>BSBK01003410.1:675000-1100551 GCA_027943335.1 Chamaecyparis obtusa
ATGATTTTGAGATACAAACCTGTGCAATCCAATCTCCCAAGGAATAGACAACACCACTTATTGCCATCTTTGCCAAAACAGGATTTGTCTTCAAGGCATCTTCATACGTAGTCCAGTTATGCATAGGGAGCATATTTGACAATCTCATAGAGGGTCCATCCCTAAAAAAAAAAAAGCACCATTTCAGTTTGAATATTGAATATATACAAATATAATGATGAAAGAAAAGCAGACAATCATACGCTCTCTAATTTTGAGGTATAGAATAGCAAATATAAGCTGAAAAGCCAATAAAAAATATAAGAGACAAATCACACTTCAGGAAAGTACAAAAAGAAAAGAAAGATAAGTTCTTATCAGGCCACTGAAAAGATTTTGATATTTTAGATAAGACATCACAGGTATTTATTTTTAATCTGAAGCCTTGTTATAGAAATTTGTTTTTATTAATCCTCAAAATTAATTAGCGAATCTTCTTCTTTCTTTCTAAATTCATGGATGATTCTATTTTTCTGCAGTAAATAGCATACGTAACAGATAAACATGAAATCAACAACAAATATCTACCTCTAAATACAACTCCAAATGAATGAATAAAAGAAGAAAATGATAATGTTGATTGGGTATCCAATAAATTAAATAGTTTAATCATGCAAATAGATGTGGATAGTGCACATCACAGTGATGAGGAAACAATGCTAGTAGGGCAGTCACATACAAAGAGACCAGCTTAGGAGGGAACATAGATCAAACCATGACATGCATACAAGGATAATAAATAATTATAGTATGTTCAACTAGAGATAAGAGATCAACCAAGGCACCTACATGAAATAGTCATATATCAAGTGCAATAACATGATCAAGAGATGGTTTAATCATTAAGAGTCACAACTACCAAGAAATAGAGCATCATGATTACATATGGAAAAAAGAGGGGTTACAGGTTTGCATCACACATGCTTAAGGCAAAAGTTTCTAATACAACTGAAGAGAGTAATTAATATGGAAAATTAATCAAATGTAAGCAACATATGGCATTAATTTTGATAGTTTGATCAAAGGCCACTTTTGCAGGCACCACCCACCAATCCTAGAAAGGAAATAGAGCCTGTATACCCATATTTTTTTTTCATACCCTTTTTGCAAGGAACTCAAAAATTATTCAAATTAGACAAGTATGAACTGTAAGAGACTCAAAAAGAAGGCAAAGGTATTACCTCACTAGGATGATAGTAATAATGAGACAAAGAACCATGAAGACTAAATCCAAGGAGACCAGATCTGAACATCCAGGTTCGATCAAATTGAAAAATTGGTTTGCCTTCATAGCACTGTCAAGTCAACAGCATGAGCATTATTTTGTGTCTAGAGTGTCATCAATGTTTTTAAATGTACAATGAAATGGTTGTAAGTATGCATTTCTGCAACATGCAAATGATTTTGAGATACAGACCTCTACAATCCAATCTCCCAAGGAATAGATAGCACCACTTATTGCCATCTTTGCCAAAATAGGATTTGTCTTCAAGGCCTCTTCATATGCAGTCCAGTTATGCACAGGAGCATATTTGACAATCTCATAGAGGGTCCATCCCTGAAAACAAAAGCACTATTTCAGTTTGAATATTGAATATATACAAATATAATGATGAAATAAAATCAAAAAATCATACGCTCTCTAATTTTGAGGTATAAAACATCAAATATAAGTTGAAAAGCCAATAAAAAACATAAGAGACAAATCACACTTCAGGAAAGTACAAAAAGAAAAGCAATATAAGTTCTTATCAGGCCATTGCAAAGATTTCGGTATTTTAGATAAGACATCACAAGTATTTATTTCATTTTTTTCATGAAGTATATGCATGATGGTATATTGATTTATTATCATTTCCTTATATTGATGTATAAATTATCTCTGTTAAATGCCTTTTGTCTTTTCTTCCACAGGTCATTCTTACAAATAAAGAGGTATGACATACTACTCCACATCTCAAATTGCTTCTCCACCTTCTCCATCACCAATTGAGGTATGTTAACAAAAATTTCCCTCACAACATTTCTTCTCATTACCTCATCATACTTTTCCCCAAGTGCACCAAGGACTGCAAAGAAACAAGATAAACAAATCACAAGCATATAGCAATGTTAGAATAGTTACTAAAATGGTCATAAATTATGTTCTTATAGTAAAAGAATACTTTGACATAAGAAAAAAACTACACAATATTAAAACATGACATTGTGCTTTAAAAACTAAAAAGGTACTTGTAACAAAGAACTTCATTTTGACTTGCTAATTGGTTGTCACTATTAACTCTAAGCTTATCTTTAAAGTTTGAGCTTCACTTGGTTTCGAAAATAGTTTAATATTCTCTACTAAACAAGGCCAACCATGTGAAGGTGGAATCTCATTTGGCCCCTCCTCCCCCCCCTAACATCACTCTAAATTCCCCATTAACATTTAATAACATTCATTCGTTCATCCATTTTTGAAATATAACATTCAATCATTATAATCACATGGTAACATTCATTAAAACATAAAATTCATTAACACACAACATTCATGAATAATTCATTAACACGCAACATTCATGAATAATTCATTAACACATAAAATTCATTAACACACAACATTCATGAAGAATTCATTAACACATCATTCATCAACATTACTAGTACAAAATTACATCCATTAAGACAACATTCTGTCATTAGCAAAAAATGTTAATTATAATCATTTCTTTTTGGGTTTCTTGCTATTTTTTTTAATCATGTAATTTCTAAGGGGAAGATCAATGTCCTCGCCATTCCCCTCCTCTACTGATTCTAATTCCAACGCATGTCTCCTCCTCATCTGTTCAAGAACATGAGGCCACTGCAATAACAACTACTTCATGAGTTAAATTCACACCATTTTATATTAGTGAATTACAAGTATTTAATTAAGTAAAAGAACTATAAATCAAAAAATTAATTTAAAAGAACAAAACATAGATTTTATTTACCTGAATGTGCCACATGATCTACATGGTGATCAGTCTAAACATCCTCCAGCACTTGTTCAGCATGACATGATTTTGTATCCTCTAAAATATACACAAAAAGGTTACACCAAGTTCAATTTAAGATGTTAAATTGTATTAATAATTACATAATTAGTTTTAAATAGCAAATGAGCACCTCCATCGACAATACAATGCACATCAGGGGCTTCATCATGCGGTGTATGATCTGTGTCACGATTAAGAGGTTGCATTGCAATGTCATGCACATTATTATCAAATAGATTGTTGCTCAAGTATTCAATTTCTAATATATTTTTTGGCATATTTACCTATGCACATGATGTAGGAGACTCTTCAGTTGGGCCAATCGAAGCTTGCTATAGGCGTTCAGCCACATCTTGATAGCCTTCCTTGAAGGAAATTTTTTTGTGTTCTGTCGTGGCCTCTAAATTAAATTCAGAGCCCTGCATTTTTTGATTAAACAAAATTATTTGCATTTTATAAATAATTTTTCTCTGCAATTCATTTACTGCTACTTACAATTCATGCTTTAATTTTGGATTATCCACCAGAGCCAAGTCTGTTCTGCCCAATCTTTTACAGCCTGGCCTTTGTTGCCTTTGATGTGTCTTGCAACCTATGAAAAGTTTGAAATATGTTAGATGATATAGATATAAAGATCACTAATTAGTGCATTATTACATTGTACTAGTAGTTAATACTATTGCATACCTTCTTCTCTCATTTTATGGTGTAATTCCTCTTTGAGTATCCCCTTTCTCCTTTGCATCCAAAATGAACTCATTCCAATCCCTCACTAGAATAAAGGCAGGATGCTCGTACTTTGGGTTCTGGACAAGACTCTTTCTATATGAGTCCCTCACAGTCTTAAGATGTTTGCAAGCTCTTTCTAAAATTTTCTTCTCGTCAAAAATATTACTACCAAACTCATGCTCTAAATCTTTAATGAGCTGATCTTTTAATTTTTTGTCTTGCAAGTTCCACCTTTTAAGAAAAAACACAAAATTGTTAGATAGAAAAATTAACTAAAGTTGTGTACTTTGAATATAGTGAAAGAAAAGACCCGAATGAAAGGAAAAATACTGTACCAATTAATGATATGAAAAAAAATAGTGGGATAAGGTTAGTTCACTTATGATGTTCCACCTTGTACGTATGGTGGGCCCGAATATATGCAGTGCAAGGTCATAAAGCATCTTATAAAATGAATCATTTCTTGCAAAAAATGTCATGGGATAATCAATCCAAAACTTGTTATGAATAGGTAAATGCATATTACAATATAAAAAATAATAATTTTAAAGTACCTAGAAGCTTAGGACATTTTAAAGGCATCGATTCATTATCGTCAATCAACAATGATGTCTGCATAACTCTCATGCTAGAAACACAGGTAGATCCAGGAAATATTGGTGAATTATCACCAATACATGTACTCTGATCTGTATCTGGCATAGCAGATAGTGTTGTTATCTCTATTGAGAATTTAAGGTTTTCATTAGTATCAAAGGTTTGTAAAGATATCAGTCGGTCACTTGTATTGACCTTATCGGTAACATAAGGCAAAATAGTCTAGTAGGTAAAGCTTATATACCGAGCAGCAGACAGTTTACTGAGCACTAGTAGACACCAACACCGATAGACAGTAAACACCAAGCATCGCAGTATACACCGATTAGTTTACACAGTGTTTACCGAGGATCATAGGAAATAGCATAGTAATCAGAGATGGCACATACTTCTATGCAAATGGTTACAATGGTTTATAAAACATTTTACCAAGATCAAGGAACATTTAATGTAATGATATTCATTAAATACAATGAATATCTTTTGTAATAGTTGATCTAGGTTATTTTTGTACACCGTAGATCTTAGGGTTATGACTATATTGTGTAACCTAATTTTGTTAAAGAGGAAAAAATAGAACACTATATATTTGTGTGTTCACATCATTTTTGGTGTGAGTTGATATATGAATCATGAAGCACTTGAAGTAATTGCCTATCTTCAAGTCTATCAGTTAATAGAGTAGAACTGAGTACAGAGGAATTCAGATTGAGTAGAATCAGCAGAGGCTACCGAGCAGTTTAGAGTAGAGATTTATCACAAGTAAGGTGATATTTTATCAGAGCTTATAGATCTATATTAGACAAGTGAGTGTCAAATAGCAGATAATTACCTATTGCTTTCTGACAATTGTAATAGAGTTTTTGGATAAAATCTCTTAACAGAGTAGACTTAACAATCTTATGTAAATCTCTTAATTGAGTGCACACTTCATTAGAATTATTAAAATCCTATAAATAGGTAGATCTAGCCAATCTAACATGTCACTCCTTATAGGGTGAGATCACTAGAAGTGATCAAAACTTGTAGCCCTAACAAGCAAATCTTTTCTACCTGCAGTAGTGAAGAATTTGTGGGTGTCATCCCCACCGTAGTTTTTACCTTCTAACAAGGGTTTATGCATTACCAAAATACTTGTGTTATGTGATTGTGATATTGATTTCATGTTGTTTACTTACTTAAGTTAAATGGATGATTGATTCATGCAATTAAATTCAAGTTATTTTGATCAGTTATCACTGGTTATGGTTATAGATCTGAAAGGTTTACAAGTAAAATTTTTGTAGGCACTGATTCACCCCTCCCCTCTCAGCACCTATCTCTCCTAATTCCAATAGGTGCCTCTAGTGTATCTCCTACTCCACAAAATTAATCCACTATGTGATACCCAAGATTAAAGTACAAATTATCAAATCATAATTAGCACAAAACCAAATATAGAAAAACAAGGATTTACCAGCTGGTATAGACCATGAAGGCATCAATTTTTGCATGCCCCTCGTTGCTAACATTTTACTCAACAATCTCAGATGGATGCCTTTCGACCTCCTAGGAGGAGTCTCCTGCACTTGATGACCTGAACAATACATTGATAGCAAAGACATTCTAAAATAATAAAAGTAAGAGTTAACTTAAGAATTTTTTGAATGTTCCAAAGAAAAAATTCCTTGTAACTTGTCAAATAAAGGATTATTTTACCTGAGGTGGCTAGAGCTCTACTAGTACCGGCTTCACCACGTTGTCCTTGACCAAGTTCTCAATCATTTTCCAAAAAATCCTGTAACAAGAACACATATTACATATTTTACTTCACAACATAAAGGAGTATAAAATATAAACCTTTATTGAACTTTTGTTATAACTAAAGATTCATTACTACTTACTTCATAACGACGTGCTTGTGATTTCAATTCAGATAGCCTCTTCATCATCTCCTTGGTTGGAATATTTGCTTCATTCAAAATTCTCATTATTTCTAAATTGATTTTTTTTAGTTTTTTCCTCAACATAATTGTCATATTAGGTGTTTCTACGATATCATCATCAAAAGGGGTAGCTGTTACCTCTATTACTGTAGGTGCTTTTCCCCTATCCTGAACATCAAATTGTGACAGGAATATCAGTAAAACTATCATAAAAACTCCAAAATCGTAAATAAAATAACATAATAATATAACATTTTTCAACTATCTAATTTGTACAATTTCAATAAGGTTTACCCTTGCTAAAGAATGGGTGGGAGGAGCATCCTCATGGCCTCTATCATGTGCGGGATCCATATCATCCCATGACAAAGATTAAATATAAAAACTTCAATGAACTGATATATGAATCACAGAGCACTTGAAGTAATTGCCTGTTTGCAAAAAGGGTGATAATCAAACATAATATATACATGTATCGACAATAATTAATTAAGCATCGTAAGAAAAACATTGGTAATTATAAATCACATATGTTGTAATCATTACAATTGAACACAATAAATATGTAATCATTACAATTGAAATCAATAAATCATGTCATTGATCATCTTCTTCATCCATCTCATCATCATCATCATCATCATCATCACCACTATCATCATCACCATCATCATCGACATCATCACCATCACCATCATCATCATCATCATCACCATCATCATCATCATCATCATCATCATCATCATCACCATCATCTTGATCTTCATCATTTGCTTCTTCATCATCTTCAATATCTTCTTCTTCCATAACATTATACTTTATCGACCTTCCTCTTGGATCATGTCTAACAACAAATGACCAACCCTATTTATGTGGAACCTCTGAGTAAAACACTTTCTCACATTGGCCTGGAAGAACATAGGGCTCATCTCCAACTGGCTCAAACGACCTTGTATTAATCATTGTAAATCCATTATCATGTTTAATAACAGTTCTATCTGGATCATTTTGATTTAGTCATAGCCTATACCATTTGACGATAAATATAACTACTTTGAAGGAGTTAAAGTTGCACTCAATTATATCATCCAAGATTCTATAGTATCAATTTTAAGATTGTTGAGGATGTATGTCATTTCTAGATGATATATTAGTGACCTCAAAAATTGCAGTTATCCCAAAGTCACAAGTTTTCTTTGTGTCATCCAACTTTTTTATGCAAAATTTGTGGCCATGATAGTACATAGCTTTGTGGTGCTTGACCTGAAATTTTTCAAGCATGTGTAAATTATTTGCATCGTGAGTTGATACGAAACATACGAGTCATGATCATTAATAAATTTGTACGTACCTCTCTACCTCTTAAACCATATGCTAGATCAATTACCATTGGCATAACATTGGAATCTCCATTACAATGAGCTTCTCTAACCAATGAAGCAACACCTTCCCATGTTAATGAGAAACTATTTTGTTGACATCGTTCAATATATACCTTCATCCAATCAAGATTATTCACAATATACAAATGTACTGCATCCCACTCTCGACCAACTATATAAAAAAAAATACACCAATTATAAATAACTTATATTGAAGATTTATAAGAATTAATTAACTATAATAACATCTTATATTTACCTCTCACTTTCCTCAATCTACCTTTTCCCATCAAGTACTCCCCTTCAAATTTGTTAATGGAGTTGAGATCCCAAATATGATCTACATGGATCTTTGTTGCAAACTTAGGAAGATATTCACTAATGTACACCATGGTCTGGTATACCATATATCCCTCCACCATAGAACCCTCAGGATGTGCTCTCTATCAAACCAAGCCTTTCAAAAATTTCAAGTGTCTCTCAACCATCCACATTGACCTAGTTGGTACAGGTCCACAAAATTCAATCTCGTCAACTTGATGTATGAGGTAGTGTTCTTGTGCATTGAAAAAAGTTGAAGGTAGACACTTTTGCATTTCACACGTAAGAAGAGGAATTTTTCTTTTCCAATATTTTATATCTTCTTTATTGATTTCTTTTGATGACAACCACCTCATGTATTTTACAAGATCATATATAACTTTTTTGACACTGTTGGCAAAGTGGTGTGGGAGAGATAGAGGTAGAACGTACTGCAATATTTGTAAAATGATCTTATCAATATTTTATAAAGGAATGCAATGAAAACTACATGCAGTATACAAATATATAGTGAATACAAAATAACATGAATTACCTTAATAAATGTATACCAATCATGTGTTTTCATCCCAGGCCCAAATTCACTTTTCTTTGATATGAGATCATTTATGTTCGCAACAAATCCTGTGGGAAATCATATTTTTTTTATGACTTCTTTTATAGCATTTCTCTGTTGCTCCGACAATAACCAACTAAGGGCACTTGTATCAATCTGGTCTCCATTGTTATTTGATCGAATGACATTTTTCATTACATGGTTGGATTCTTCAATGTCACTACAAATTTTGACAATTTTGTCTTTGTCACGCCTTCCATCCAAGATTTTCCATAATGTCTCTGTTACATTCTTTCCAATATGCATAGGATCAAACAAATGCATGATTGGGAGTTTCTCATAGTACGACAACCTACTAAATTGTGTAGGATAACTTTTTAGTCCTTTTGGAAGTTAGTCGTTGATGCCTTGACAATTTATTTTATTGTATGCCGACTTCCATAGGTGAGGTGTCATTCTCCATGGCTTTGATGTAGTCTCTTCTTTCCCATTGAAATTTTTTTTTTTGGTAATTTAGTACTTATGATTTCTGTGGAGAAAGTGTCTATTCTCATTGAACACCTACTTTCTTAAACTTTTTGAATGATGAGATTTCATCTTTGGACCACAAATTGGACATGTAAATTTTCCCTTTGTTTGAAGACCTACAAGATTGTTTATAATTGGATTAAATATGTTAACTTTGTGTTAGCACTATAACATACCAAAAAAGAGGTGTTAAGAAGAGAACATACCACAAAAATGTGTTAGCCTAGGGGCATCATGTATTGTCCATACAAGCATTGCATGGAATTGAAATTGTCTTTGTCCTATTGGTCTAGAGATGTCATACATAGTGACCCCATTACATAACACCATCAACTTGTCGATAAGGGGCTCAATATATACATTGATATCTTTAACTTGGTACTTACCTAGTTGAATGAACAAAAACATTACATAATTATTATGACCATTTTGATGGATTATTTATAATAAATTAATTTAGATGGCTATTAAATCAAAAAATACGTGGAACAATCAGTGCCAACATTATGTGCTCCCTCTTTATGGACAACCAAGGAGGAATGTTATTGTTGATAACAAAAACAAGCCACACCGAGTAAGTAGATCTCATCTCTCCAAATGGATTGACACCATCCGCTGCCAATGAAAGCTTGAGATTACGAGGTTCTTCTTTAAAGTGTGGCCATTTTTCCTCTATTTCCTTAAATGCCAAACCATCTGTAGGCATTCACATAATGTCATCTTGACTTCTATTGCGTGCATGGTAATCCATAAATTGTGCCAAGCTATTGCACCCGAATAATCATTGCAGACATGGAATAATGGGAATAAACCGAAGAACCTTGCGAGGCACCTTTTTTGTTATTCGATCTGATTGATATCTACTAATATGAAAAATAGGGCATTCTGTTGCAAATTCATGCTATTTATGATATATAATATGATTGTTTGGACATGCATGTATTGTTTGATACTCCATTCCAATATCTTTCATAATGGCAGATAATTCTTGGTACGAGTGAGGTAGAATGTTTGATGGTGGTAACAAACACTCACCTATCAACCTATGACCAAAAATATAATTTGTTAATTTAAAGAATATTAATTTCTACACAATTCACCCAATGTTAATTGTAAGGGAATTACGACTAAAATAATGAAAAAAGATGACATACCTTAACATACATGTCATTGCTACATTGGATAAACTATTCATAACCTTCAAATTCACCAACAAAAATACAACAGCAAGAAGAGTTGTTTGGGAGCCTTCATATAAGGGCTCGTGTGCCTTCTCAAGTATAGGTACATCAAGGTCTGTGTCAACATCATCATCATCATCATCATCATCATTATCTTGATCATTGTGATCATCTTGATCATCATGATCTTCTTCATCATTGTGGTCTTCTTCCATGGGATCATTACCTTCTACTTCTATATTCACACCTCCATGTTCCCTCATTTGGAAATCCACATTCTCCGGATTGTCATGGTCCATAACATGAAACCTAGGGAGGTTGACCTATATGAAATTAATGACCTTATATTAACCATGACCATGATGTCATCATCAAATCATGTCTTATGTATTTTATAAATTATTAAAATATATACCAATGGATGAAATTCATTTCCCCCTTCAATGTGACCATGTTGCCTACAATGTTCCTCAGCTTTTTTGATTAGATATCTTCAAGTCTTTAAGCCCTTACAAATTTTGCAAGGACAATAACATTTTCCATCACCATTTCTTTTTAAGTTAGACCACAGTCTAGCAATTGTCTCCCTATTGTTTTGTGTGTTGATATCATCAAACATGGTCTTTCTTGAATGGAATGATTCATTGGTGGAAGAAGGATGACTTGTTTGCAACCTGCAGATACAAATCGTTACTGAACAACCATTTTCTCAACTATAATTTTCTCAATGCAAAGGGACATTTATCATACCAAATCAAAGTTTAGAAATGGACGGTTCTGATGCTTTTCCATTAAAATAATTGAGTATTCATCATTAGGTATTTTGTATTCCATTTAAGTATGTCAACAATGTTCAAAATGCTATCACCAAGTACAGACATAGGAAATAAAAAAGGGACAAAAGACAAGAAATAACAAAAATCATTACGACTATAGAAAATCTGCATGTTCACAATACTACATGTGCATATAAGAGTCGATCAGAGAAGGTATATGCACAGGTGAAAAACATGCAAATTTATCGACCAAGAATTACTGGGAGCTCTACCCTGCAACAAATAGACTTGTGATGATATTTCACAATAGTACATGTGTTGCAGGGTAAGCTCCCAGTAGTGCTTATACAAATATGCATGTTCATTACCTTTGCATATGAAATAGCTCTAATGGTTACTTGAAAGAGTGGCTTAATATAAACAAAATGGTTACAAAGATGAGAATATGTCGTTAGAATAATGGCAAAGAGAAAAAATATAAAAATACCACTATAATCCTTTAAAAGATCAGCATAAAAATACCACTATAATCATTTCATTTCATAGAGGCAAAGAGAAATTTTAGTTAATACCACTGACTTGATAGTGTATGTCTACTATGTCTACTATGTCTACCTAATACATGGCATTTAAAATTAAGGGCTCACTAATAATAACTTAGATAAACTACCACATCCAATTCAAAAATATTCAAATAAGAAGAGATAAAATTACACTTAGATTTCACATGGATTTCACCAATACATCTCAAAATCATTCTTGCACTCCAAAAAAAATTACTCACTAAATCCCTGTGCTTCTTAATCACCTCATCGTTGTATTTATTCTCTGCAATTTACTCTATCTCACGGTACAGTCCATAATTTCTTGTGTTTAATATTGAAGGTTGGAATCAAAATTTGGGAATTAGTGAGTAGTTCAGTTTGAGACAACTATCCAAAGTGTTTAACGAAATGTCTGTTCTATGTTGGTGAGATTTATGATGCAAAATTTGGGTTAGAATTACTAAGCATTCTTACAACTAAACATTATTAGAATAAAAAAAAAACTATAAACTAGAAAAGCATCATGTTTGAATGCTAAACAAAACCAATTCAAAAAGATACAATTTAAGAATGAAATAAATCTAAAACGAACATGAAATAATTAAAAATAGAGAACAAAGTCACTGTCATTTTTTGAGAATGGGCCCTACTCTCCTTCCACAAAGTGATTAGAACACTACTACAAACTCAGATCAGAAACTTCATATATTTATTTCAACAAAACACATTACAATCTTTATTTTTGTGTTGTTCTCATTGTTGTTACATTCATTTTTATGCTATTCACCCTATGTCATCCCGTATTATTTCATCATTCTTTACTGTAGCTACATTATTGTGTTGTTTTCCAGACTCCACACTTCCCTCTGCATCACTGTCACCTATATTTCAAACTCCTTGCTTGTACCCCTCTTCACACCATTTCCATAGCATTATATATGGTGAAAATCAATTTTACATGGCCCACAGTGTCTGGTTTAGAATAAGACCAGCACACAAATGTAGGGGATTGGTTATTCCATGGCTAACAAGTATACTTCAAAATAGACAAGTTTGTTTTCTATGGCCAAGCCTCACCAAAATATAAAACTAAATATTGGAGGTTATAACAATAAATTAATATAGAAGAATATCTTGGGCTTGTGGATATTCTACATACAACAAAGCATATAATTTATCAATATATGGATTAATTATATTGACAAGTGTTCCATGGGATGCAGGAAGTTTCTGATTTCCACCTCTTTGACATGTTGTTGAAGCTAATTCACCAAGGCTAAAATGACAACGCTAATTAGCAAATACAATCCAATAATCAATTTTCATATTCAACAAGCCCAGAATATTCTTCTATATTAATTTATTGTTATAACCTCCAATATTTAGTTTTATATTCTGGTGAGGCTTGGCCATAGAAAACAAACTTGTCTATTTTGAAGTATACTTGTTAGCCATAGAATAACTAATCCCCTACATTTGTGTGCTGGTCTTAATCTAAACCAAACACCGTGGGCCATGAAATTTCCAACATAAGCACCATTTTCAAATGCCAAACTGATAGGAATATACGCTAAAGCCTTAAGTGCCAACATACCATTAGAAAAATCACCAATAAGAGCAATGTTTCCTAGCTATAAACTTCCAAGCCCACCTTGCAGGTGTAAGGAAATAGGTGGCACAACCTTACTAGCAAGCACTCTGCCCTTTCCTTTCTATATGGCCTACAAATTAGATTTATACGGTTGGAAAAAAAACTTAGAAATCAATCAAAAAACCCTCAAAACTATAATCAAAATGGATGGCCTCGTACTGGTAAAATGTATGGCCAACATGAGCATTTCCAATGTCATCTAAAACAACATCATCAAAATATTTAAGTAAAATCTTAGACTCTAATCTGAAGCACAACTATGGATTCTAAATTTGTATGTTTACCTTCCAAATTTGTATGTTTTCTAGTCAAAATTTCCATATAATCATTCCACATAACTTTGTTGTGAGAAATGAGACCCAAAAAACTCCCTAATTTGTCCTTGTATCTAGATAATGGTAAATGCATGATCAATAGTTTATGGCATATTGTACCATATCATAAAATAATGTAGGTAAAGTATGAGGCTAGCCAAAAGAATAAAATATGTTGGGGGTAATTAGGAAAAATTATCTAATTAGTTATATAAAGGTTCTTTATTCATTTATTATTTGAACATAGGAGTGCAATTTAGATTGAGTTTTATTCAACATGTGTTGTCTCATTCATTATAATATGGACACTTGTCAAGCTCTCTTTTGATCTTCTTGTAGTATTTCTTTATTTTTGAGCACACAAGACAAAAAAGTGGGGGGAGTTGAATAAATTGTATGATAAAACCTTAAATTTTTTACTACTTCGTACGTCAAAATATTTACTTCATGAATCAGCAACAATGTAACAATGAAAGAATAACGAATTCTACACAATTGCACAAGTGAACACTAGATTTATATGGAAAACCTACCTAGGGAAGAACCACAATGAGAAAAGGCACAATATAGAATAATTTACATAAACTATTTTACATCTAAAACACAAGGAAGAAACTACTCCCTGAAGTAATGGCTTTATGGTTATACCAAAGATATTTTAGTACTCAATTTTAATGATAAAATTTAGACGAGGCTACAACCTTAAAATATTACATGAAGAACAAAAAAAAATATCCACCACAAAAAATGTGTACCATTAGCAGCCTTTATCACACTACTTGAAACTTCAAACACTTTTGAATGTAGATACCTTCAGCTCATTTCTTTCAATAATCAATTGGCATTTTTCTCACACACTTCACAATCAAACACACTTCCAAAAAAATTTCACATTCTAAATGATTGGTTATATATATGGATGTAAGTATTTTGAAATTGGTTATAGATTGGTTGTCAAGTGTTTGAGGTTCTTTTAGAAGAGAAACATGTGAGTGGATGAGGTATGTAGATATTTGTGTGAGGAAGCCAATGAAGAGAGCTTTGAATCAATAAAGATAAATGTTCTTGCAACCCTGTGGTTCACTGTTCTGTAGACACAGTCATTAAACCAGTGAATTCAAATGCTTGAAGTAACATGTCTTTGATTGGAAATGGAATAATATTGTTTGTAGATTAGTTTACTTACATTTCCTTTCAAATATCTTCATGTTTCATTAAGATTTGAAGGAAGAATACAAAGTTGTGTTTGACTGTTTCTGGTTTTTGGATTGCAATCAACACTTTGGGGTTTGAAGTCTTCTTAAATGGATTGACTCTCCCACCCTGTGGCTAATGTGATTGGTTGGAGGGTTCAAACAATGATAACAATGTATTGAAAGAATAAGACTTTGTAATCTAGAGATTGTGACCAACTATTGTTTAGCAACCTTGAATGTGATAATAGCTAGAAGATCTCTTGAAGTATCCAAATCCACAAGGATACAAGTGAAGATACAAGGATACTAAGGCTTAATGGACCCAATCTACCACACTATAGGTTAACAAAGTCACATCAAACAATGAACAATAATATCAAGTAATGTCCTATCTAACAATTGCCTTCCAAGGAATTTGTAAATGTCTTTCAAGTAACTTTGTTACTTTCTAACACCAATACTAACAACACACTATTATTTAACCAACTCCTTAATTCAAGATAGACTACAATTTTTCTTATGTTCTTTGGTTCCAGACTTACTAACTTTACAATTTAATCCAAATTCTCAAACATGTTAATGCTCTAAATTCTATAGACTATCGGTCAGTTCACAACAGTTGTTTTTTTTTGCAAGTCTGTTGAAAATTTTTGGTCTTAACTCTTGGGACAGATTTATTGGTTTCCCTTGTTTCATTTGGATTCCACAAATCACTAACAACCAATCTTTATCTGGCACCTTCAACCGGTCTTAGAGACACTTTAACCTAGTTGATCAAACAACACCCAATCGATGCCCTAATCGGGTACATTACCTATGACAATCGACAGGAGTAACGAAGCTTGCAACAGGAATAACAAATTTCAAACTCTTCCAATTTCAAATCACTATTGCAAGATTTTTTACTCCGGTCGACTATCATAGGTAATGTACCTAATTAGGGCATCGACCTTGAAGCACATTTAACAGTCCACATGACTTTGAGTAACTTGTCTCTCATCCAGTGATATTGGAATTCTGTGGTGAAGTTACAAGCTAGGGTTGGGATTTCATATCAAAGCCAATTGAGGATAATGATTTATGTATCCTGGTCTGACAGAGAATCACTTATTACGCAATGATACTTAAAACAAAACAAATTAAGCAACATAAATCTGGTAGTGTAGTTACATGATTTAGATTGGTATGACAGTTGAACTATTTGTTATTTCAATGGATTGTGTAAATGGAAATAAGACTGAAATTCATGACATACATGTGGTTCAAGTCTTAAACCTGTTCCAGCTTCTACCTCCTTCATGCGCGCTACAATTATCTAATAATGAAATGAGGTTTGAAACCTTTTTTTTTACTTTAAGTTATGCCCGTGTTGGTCACAATTTCGACCAACATGGTGTTAGTTGAAATTTCGACCAACATGGGCATGTATTAAAAAAAACAAAAATTTTCCTTCTATAATCCGACCAACCTAAACATTTTTATTTGCTGGTCGAATTGTTTAGTCAAAAAATAAGGTCAAATGGCTTAGTGAAAATGATTATAACAAAAGTTCAATAATGATTTTTATAGTATACTATTTTATTTATGTCATTAACTAAAATATATATGTGTTCTCTTTACAGGGGATGCTAAATAGATTAAAGGGCATTACCTTAGATGCAAATACTTCAGATGGTACATCGCATGTTTTATCCTCCATCTTGTCCATGGTTATCCATATTTTTTTATGCTCTAACAATATTTTTGTTCAACACCTGCTATTGAACCTATGTTGAGTATGACGCCTAGTATGAGGATCAGATCCATAGAGGTAGTTCCGCCTGAAATATCAACAAGTACATCTACTATAGGTAAGTAGACTCCTCTTTTTCTCTCTTGTTTATCATGTGTTTATTTCACTTGAACTATATATTCTTTCTTAGGGGGCATTTTGTAATATTGGATTCATTTTATGTAGGAGGGGATGATGCAATTCATGGATGTACTCGTGTTAAATGTATGGGAACAATATAGTGTGATCAATTGCTCATGAGAAATGAAGATGGACTTCCCTTGAGAGTAGCCCAGCTTCCAGGTACTTTAAAGACTAATCCTTTATTTTACTATACAATATAATACTCATAACATAATGCACTAACCCCCTGTGTGGTCCCTTGCAATAACTAATTATAATAATCTCGTAATTATCTTACAGGGAATAATCTATTTTATGAAAAACTTAATGATGAATGTTTGCACATTTTCAGGCTGACCATACATACATGGTATCATATTTTGATTTCATTGCAAGATTAGATTTCATTTCATCCCTTTCTTCAAGTATATTAAAAGGTAGCTTCACTTCATTTATGAATCTAACAGTTTTTTTTCTAAAAAGGTGGTCAACACAAGATAAAGGGTTAAAGAATAAGCTCATTGACTCTATGACAACACTTTTTGGACCTGAAGTCTTTCATAGACTTAGACTCCTTGACAAAGCGAGCACTATTTTGAAGTACATTAGGGACAACTATAGGAGCCAAATAGAACACAACCCTTATTATGAGTGGCCTCCCTATATTCCTATTAATGAGTGGGAGGATCTTAACAAGGATGCACTTGAGAGAAGTGCAAGACATAGTGGACGAGTAGTATCACCTGAGGAAAGAAGGTATATGATAATGTTAATAATGAAATTATGTACTATTTACTCTTTGTACTTATGTGATCTAACATACTTCAAACATCACATAGGTTCCCTGACACAACAAAAGCAACAACAGTAAGAAAACAAAAGCACGAGCAACACAGGCTTGGCTCGGGTGGATATTCAAAAATTTCTACATGAGTTGTAAGTATTAGTAAATGAAAAATCGTATGCAAATATTTATAATTAAATTGCAATCAATTTAGTTTTGATGAAATTCAGTACAATAAAAATTCATGATACCAATAAAAAATGTAGGCCTTGGAGTTCAAAAAACTGATTACAGAAGAGGACAAAAAAATAGGCTTCAAACAAGGCTATAAAGTCATGGTGAACGATACCGAGCAATGAGTGCACAAGGTTCTTCTACTGGATCTGTTGATCAGGTAAATAAGCCAATTGATTTTTATTTCAACTTGAAAACTTTACCAATTACCGTATTTGATGTTAAGTTCCAACATAAAGTGAATATATTTGTTTTAAGTAAGGAAACACTGATTATATATTTGTTTAAAACTTTAAAGTGAATATATTTATATGTAGTAAACTGAATGATTAACATTTCTCAATATTTGTCTTGTATTTATATGTATATATTGTCGATAAATACACTAATTATTTACATTGGAATTCAACCTACCGATATTGATACTGCACCGACCAAGCACGATGGAGGCATCGATTCTAATGTGAATTGTAGTACTCAAGGTATACATTTTCTATTCGAATTTTGATTAATGAATATTTAATACAAGCAAACATGTTAAATTGAATTTGGCGTAGTAATAAAAATTTAATTATAATGTGTTGGGATTTATAAAAAATATTTTGTATTGCAGTTGCAGGGGATGTAGAGGATGTTGTTCCCAATGAGCATGTTGAGGTTCAAGCCGCTGAGAAAGATGATGTGGTTGGACAAGGTAAAGAGTGTCATGTTTATGTTTTTTAATGTATTGAAATGCTTGTAACAATAATGAATATATTTCAAATTAACCCCAATTATGATAATATGTTTTTAATTGAAGGCTTTTATTTGTTATTGCAGAGGACCCGCCTTTGCAAAGGACAGCGAGATCACGTGCATGGCTGAGAAGAAATGACGCTCTAGACATGGATACACCTCTGCAACAATATAAGGAAGTAGAAAAAAAGAGAAAGCCAAAAAACAAATGATTCTCATTTATGCAACTTATTTGATAATGACTTATGTTTGTTCACATGTGTTTGAGCTTAGTTCCATGTTTAGATACTAAGTTTCCTTTTATACACTGTTGTAATGTTGGAGGGGTTTTCGCAAAATTTTACTGGATTTCATATTTTGGGAGAAATTAGTATTAGAATGTTCAATGGGTTCTTTTCTAAAACACAATACTTAAATCATCATCTTGTCTAGAATGGTTAATCAATTGTTTAAGGTGGATTAGTTGTGATGATGAGATGCGCCATTTAGATGTTAACTATGACAATCTCTTGGTTTCAAGCAATTGAGAAGGAGACACCTAGTTCAATATACAATCTCAATTCATATACATAGGATATCAGGTGGAGATGAAAAACACAATAGGGTTGCATTTTTGATAGAGGTCTTTAATTGCGTATTTTAAGTTATAGACCATCGTGAAAATTGTAATTTTGACCTATTAAAAAAATGCAAACGTGTTGTATTTTTTCAACTCCACTTGCTAGCTGTGCATATTCTGCTTGTGTTGCACGTGCATTCTCAATTTAGAATGGGAAAAAATCTTATTTTCAAAGCGAGGGAGAGAAGCCATACACATAAGTGATGGAGTTGAGGGGAGATGAAGGAATACCAAACATTGAATTTGGAATTTTTCATCAAAGAAATTTCAGTGGAGGTCTGATCAATAGAGAAGATAGTAATGACCACAGGAGAATGAATAGTGGTTACAGTTGTAGTGGGGAAGATAGTGGTGTTGGAATTAGGAGAGATAGGTGCTGAGAGGGGAGGGGTGAATCAGTGCCTACAAAACTTTTACTTGTAAACCTTTCAGATCTATAACCATAACCAGTGATAACCGATCAAAATAACTTGAATCTAATTGCATGAATCAATCATCCATTTAACTTAAGTAAGTAAACAACATGAAATCAATATCACAATCACATGACACAAGTATTTTGGTAATGCAAAAACCCTTGTTAGAAGGTAAAAACTGCGGTGGGGATGACACCCACAAATTCTTCACTACTGTAGATAGAAAAGGTTTGCCTATTAGGGCTACAAGTTTTGATCACTTCTAGTGATCTCACCCTGTAAGGAGTGACATGTTAGATCAGCTAGATCTACCTAGTTATAGGATTTTAACAACACTAATGAAGTGTGCACGCGGTTAAGAGATTTATATAAGACTATTAAGTCTACTCTATTAAGAGATTTTATCCAAAAACTCTATTACAATTGTCAGAAAGCAATAGGTAATTATCTACTATTTGACACTCACTTGTCTGATATAGATCTATAAGCTCTGATAAAATATCACCTTACTTGTGATGAATCTCTACTCTGAACTGCTCGGTAGCCTCTACTGATTCTACTCAATCTGAATTCCTCTGTACTTGGTTCTACTCTGTTAACTGATAGACTTGAAGATAGGCAATTGCTTCAAGTGCTCCATGATTCATACATTAGCTCACACCAAAAATCATGCAAACACACAAATATATAGTGTTCTATTTTTGCCACTTTAACAAAATTAGGTTACACAATATATTCATAACCCTAAGATCTACGATGTACAAAAATAACCTAGATCAACTATTACAAAAGCTATTCATTGTATTTAATGAATATCATTACATTAAATGTTCCTCGATCTTGGTAAAAAAATTTATAAACCGTTGTAACTATTTGCATAGAAGTATGTGCCATCTCTGATTACTATGCATTTCTTGTGATCCTCGGTAAACACTATGTAAACTGATCGGTGTATACTGTGATGCTTGGTGTTTACTATTTGTTGGTGTCAGTGTCTGCTGGTGCTCGATAAATTGTCTGCTGCTCAGTATATAAGCTTTATCGACTAGACTGTTCTGCCTTATGTTACTGATAAGCTCAATACAAGTGACCGACCAATATCTTTACAAACCTTTGATACTAATGACAACCTTAAATGCTCAATAGAGATAACAAGTGGAGGCCATCCATGAAGAAACTTGCTGATAGAGATGGTGTACAAGAAATAAAGGAGAAAAAGATGTAAACGTCCTGGGTCTTCTCAATTCCACCTACTATTCATGGATATTTTGCTTGTGTTGCATGTACATTCTTGATTCAGAGTAGGAAAATCTTATTTTCGATGCAAGGGAGAGAAGCGAAACAAAAAGAACATGCAAATAAACATGACAACTACAAAACATAAATGTAGGTATCAACAGATGAGAAACATAAATGTAGGCATCATGGTCCCAATTGTTTTGAGACATAACATAATTGAATGCTATACCCAGAAAATGCACCACAACCACTACTCATGTAGTTCTAAGTTAACACTGTGGGATCCAAAAACCATATATAGATTCCTTATCTTTGGTTTTTGGATCCCATAATGTCAACTTGGAACTACAGGAGTAGTGGTTGTGTTGCATTGTCTAGGTATAGCATTCAATTATGTTGTTTCTCCAAACAATTGTGACCATGATGCCTACATTTATGGTTCTTAGTTGTTGTGTCCCAAGACCCCTTATGACCCTTTATGACCCTTTACGACCCCTAAGAATACACATCTTAGAGGTCTTAAAGTGTTGTAAAGGGTCATAAGAGGATCCTAGGAGGGGACAGATGAGCTTCCACCTTCACGTGGTTGGACCTATTAAGTAGAGAATGTTAAACTATTATTGAAACAAAGAGAAGCTCAATAATTTAAGATCTCAATCAACGTACGACAAATATATATTTCTTTTTAAAAAATAGTGAACACCAATCATAATTACGATGGAAACCAAAGAATAATCAATGACAAAACTAAAAGCGATGACTATCTATCAAAAACATCAATCACTTCAAGGAGAAATGATCACTTCAACTCACCTCAATAATTCTTAACCCAAGATCAAGTCATATCGATTCATCTCAATAGCTACCAAGAACCAAGCCGCAGAGAAACACCACAGACCACACTATGAACCCGCTACAAAGAGGCATCCAATGTCTCATAAGTTGCATCAAACAACCCGCTTTCTATAATCCAAGTCTCTTAGTTTGGTTCACCTAGAAGAAGACTTCTCCCAAGTCATCACAGACACCATAGTGATCTACAAATCTAAGTCTCTAGACTCGACTCAATAATGTACAAGCCGCTACCGAATCTACTGTAAAGTCATCTCCAAATGACAACCAAATCTGAAAGAACACCAATCGAGTCAAACTAGATCGACAAATTTATATATTTTTGTAAAAAAATTCTGATGTCCGTCGCAATTACGATGACATCAGAGAAACGACAACAATCTGTCAGAAATTCTTGACAGATAACCATCACACCAATAGCATTTTTGTTGGTATACAATCTTCCAATGATAGATAGGTGTCAAAATCTTATGATGGTTACATGTCATAGGTACAAAATTTTCATCGGTAACTAACTATGTCCGATAGAGATCCGTCAAACGTGGGAGGGCTACAAGTAGACCCGATGGGTATATTCATTGTGTTGAAACCCCCTTTTGCAATTACTACAAACGTCGCATGTATGAAGCCTATCGTAACCATCAGTGTTTCTGACTGCAAAACTACAATACTGGATGGTGTCACTTAATCGATGGTATACTACCTAAATTTAGACAATTAGCCGTCAGAAAAAGGTCTCAAATGTACTAGTGTTTGAATAATATTATTGTCAGATTTGGATGTTCAGATCTGATGATTATATTAAATTTTGTGAAAAGTATGGTATAAGTAGGTCAAATTCATCCCATTACCATCCTCAGGGTAATGGGTAGGATGAATTAAGAAATAGAAACTTATTGAAGATAATCATGAGGGTCCTTGATACAAATAAAAGAGCATGGGATGCTAAGTTACCTTTGGCAGTTTGGGTTGACAGGGTGACTGTGAAGAAATCAATTGGACGTGCTCCATTTGATTTGGTATATGTGTTTCAAGATAGATTTCCCTCAAACAACCTAATTAGAATGTACAAATTTGTGTAGTTATATGGTGAAGAGTTCATTTATCTTGGAAATCTCTTGCGATGAGTGCTTCGAACTCATCCTAATCTAACTCTTTAGAGAGTAGATTTTTAAAAAAACTTCCAGCCTTACTGGTAGAACTATTACCGATTTCTCTTCCTTTCTTGGTGGAAGATGTATTTGTTGGAAAGTTGACTACACTATTGTATATGACTAGATTTATTGTTGTCATTATGGCAACAAAGTCATATAGTGTTTTGGAGTCAGCACACATTATCAGAAGATCAGAATTTGGTTAAGTATAGAAGACTGGATAGTTAAGAGAGAACCCGTAGATCAGAGCATCAACACACGTGTGTATGATAGAGTTATGGTATGCACCCTAGAAGATAAGTTGGTAAGAGTGTATTCATGCTAAGTCTAAAAGTGCATAATCAAAAGATACAGTATGGAAAAGATACAAATAGTTGAAGTAGCACAGATAGTGAATGCCTGAATAGAACAGAGTATGCAACCGACTAGTGGTAATTTGATTAGCGATGATATTATTGTTTTGTAAAGTCTATGCACCTATTGTAATTAATTTGTATACATGTAATTATGTTTGTTTGTAAACACACTTGAGCTAATTCACTTGGAAGCATTGTATGTAATCAGTTATAGGCTGACCTAGTTAATTGTTTTGATAAGCGCATATAAATATGAATGCGCCTTTGTAATAAAGTATGGAAGTTGATATAGAGATAAGATAAGAAGAGAAGAAGTATGCAAAGAGTAGTTAGAATGTATTATAGCTTTGCAAGAGGTCAACACATCAATGCATCAAAGGAACTAATCAGTCAAGCAGTGTCACAACACCAGTTCATCCAGCAGATATAGTATGTATCTAAGATCAGAAGGTTGTAGGCTTAACCACTTGAGCAGTGAGCTCTAGGATAGTGTGTCCCCACCCCTAATAGGGTTATTGTAAAAGAATCCTAATAGGGTCCGACCCTTGACAAGGTCACTGTACTAAAAGCATTGTAAAGAACAACTCCTAACAGGGTTGCAAATCTTCTAACAAGGATCATAAGACACTAGTGTAGTTCTTAGTGGGTGTCAATTCCCACCAGGGTTTTTACCTATTTGGATTTCCCTGTAACCATATTAGTGTTATGTGTTGTGTTTATGTATCTTGTTTATGTTGATGTTCATTTCAGTACTTAAGCTTTCAAGTTAAGTTTCAAGAGTAAAGAAAAAGATTAAATACAGTGAACACTGATTCACCCCCCCTCTCAGTATTCCCATTCCTAACAATTGGTATCAAAGATGTGGTTCTCTGAAGAGAAGTTTAACCACTTGAGGAGATTGATGGGTTTAGAAGAAGAAAAACATATGAAGAAGAATCTTATGGAAGCTCTTGAAGACCTTGATAGATCTGAGAAAGAAGTTGAAGAACTAAAATTGAAAGTCAGTAGCGCACAAGTATTCAACAAGAAATTGAGACAAGATTTGAAGGATTGTACAAATAATGATTTGGGAAAAATGGTTAAGAAGCAGAATGAGGAGAACACATCTTTAAAAGATCAGATTGAAGAGTTGGATGAAAAGTTAACTAACAATCAAGAAGTTTATGATGAACAAATCAAAGAGAACCTTCAACTGAATGAAGAATTGAGGCAAGAAAACATGGAAATCTTGGAGCTAAGAAACAACAAAGAAAAGATAGAATCTAAATTAATTGAAGCAAAGAATCACATTGATAAATTATACACAAGAAAGGATTTGATTGAATCTTAGTTATATGCTCAGAAGCTTAAAGAAGATACTGGCAGCATTGGATTAAATGAAGCATAAAATCATATTGATAACATGCGAGCAAGAATGAAAGTACCAGAAGACACCATAGATGCTAAGAAGACTGAAAATCAGACTAAAGACAATACTAAACCATCTAAAGATGAGTGCAAGCTAGTAGACCGAACTTGTTATGCATGTAAAAAGCATGGACATATAGCAAGGAATTGTAAAGAGGTAAGACCTTTCAATGGTTACTGTTATTCATGAAATAAATTTGGTCATAGAGCTATGAATTATAGAACAAGTCAAAAGAACAAGACTTAGCATAATCAGAGAAATCAAAATCAAACAAATGCAAGAAGTTCTCAGAGTATTACATGTCAGATATGTAATTATAATGGTCACTCAGGTAGACAGTGTAAAATGGTAACTCATATCAATGCACTGAGGAATTTAAGGCCTCTAGTATTTGTCACTCTTGTAACAAGACTGGACACATATCAAAGTTTTGTAGATCAAGAACACAAAGTTAGGAAAGCCCTAAAAATCCAGAAGAATCAATATTAGATACTAAAGGAGAAGTCAAGTTTGTGAAAGCTGCAGAAGATGCAAGCTTGATTTGGTCAGAGGAAAAGAAGGATAAGGTTGATGAGTATGTGTTGGATGCATCCACAATGGACGCACCCTCTACATCTAGATGAATGACCCTCAGGGTCATAGGGGGAGCTAATTTAGCTCTAGACCCCTGCGCGGCTGATATACTCACCCTTAGAGTATGCGGCTTTGGATTTAACATTTCAGATATTATTTGAGACTATGTGCAAGAGTACACTACCTGATTGACTACAAAATGAAAGTTTGAAATCTTAGTAAAAGTTTGGTTTACGCGGCAAGCATTAATGGCAGCAATTTCACTTTAAAGTACACAGAGACTTGCAGATCACTCATTACATTCAAATTAGAGAAATTGGAGATCACAAAATCCCTAGCAATTGATTGTGAAGTATTGAAGCTCGATTCACTAGCAAAAGAGTGTGTTTGATTGGTTGCAAAGACCTAATCTGTCACAATGATTTAGAAGTTCTTGGAATCCTATTTGAAGTGATAAACAAGTAAGTTGTGGCTAGACCTATTGTGTTTGATGTTGCGGAGAGGGAAAGATATGTTTTTAAGAGGCATCCCTTTAAGTCTACCCTAGATGACTTAGAAGGTGCATTCTCCAGAACCCCTATGGGTGTCATGCACATTGAGGACATCTGTGCATACATTTACTGTAAGAAGGAACCAGTAGGACTTGAGAGGATAAGAGCGCACATTGAGACTATGATGAAACCTGATAAATCATTCCTAGATGAATTATCTCATTTGGAAAACCATCCCATGGTTGAATATGCTATGGCATATGAGTTTTATGTGTCTGAATGGATAAAGATATTGCTCAACAGGATTCATGATGACCTACTCTAGATAGGTGAAGTACCAGTGAGAATCACAAGAGACCTCATTCATGAAATGACAAGCCTTTCAAGGATAGGTGTCATTCTTCCAGTGGGTAAGGATGTAAGAAAACTAGCTGAACAATCATGTAAGTCAAGAAGTGATAGGCACGGAATGAAAGTTGAGCCTATAGAGGAGAAAGACATCAAATTGATGCATCGAACTATGGAAGATTATGTTGATGACACATTAGCAAAATCTATGATCAGAACTGAACATCTAAAGGACTTGAGCATGATCCTAGATAGAATGGAAAATTTTAGTCTCCGACTAAATCCTAAGAAGTGTGCTTTTGGTGTCACTTCTGGAAAGCTCTTAGGATACATAGTTTCAAAGAAGGGCATTGAAGTTGATCTGGCTAAAGTCAAGGCTATAATAGAGATGCAACCTCCCATGAATATCAGTCAAATGAGGATGTTGCAAGGAAGAGTTCAATCTATCAGAAGATTCATATCATAGCTAGCAGACATATCACAGCCTTTTACAAAAACATTACATAAAGGTGTGACCTTTGCATGGAATGAATAATGTGAGAACAACTTTAACCATATCAAGAAGTATCTATCAAATCTTCCTATCTTGATGCCTCCTATTCATGGGAAGCCATTGATCTTATATGTCTCTACAATGGCCACATCACTGGGGGCATTGCTAGTGCAACATGATGAAGAGAAAAAGGAAAGAGCCATTTATTATATAAGCAGAACATTGGTGGCATATGAAAAGAACTATTCTATGATTGAGAAAGTTTGTCTCGCTATGATCTTTGCATCACAGAAACTAAGACACTATATGTTAGCTCATACCACGCATCTAGTAGCAAAAATTGATCCACTAAAATACCTACTAAGCAAGGCTGCCCTCACAGGTAGATTGGCTAAATGGGTCATGCTTCTAAGTGAATTTGACATTGAATATGTTGAAAGAAAAGCTATAAAAGGTTAAGTTATTGCTGATCAACTAGTAGATGCACCCATGTTTGATGACACACCAATGCAAATGGAATTTCCAGACTCCTCTATTATGCACCTATCTTCCAGAGAATGGCAATTGTTCTTTGATGGCTCCTATACATAGAATGGATCTGGAGCAGGCATATTATTCATAACTCCTCAAGGATACTCCATGCCAAAAGCATTCAGACTAAAGTTCCCCTGCACAAACAATATTGCAAAATATGAAGCCCTTTTGAATGGTATGAAACTAGCAATTGAATGGAGAGTAACAGAGCTACACATTCATGGAGACTCTCAACTTGTTATTCATCAAGTCAATGATGTGTACCAAACTAAAGATGAAAACCTCATTCCTTACAAGAGAATGGTAGATGATCTTAAGAAATATTTCATATCTATCACATTTGAGAAAATTCCTAGAATGGAGAACAAGGCTGCTGATGCAATGGCAACACTATCTACTTTATTATAGCAGCCTGAACATGAGCTATGCTACAAGTTCCTGGTGGAAGCACTATCTTATCCTACATATGACTCCCCTGAAACCTGCATGATCTGCACTGTTGTAGGTCATGATTCATCCTGATATAAACACCTATTTTCCTATCTCCAGGACCAAATCATCCCCGATACCTTCAACCGCCATGAAAAGAGATACCTTATCCGTAATGCCTCCCGATATGTCATCATTGGTCATGATCTATAAAAATGAGGTCTAGATGGTACGCTACTTAGATGTTTAGAATGGGAAGAGTCTCAACGTGCATTAGAGGAGGTCCATGATGGTATTTGTGGGTCACACTTGAATGGTTTAACACTAGCTTGAAAACTTATTAGGGCTGGGTACTATTGGCCTGAAATGGAGAAAGAGGCTATCAAATTTGCTAAGAATTGTCAAAAGTGTCAAGTACGTGGCAACCTAATTCATGCTCCAGGGAGGGATCTAATTCCCTTTACAACACAATGGCCTTTCCATCAATGGGCATTTGATCTTATCGGGATGATTCATCCTCATTCTTCTAACGGACATACCCATATAATCCCATCCATAGATTATTTTACAAAATGGTTAGAGGCGGTCCCTTTGACACAAGCAACAGGGAAACAGATATCTATGTTCATATTGAACTATATCATATGCAGATATGGGATACCTCATTCCATAATCACAGATAACGGTGGGCAATTCAGGAATAAAGACCTAGATGATCTATGTGCCAAATTCAAGATCACCCAACATTGGTCTTCTATCTACTATCCACAAGGGAATGACCAAGCAGAGGCTTCTAACAAAAATCTATTAAAGATCTTGCACAGAACAGTAAACAAAACTGGTAGAGACTGGCATCTCATGATTAATCCAGCTCTATGGGCCTACAGAACAAGTATCAGAACACCTACAGGGGCTACACCTTTTGCTTTAGTTTATGGTTCTGAAGTAGTACTACCTATTGAGGTCGAAATCCCATCACTAAGAATCAGAATGCATGGTCTAGTAATTGATGACAACTACAAAGTGTCTAGGTTGCAAGAACTGCAACTACTAGATGAGCACAAACAAGCAGCGTATGATCATCTCAGAGTATATTAGAAGAGAATTTCTAGAGGCTACAACAAGAAAGTCAGACAGAGAATTTCAAGTTGGCGATCTAGTCTTGAGAGAAAATCCTAAAAATAAATCCCATCGAGAACGCAAGGGGAAGTTCGAACCCAACTGGCTGGGTCCCTTTGTCATCACTGTTACTTTTGGCTCTGGTGCCTATCAACTCTCAACGACTGAAGGAGAACAGCTCCGAGAACCAATCAATGTTCTCCATCTGAAGAAGTTCTACGCCTAAGGCATTCAGTCTATGGTAAAATGTCCTGAAAAAATTATAAAAATCAGAAAAAGTCCTTAAAAAATGATCTTGGTGAAAACCTAGCAATAGGCGCCTTGATGATTCACAAAAAAATATAAAAATTGAAAAAATTGAAAAAAATGAAAAATACAAAAAAATGAAAAAAAAAAAAGAAAAAAAAGTGCCTTGGTGAAAACCTGGGAACAGGCGCCTTGGTAGCAAAAATAGAATCTCTGCCAAGATGGTGAAAACCTGGCAAACAGGTGCCACTTGTTTCAAAATGCTCCATCTATCAGTGCAATCTTGGTCTTTCCTAGCTTTTAGTCTTTCTTTAGTTTGTACATATCTCCCGGTTTGTTTTTGGATTTCCAGTTTTCAATAAGTCGGTTTGTCCACAAATCTGCTCAAGTGTCTGTATCCTATCAATGTTCAAACTTGGGGGAAATCAATGTCATATCCTATGGTCTCCCATGTATCTGAGATGTATCATATCCAGTCAGAGTCCTTTGAAGCTTCATGTGAGTCAGTCAGTCTGTCTTGTCTCCAGAAAGGATTTTGCATCTACAACAATGCAATCAAACATCAAACAAAAAACTGAAAACAATCTATGCTTTTTTGCATGCTTTTATCTCCTTGTATGCTTACTAATTTACATTGAGATTTTTTCATATTGTGTCCCTTCGAGCTATTCGATGATGTCCTTTATAGGATTTAGAGAGTGATGACTGGGGGCATAATCTTTTCTTTATTTTCTTCTTGTATGTGAAAATCTAACAACTTTGGAAATTTTGGATTGAAATGGTGTCCGACTGTAAGAGCCTCTATCTCAAATTGGATGGCCATGCGTACCTCGACCATTGATACCCAGATGATTCAAAGAAGTATCGATCTAACTATTGTCTTTTTGAGTGAGTTCTTTCTCCTACTGTGAAACACGATCTTACCTAAGGATGTGAATGATAAAGGGTCACTATGAGTAATTCACACTAGATTTGGAATGATCTCTTGACTGTTTGATGTGTTTGTCATGCAAGGCATATTCAGGTCATCACGACATTTATGTTTTGATGCTTATACAAATTGCTATATCAAAATGGACATGATATTTAGGTCATCCTGGCGTTTGTGCCTTGGTGCTTATATCTACTCCGACATTCTAAAAATAAAATCAATATTCATATATCCATGGTTGTTGACCAGTGGGTGTTGTATTGATTCTTGTGCATACAAATCAATATTCATATGTCTATGGTTTCATAGCTAGTGGACATTGTATTGATTTATCCGGTTACCTAAAAGTTCAATGATGATAACAAATCGACATATGATCAGTGACTAGGTCCTAGATCTTAGGTTGCATTTCATTTTGCATGTCTCATTGTATTTTGCATGTTGCATGATCTCACAATGACTAAACGAACTTCAATGCTTAAACAATTCTTCAATCACCTCTTCCAATCTAACAAGAGCTGAATCCCACACGAAGGTTCCTCCAATGAAATAGCAAGTAGAATCCTTTTTCGGGATCAAAATTCAAATCTGAGATCATTCATATTATTAACTGCTTGCATATTCAACCTTCTATCATCATAGAAATCTAGTATTCAACTTAACTGATTATCTAACATCAAACTATCAAAATTTCAACTTGGTCAACTATGGTCAACTCATGGTTTGACCTAGTCAAACTTGGTCTTTTGGGACCTTCCAATGATGCACAATGTGTTCTCAGACGTGTTTAACCACTTCTTAAATCAATTAACATACTTCTAAACTCTCAACGCTGACTTTTCTTGTCAGATTTCAATTTTAATCCCAAAGGGGGCATGGTATTGCATATCATTCAAAGTCTGTAATCAAATTTGAAATCATATCTTTATGGAAATCATATCTTCCTCAGTAATCAAGACAACAACCATGTCTAGTTACTGATTCATCAAAAAAGAACTCATCGCTTGGGGCAAATCTATCATCACTTGGGGCATATCAGATTCATCAAGATCCATATCAATCTGGTATCCTCCTAATCTTGTAAACTGTATCAGTTTTTGCAACCATCAGATCACAGTGTTCTTTCCTTGGTTCTTCAGCAACTGAAGGATTTGGATGTGATACCTGCTAGTTCTGCTAAGACAATCGAGTCTAGAACCGGTCACTCACTTCTTTGCAATCCTAAGGTTTGGAATCAGGTGTTTTGACACTTTTTCGCAATCATAGGTTCATTTGCTGCTATAGTGAACATTATCTTTGGTCATTCAGGACCTATTATATCCATATCAAATCAATATCAATCAGCTTTTATCTCATATCAATTATCAATTTCGAATCAGTTTCATATCTCTATCAAACACAGACTGTCTTTGAACCACTGCGCTTCGCACAGTAATTCAAAGAGGGGCAAAATGTAATACCCCAAAAATGGGCTATATGTTCATTAACCTTCTATATCAACAATTCAAACAAAATCGACATCAAAGTCCTAACCTAAGGCACATCTAAACATCATCGAATCCTAATTGATTATCTTAAATTCTGCATCGGGGAATATTCCTAGCAATATTCCTAATTATCTTAATTATCTTTAATTTAATGATTATTTGGCGATAAATCACATTTATCCTAAGTTTGATTAATTGAATATTTTCATATTTAATTAATTAGATTTAATATCTTGCCACTTAATTGTTTAATTAAATTTAATTCTATCTCTTATTAATTGTATTATTTAATTTTGACAATAAATCCAATATCCTATGAATAATTGATTAAATTCTTATTTAATTAATTAAAGCAAGTTGTCATTATTTAATAATATAGTTTTTAATAAAAGTTTGATAAAATAGTTAATTAACCCATAAATTAATTATTTTATTTCAAAAATCAGTTAAGTTGAGCATAAATCACTTTATTTATTTAATTAATTCATAATTATTATGCACATTCAAAAGAAACAGTTAAACTCCAAATTAGAAAATCAATGCAAAGTGTTGACTTTTTAGAACTCAACATCCTTTTGGAGTTCAAAAAGCTGATCTAAACTCTAATTTGAGTTAAAAAGCTATTTTTGCATGATTTGCATGATTTGCATGTTTTTGTGAATTAAATTATCTTTATTATCAGATAACTCAAAAATCAAGCTGAGTTAATCTGAGTGATTTATGGCTTTTTTCCATGCACCTCCAAAGCCTTGGATTTCTATAAAATTAAAGTCTCAGCTCATCTCAAAGCATCTCATATTTTTGCACAATCACGCTGGAGAATTGGAATTGGGAAAATCAAAGCTCTTGCGAATCGACACCTTTGTGAGATCAATCTTGTTTTTACATTCATTTAGATTCATTTTCATATCATTGTTAGCTTACTTTGCATATTCATAGATCAATTTCATTCTAGCATAATTTCATATCAATTTTCATCATATTATTGCATAGAAAATACCAAAAAAATAGATTAATTGCATTCATATTTCATATCAGTTTTGCATTCAAATCCTTCGTTTAGGTGTCATCTAGGTCACTGATCTCAATAACAATCTGAGAACATCAATCTCGCACCTACTAGAAGGCATTAAATCGCTTGGTTAAATTAGATTTCAATTTTGCATGATTTTGATTTTTGCTAACCTCTAATGTTTTACTGAAGTGTTGTGTCTATAGATCAGGTACAATTTTCACACACACACTCCTTACCCCAAAATCTTCAGTATCATTGTTGTCAAGTTTGACACCAGACACCACAAGCTTAGACTCTTGGGGAGAAGAAGACCTAATTAAGATCAGTGTCTTAGCTATGGAAAAAGAAAAGGAGAAGTAGGTCATGAGGAACCCTCTATTTGTTGAGTGACATTCTGAATAATCTATTTCTAGAAGAAAACAAGGTACAAAAGGTTCATTCAGTTGATGATGTTAAAAACATTCTGACAAGCTTCAAGACATACTTTTCTAGCTTGGAAGAATCTACATCCCAAGTTGTAGAAGAAAATTACATGAAAAAGAGATTGAGTGAACTGGTTGGTAAATTTTCACTTGACCTCAGTTCATTGAAGGTAGGTCAAGCATCCTTAAAAGAGTTCGCAGCCAAGGGAAGAAAGATCATTTCTGATTGTATGAACAGGATAAGTTGACTAGTGATCTTTACAAGAAAATATAGGAAGAAGAGGCCATGATAGATCAAGTCAAAAAATTAGTAGAGGATCCCACTTCAGACATTAACATGTGTAACAATGTATATCAGGGACAAGTGGATAAGATAGAAAAGGCTAAAAAGGAGATGTCTAAAATAAGGGCAAGGCAAACACAGCTCAGGAATGCTCTTGCGCCCTCTCTAGATATACTCAATTAGAACATCAAGGAGATCAATGACACTATGGTGAAATATGATCAAGGTCCAAGTATAGACTTGGAGAAGATGGAGAAGCTACAATATGCCTTATGTGCCCATCTACAGATTGTTAATGCACTTATTGCATTTTGGAAACAAGAGATCCAGAACCTATAGATTTCTTATCCGGATGTACTTTCTTTGTAAGTACTTGTAGATACATTTTTGGAGCACCTTTGTCATTAATGTCTAAGGGGGAGTATTGTATAGAATATGGAGTCTTATATATATGTAAAGAAGATGTATAGTAAAGAGTATAAGGGATATATAAGTTAGATTATGTTAAATATTTTTTGTATAAGGTTACAGTTAGTAACTTTTCCATATTCCTTTGTTGCCATTAATGAAAAAGGGGGAGATTGTTGGAAAGTTGACTACACTATTGTATATGACTAGATTTAGTGTTTTCATTATGAAAACAAAGTCATATAGTGTTTTGGAGTCAGCACACATTATCAGAAAATCAAAATTTGGTTAAGTATAGAAGACTAGATAGTTAACAAAGAACCAGTAGATCAGAGCATCAACACACATGCGTACAAAAGAGTTATGGTATGTTCCATAGAAGATAAGTTGGTAAGAGTGTATTCATGCTAAGTCTAAAAGCACATGATCAGAAGATATAGTATGGCAAAGATATAGACAGTTGAAGTAGCACAGACAGTGAATGCCTGAACAGAACAAAGTATGTAGTCGGCTAGTTGTAATTTGATTAGTGATGATATCATTGTTTTGTAAAGGTTATGTGCCTATTGTAATTAAGTTGTAGACATGTAATTATGTTTTTTTGTAAACACACTTGAGCCAATTCACTTGGAAGCATTGTATGTAATCAGTTATAGGCTGACCTAGTTAATTATTTTAATAAGCGCATATAAATATCAGATGCGCCTTTGTAATAAAGTATGGAAGTTGATATAGAGATAAGATAAGAAGAGAAGAAGTATGTGAAGAGCAGTTATAATGTATTAGAGCTTTGCAAGAGGTCAAAGCATTAGCATATCAAAGGAACTGATCAGACAAGAAGTGTCACAGCACTAGTTCATCCAGCAAATATAGTGTGTATCTGATATCAGAAGGTTGTCACCTTCACAACTTGAGCAGTGATCTTTAGGAAAGTGTGTCCCCACCCCTAACAGGGTTATTGTAAAAGACTCCTAATAGGGTCTGATCCTTGATAGGGTAACTGTACTAAAAGCATTGTAATGAACAACTCCTAACAGGGTTGGAGATCTTCTAACAAGGATCACAAGACACTAGTGCAGTTCTTAGTGGGTGTCAATTCCCACCAGGGTTTTTACCTATTTGGGTTTCCCTGTAACCATATTGGTGTTATGTATTTTGTTTATGTATCTTGTTTATGTTGACATTAATTTTAGTACTTAATCTTTCAAGTTAAGTTTCAAGAGTAAAGAAAAAGATTAAATATAGTGAACACTAATTCACCCCCCCTCTTAGTGTTCCCATTCCTAACAATATTAACAGAGGACTTAAAAGAAGCTTCTGTTATAGGTAATTTGTTATAAAAATTACTCAATTCAAATGCAGTCAACTTACCAATTAGGGAGTCAAGAGTGACTTGAGATGTGGTCACTTATTTGATCTCTTATATGACTGATATTTTGATAGCGTATTGTGGCCTTAGCATCCTCAATATTTTTCTTATCACATCTTCCTCTCTCAGTGTTCCTCCAATGCTTTTCATGGAGTTCATACCTTCTTTGATTCTATTGTTGTAGTGCTCAATATCCTCTCCTTCATTCATCCTCATATCATCATATTTTCCTATGAGGCTCTCTACCTTTTCTCTCTGAACATGTGGGTCACCACCATACATAGTTTGTAGCTTGGCCCACATCTTGCAAGTAGTAGTCATATTTTCAATCTATGCATATACATGATGAAGTAGCATAATTTCTATCATATCCATTGCAGCTGTGTGTTCTGTGTTGATCTTTTGTTGACCAGGTGTCAAGGTACTAGTGGGTTTAGTGTAATCATTGATTACATGAGTCTAGTATTGATCTCTGGTGGTCTTCATGTACAACATCATTCTGCTGCACCATAAGGTGAAGTTTTCTTTAGAAAATGTTGGTCCTTCCTTCCTCATCATTAGAACTTTTCTCTATTGTGGTTAAGCAACTTAGAAAAGGGACTTGGCTATGATACCGATTGATGGTCCCAACTGATGCTGAGAGGGGAGGGGTGAATCAACACTCACTAAAAATTTAGTACTAAATCCGATATACTCTAACCAAAACTGTAAGAAGAATAGATTCTATCACAGAAATAGAAATTACACAAACAAACAGTAAACAACACAAGATTGATCACATGGAAACTCAAATTGGGAGAAAACCACATTATGAGGAAACCTCACAAATTTTGCACTCTTCTGAAGTGCACCCTGTAGGAACCTTCCATGTTAAAGGATTACAAACGCACTATTAGATGCAACCCAGTTAAGGGATTTAAGAAATAAGGCCTGTTAGAACCTGCCTAGTTAGATGAATTAAAACACCTACAAAGATGTCACCCGGTTAAGGGATTTAATACAAGGGACCTGTTAATGTCCTTCCAAAATACTAGAATTTTTCTATTACAATTGTCAGAGAGAAATAGAGGTTTTGATCTTTTAAGAATGGCTTTGCTGAGCCTAATAAGATTGTTTTTATTCTTCAATTGAGAATCATCACCGGCCATTGGAAGTATGTTCTCCTTGGATGTTGTGCTTCCTTGCACACACTTCTTTTCTTCTTCTCTTCACCTTTGTAGCTTCTCAACATACAAGTTCACTCTTTTTCTTTGGCAGAATGAAGGAAAATAATATTCTTCACAGGCTAAGGAATATATAAGCTTCTTTCCCTTTCTGATTTTTACATGCATGACCTATTTAAATATCACCTTCAGATCCATTTCCCAGTGGAGACTTAGTTCACTGAGGAAACACCTAATGCATGCCATGTTCTTTTTCTATTTTATGAAGGAAGTGACAGATGCGAGTTGAAAGCTTTCCTTCACAAGAGATTTATTCATGTTTTAATGCCATAAACTTCGGCATTAAATCCTTCAATCACGCCTTGCACCGATCTTCTTGATAACACAAAGTCATTTGGATTTTGTGTAATAAATCCCAGTCAAAGGGTCAAACAAGTGTTTGTCAACTGTGACTTTCCCCGGTTCATCAGTCTTGATGATATCTTTACTTATCAGTTTTTATACTTAGGTTGTGCATAGGTAAAAACCTTCACTTGTCACCATTCTTTTCTCTGTTTGTACTAGTTGAATCATTGGTCTTGGTAAAACACTTTATCAGTCATAGTATTGAAATGTTGATTACCAGTTGCGTCATTTACCAGTTTCTCTAATGACTAGTTAGAGCTTTAACAGTAACTAAGACAGTGCCTCTTCTTACTCACTACATGTCCCTATTCTCCTAAGTAGTCTCTCCCTTTGTTCCAATTGTACCACTCCTTGGTTTATGACTAAACTTAGCAAGCACCCTTGTTTTCCAATCAATGAAAATACCTCTTTAACATGTACCAGTTACATCCTTACCGGTTAACACCAACAAACCATAATGTCAGATTCCTAAGCCAATTTGGCATGGAGAGATCATTAGCCTATTTATGAGATTCTTGTGGGCTGATGGACACGTTTAAAGAATTTTGGAGGTGTTGACAAAAATATTTTTTTCTTCTAGAGAATAGGGAGCATAACACCCCTTTCTAGAATCTTTTTAAGAGACTTTCTCCTAAACTATTTTTAGTAAGTCAATGATGAGCACCAACATAGTCAGTTGTTATTTTGAGTAATGTTGATGAATTTGGATTTGATGTTTATCATGAGATTTGATATAGTTCAGAGTTACTAAATAATGATAAGTTATGAGCTAATATTATTATTTTATTATTATAATGAAGGGATTATAGAGGCCAAATATTAAATCAAAGGTGATTTATTTTAATGGCTATTGGACCTTATGTAATGCTACATTGAGATATTAAAAAGGGGAGTGATTTTTATTAAATTAAAGTAAAAAAAACATTCTTGAAATAATAGCGAAAAAATATTCTAAAAAATAGTAAGAAAAACATAATTTTTTTGTCGAAAACATCACAAAAAAACTTTCTTGAGTGTTGGTAAATATCCACTAATTACACTTAAGCTTACTTAGGATAATGCATACATTGGAGTTTGCATATAAGCCACCTATGAGTTTGCATCTTTTTTTGCACACCATATAGGAGAAATTTCACTTTAGGTGGTGTTAGTTGTTATCACATTCCACTTTATGTGTGAGATCCACCTTTAGGGAACTTATCACATTATCATCCTCCACATGTTACACATACTTAATTTTATAATGGAGGATGACCCACCTTTAGTGGACATGCGGTTCCACTTTGTGTGGATGATAGCTTATCTTCTCCTTATCATGGTCTCTTATTGTCTTGCCTATATAAGCAAGCACTTCTACATTGTATATTATTATTTCCAGTTGAGTCAATCTATCAAGTTTAGTTATCTAATCATATATAATTGAATTCAGTTAATTCATCATTGATTCATTTTTTATTGATCTAGTTGATCATATCATTTCTCTTTCTTTTGTGCTATTTATTTAGGCTTCTAGATCATGGCATATTGTGTTAGTCAAATTCTTAGATTGCATCAAAGAAGTTCTTACATGGTAGCCTTTGGAGTGTCATTGCATAGTCATCTTGAAGAGAGTTTTTATTGCAGGTCATTATGAGAGTTTGTTGGGTGAAATTCAAGATCATCATTAGATTCAAAAGCTTGTTTTTAGTCAAAATTACCTTTTGTTTCATTCAAATCTGACATTGGAGGCCAAATCTAGAGTTGTTTGAAGGTCGAGGTTGATTATTAGTTTTGAGATTCATCTGCATTTAAAAATCATTTTGGGAAAAATCATACCCTTCCATTGTGTTTAGAAGACTCAAAAACCCCATAATTGACTAGTCATTTTCCCAAATCGGAGTTGAACACCTCAAATTGAAAAATCCCCTTGCTTGGCCTGTCGTACAAATGTCTGCAACGTGTCCAATTTTCTAATTAATTTGTTTTCTTCTTTCTTCTATTTTTTCATTTTTAAAGATAAAAAGGATAAAAGTTAAAAAAAGGGGGCGGGCGGAAAAATGAGGGTTTGCGATTTTTTTCATTTGAAAACTTCTTAAGTTTTTTTGTTTCATTTTTCTCCCTTTCCTTTTGTTTTGTTCTTTTGTATTGCAGGGTACCTCCAGGTTTCGTAGATTACCTGCAACTTGCAAGCCCTACGTACCACATGATACTTGTGGGTTGCAAGTGGCCCTACAACTTAATTAATTTTCTTAATTTGTATTTTAAATTTTTTTAAAATAAAAACTTTACTTTTAAATTATTTTTTCTATTAGTTTTTTAATAAAAAAATGTTTGTCAAGTATTAGTTTTTTATTTAAGTTTTTATTAATAATTTTGTTTTTGTTTTTCTTTGTTATTTAGTAATAAAGTTTTTTTTTTAACTGCAAAAAAAAGGAAAAAAAAAGCAATATGTATTTTTTCTTTATTACCTTTTAAATAAAGTTTTGTTGTTTGGGTTTTAATAAATGTTTTAAAGAACTTTATAAAAAATTTAAAAACAAAATTTCAAATAAATATGTAAAATTGGGAGCACAATTTTTTCTTGTCACCTATACCTATTTGTAGCATTCTCCAACCGACTGGCAGGGGGATAATTTTCCTCCACATTTTTATGACAACATCATCCAACCAAAGAGCATATTTTCTACAGTATTTGACAGGGTCATTCTTGGTGACACCATCTTCATGTTTATAGCTTTGCATTGTATGTTGTATGCTCTTGCATGAGCAATGTTGTACACACACTATCATAAAGTGCCATCTTTTTTTGTACTGTCATTGATGACATATTCGATGTAATCCCTATGTTAGTAGATTTGAATTGTCTTGTGAGACTTAGTACATGGCTCTAGAGGAGACTTAAATTGTACACATTTGTCATTGGCATTGCATGGCTTCATTTGAGACATTTGATTGTACCAATATATTATTTTTGAGTATCTAGTTGTTTCTCATACAGGTGTCCTCATGCCTGATCTTTATCATATTGCCTTGGGAATTTCATCGATCATTCTACATTGACATTGGTTCCTAATTTTTTCACACTTTGACATTCTTGGTGTAGAATTGGCTTTATTTTCTTCCCATGGAGGACCATTGGTTATTATCTTGGACCATATTTGTAGGAGATTCAACATTCAGGGGGGTCTTCACAGTCTCTCTTCTTCTCTCTCATTCATCATTGAGAGAATTGTGTGTTTTCATCTGTTTTGGAGGGGAGTTTTCTCCCATGAGGTTTTCTCCCTTTCTTTGCTTTATGAGAGATTGCATTACATTGCTTTATATATTGTACATGGGTACCTAAAATGGCCTAGTAGTCGGGACCCATCTTGCATTGTGAGTTTAAGTGCATTCCCCTAAGTAGCACTTAAGGGGGTGTTGGTGTAATTAAATATTCCCTAATTACACTTTACTTAAGCTTACTTGGGATAATACATACATTGTAGTTTTCATATGAGACACCTAGGAGTTTGCATGTTTATTTGCATATGGTTTAGGAGAAATTCCACTTTAGGTGGTGATAGTTTTTATTACATTCTATTTTATGTGTGAGATCCACTTTCAGTGTACTTATCACATTATCATCCTTCACATGTTGCACATACTTCATTTCATAATGGAGGATGGTGCAGCTTTGGTGGACATGTGATTCCACCTTGTGTGGGTGATAGTTTATCTTCTTCTTATCATGGTCTCTTATTGCCTTGCCTATTTAAGAAGACACTTCTATATTGTATATTATTGAATTCTAGTTGAGTCAATCTATTAAGTTTAGCTAGCTCACCCTATATAATTGAATTAAGTTAATTCATCATTGATTCAGTTGATCATATTATTTCTCTCTTTTGTTCTATTTATTTGGGATTCTAGATCTTGGCATATTGCATTAGGAAAATTCTTATGTTGCATCAAAATAATTCTTACATTGAGAAAATAGCCAAAAACAAATTCTCAAATAAAATAGCGAAAAGCAAAAAATGGTACTTTATAAAAAAGAAGATAAAAAGCTATAAAAGGAGGATTGCAGCTCCCATTTAAGAAAGTTAAATATTGTTTTTGTTCATGCTTCTATTTATGATGGAGATTACTTCTTGTTGGTTTGTGAGGATGGAAACTCTCACAAGTGACATTCTCCACATTGTTGAAAGATACAATTTGGAGGATTTAGAGCGACTCTATTGTAGGTGTCACGTTGGAGTTCACTAATGATAATATTGTTCAATTTTTAGTGATCTACATTGCACATCAGGAACTATTTGGGGAAGATTAGAGCAATCCATTCATTCTTGTTTTTGAACGTTTCTTTTATAGCTAAGCGGATGCTCATTTTTGAGGTTTTGGAGGTTGTTTCAACTCCTTATTTGGGTGTTTAGAGGTTGGATGGGTTGTCTTCACTCAACCATTGCAATTCGGAGGTGATTAGTGACATACATAGGGTTTGATGACCCTCATTCTTCCTACTTTATACTGTTGTAGCCCTTTCTCTATTCTAGCAAATGGTTATGCTGATTTCTGTTATGTAATCCCAAAAAATGAATTGAGTCATTGTTAACTTGGATTAATATTATATTCTCAAGTCAGTAAATAAATCTAGAAAATTTTAGACACTTGTATTCTATGTTTAATTAATTTTTTGAGTTGTTTGTACCATTGCAAGTTACTTTATTTTCTTGTATTTGTTTGTGTAGACACCTAAATTTGATTAACAATTATAATTAAATCTAGTCCTCTCCTACACATTATTAATTATATAATTACTTTATTATTTAATTAATTCATGTTAGCCTCCTAGTTAATTAATTTAATTAGTTAACTATAGTCCAATTAATCAAATGACAATTCATAACTATTTAATTAATTAAATCCCTCTTCCTCTATTAATTTAAATAAATAGTTTTATCTATTTTAAATTAATCTCTTTATTCCTCTTTCATCCACTTGGAATTAAACAATTCAATGAATTATATTTGAGCACATGGCTCCTAACTTTAACCCTCACTTAATTACTCTCCAACTACCTAACCCATAGTTCTAACTCAACCCAACCCAACCCACTTGCACACACTAATTCTCACTTAATTAGTTAAATATCCCTATTTAACTAATTAATCTATCGACTCATTCTCTCTCCTCCCATCACATCCTCCTAATAAACCCACCTGCCCACTAATCCTAGCCTAATCTCACCCTAATCATTTGCACAATCCTAAGCAAATGGATTAAGAAACTAAAGTCAACTTCATGCATGTCTCATCAACTCCAATCCCAACTCAATTTATTTTTTTCAACATTAAATGCTCTTACATTCCTCAACCATTATCTTCCACTTTGTCCCTTCTAAGGAATATTTTATTCCTTTTGTCCACTTCTCCAAATTCCTTCCTATTTTACAAATGGTCACATTCTTCAAGGATTGACCTTTAGGATTTGAGACAAGACATGCCTTTATGACATATTTTCCCAACCCCCAATGTCTTCCCACCCTCTCTTATTATGACACTTGTCACATTGAGATGTATTTGAGAAACAATCCATATGCTCTCACTTGTGTGCAACCTAGCCTATTTGCATCTTGACCATCCATTTGCCTCTCCTCAACTCTATAAATTGAGCCCTCACTTTCTTCAATTCATCCACCATCCAAGTAAAGTTATCATGCCATTTTGAGTTTCAATATACCAATCACACCATCATAATGCAAAAATTATCCCAAGTTTATGAAACTTGAAGAACAACATTTAGTGCACATCCAATCTATTGGACATATCTATACATCAAGGGAGCTCTCAAAGGTTTTGCATAGTCTTTTGGTGTATTTGGCTCTCTTTGGTCTAATCATAAGTGTTGCTTTGCATTTTTGTTTTGAATGTTCTTAGTTAACTAGTTGTATTCCTTTAAACACATTTCCTTGCATACATTTTGGTAGATTTGGTGGAACCCACTTCATGGGTCATTATCTTTATATTTTTATTAACTAACTATTTCTAATATTTTTTAGTTGTTTGAGTGGGTTTTTGTGGAGTTTTGTACCTTTTTAGGTTAGAAGCAATGGGATTGAAGGCTCACACACCCCTAGAAACTTGCATAATTTGCACAACAACTAAAAAATAGTGTGGTGACAATGCTAACTCACTCAGCCGGAACACCATCTCCTTCAGCAGGAACACAAACTCGCAAACTGGCCCCCTCTTCTATCTTTTTCCCCTTCTAGAAGTTTTGTGGGAATGTTGTCACATCTTGCAAGAACGCACATTGTAATAACTTAAGGCAAGAATTTGTAAATTGAATTAAAAATTGATTGGGTTTGACCTACTCTCTATTTTTTTACCATTCTACAATTGGAAAGAACGTAGTCATACTCGATGAGAATGAACTCACAAAAGTTAGGTATAACAATCACATTCTATTTTTTGTCTTTTTATTTCATTGTCATTGTTTTCTATTATTTCTTATAGACCCTCGTAAATGCTACCTAGTTTCATGATAACGTGTACAAATAGTTATATTTTCAGTGTGTGAGTAGGTTTGTGGGAAAATTACTTGGTTCGGTGGGAATGTGCCTTAACATTTTTAATTAAAAAAACAATTTACACTTCACTTGAGTGCTTAACATGAACATTGTTTACTAGAAAAATTTATCACACTTAATTTTTGGTGAATTAAAACAAACCTTGGTTAAAATTGAACAAGAAAATCTACACTTTTCTTGGTGCACTAAAATTTGTGTGCTATAAAAGGAATCCTCATGCATGTTTATTCATTTATTCAAAATTATCAAATATTTCCTTTGAACTTAATTCGATTAATCATCAAGTGTCTTATGTATATGGTGCACTTGCAAAATATGTTAGATTAGAAACCCATTTTTTTAAGTGGAGAGGTCTATCTGGGGGAAGTGATCACCACCAAAGGATGACCTCAAACCAACAAATCCTTTCGAACGGTATAGAAATAAGACATGGGGTAAAACCCAAAATTATCTTATATCTGACCAAGCTTACGCAAAAGAGTGGGTGATAGCTTAGATTAGGCCTACATGCCTAAGGAGCCAGCATGACCCATTAGACACTTTAGTGTAGATGCCACAAAATATGACTAGAAACCTATTAAAATAGAGGCAACCTGTTTCACCCCAAACATTATCTTATTTCAGTGCAAGGAGAGGGAAAAATATCCCCCACGATCCCCATCATATGTGTCCCAAGGTATTGTTTCATTTGGGGTGAAAACCTCTTTGAGGCATATCTAACATAAGGATAAAACATGGGCACCCACAAGAGGAATCTTATGTTCTAGTGGCATGACACATCTATATGAGAAAACAAAGTACAAAGCAATGGGTCTGAACCGTATTAATGAAGCCAACTGACCTTAGAATAGCAATTTTCTTGATTGTGTTTTCATTTTTATTTGACCAAGTAAAGAATTAATGACTTGAAAAAGTTATTGAACATACACAAATGAAAAATCCATAAAGAAGTTATTTTTCCAAAGAAACAAATTAGTCCTATCTAGTCCAAAAATAGTCCAATTTTTACTCTCACAAGACTGCTTTGTCTCTCATGAGATAGCTTGCAAAAGTCCACTTTTTGGAGGGTCAGTAGGAATGTTGTCATGTTCAATAGGAACACTCTCCAAAATATCATCTATCAAACTCTAGCGAGAAAGATAGAAATTATTTCAAAACCTAGTATACATATCATAGTCACTACCAATGTTTAAACTTCAACTATAATATTTATTTGTCTGATGCATTCACAGTTAAACAAATTAGTCAAGTACATTCAATTCCCATCGTAATTTTGATTTAAAATCGGCATTTTCCAAACATCTATAGTAACAAGGTCTTGTTTTATGGGAATGCCTACTAGCATACTCTGATGGGAACGTTGTCGCGATCGACATGATCAATTTTGTCATAGCTCAAAAGCTTGTCAAATCCTTCTTATTGTCACCAAATTTGGTTATACCTTGAAAAGTTAAGAAAATGTCTGACTAAAAAAAGCATAAGAAAGTCATTTTCTAGAAATACCTAGTGTATAGATATAAGAGAGAGTAAGATCACCTCAACAATGAGTATCAACACATATTAAACATAAAGAAGGCCATTAATTTAATGATATAGCATAGTGAAATGGTGTCTTACAACATCAAAATCACAAATTACAACAATAGGTACCAGTTGGAAACTAACTTCATTAGCCCCCAAACAAACAACATCTATATCATTACAAGTAAAGTCTACCAGGAACCAAGAAATAGTTACCTAATAAGTCTTAGATCCCTACTAGGTTTTTTTCAACTCTCAGTCTAGAAATAAGAAAATCCTTTAGGTATTATATCATCATCCACATCACCATCATCACCACTCATACTTACACATTTAGGAAATCTTAAGATTCACTACATACCTCATCCTTCATACATTATAGGTCATACATTTTGAGCCACCACAAACACATTCCAAAAAGAGAAATGGCATTGATCCTAGTCTTATCACTGCTTCTTCATCTAGTGTTGAAATTGATCCCAACAGTGTCATTGTCACCTTTGACCCCTATTATCAAGTTGAACCTGAGGAGGTCATGGTTGATCAAGATGAGGTCCCTACCATAAGAACCATGGAAGTATTGATGAATCAACAAGTGTACGCATCCATGGTTAGTGTCATCATAGGAAAAAATTGTGATGCTATTATTGCCAACTTTGTGTGTGAAGGCACTCCTATCCCACAAGAGATTGCACCATTTAAGTCAAAAAATCCTTTTCATATGTCAACCGAGACATGGAATTGTGTGGTGCAACAACTCATGAATCCTAGTATGGCATCCACCCATCTCTTTGTATCCATATCTCAACCACCCAACTTGCTAGCACACAATCCTTAGTACACATTGTATCACAAACAAATCCCTTCACCGGTCTTGTTGGAGATCCCTCCATCAATCCAATATTGTAACCATTCACATCAAAAGAATCCATGTCATAATCCCAACAACAAGTGGTCACACAGACAACACAAGTTTCCACACAAGAATTACTACCACCTCTCATCCCACAAGTGCACAAACAAAATCCACAATTAACCACAAGGTTTCCACATACAAGGCCAACCAACCAACCACTAATACCACAACCTCCCATAGCTACCATCACACCATTAGACAATCTGCAAAGTGCTTCCATTTCCTAAATATAGATATCCACATAAATATAGTAGGTTGTATCTATTAGTTAAATATCACCCATCCAAAAAACCACTCATATAGCATAAGGCACTGGGGCCTCCTAGACAACATCCTCATCCTCATGACATATATTGAAAGTTGTGCTATAGGAACTAGGTGTTCTAACTGAATACACACACATATATATAATGTATAATAGAAAATGGTGATAAATTCTAGGGTGTGGCTCACTTACCAAGGTCCTATTATGCATTAGAATACAAACCCACCCTTATAAAAATATGATTAGCACAACCCAAAAATGGATGAAGGGGTGATAATGCAAGATCTAGGTAAAAGGGGGATATGTGTATTCTTTACTTTTAAAATTGTGGTTATGTGATGTGATTGATATGTAAATGATAAAATCAATATTGATCTAATATGTGAAAGTAAGTGCAAGAGAAAAATAGGAGGAATGAAGTCACCTTGAAAACAAGAAGAGGAAGATTGACCTTTAAATCTAATTTTGACTGTCGCAGAGATGTTGAAATCAAGTAAGACTCTAGATTTGGGCTTTTGATGCTTGTAACTATCTTATGTAAAAATCTTAGACTTAGAGGATGAGGTTGACATGGACAACCTATTCCAGGATGAGGGTGAAAATTCTTACCTTGTCCTTTTAACTCCGAATTTGATGAAGATTGCAAAGGTCCTATAACTAGTTCTAATATTCCCAAATCTGAATCAAAACTCCATGACCTACTCCCACATAGAAAAAAAGAAGGGGAAAAAGTTGTGGAAAGGGGCTTCCCTTGGTCAATCCCCTGTATAGGAATAAAATATGAAATTAAATTGAAATTGCATACGAAAAGATGAAATGTAATCTATATCTAAAACATAAATCACCTTATACCTCAATGATGCAATGCCTCTTTGGAGATGATCACACGTGTTGATGCATTAGCTTGTACTCCACAAAAACCCAATCATAAATCATGAAACCAAACCCTTGAATGATGGATGTAGTTTTTGAAAATGTAGGATTGAGGAAAAGGGAGACGAAGAAGACTTGATGGATGAATGTAGATCTCTTTCCTTGATGCCAAAATCCTTTACTTGGCCTCCTATGGGGAAAAAATCTATATCTTTGGAAGGAAACACCTTTAATTCATGATGGAAATGAAGAATTGAATGCCTAAAAACTCTTGATGGCTTCCTTGCACTTGAATTCTTGATGGGCTTGAATTCTTGATGATGTATGTCTTTACTAATGGATTCTCACTTGCACTTGAATCTATGTAATGGAAAATGGCTTTCTTGATAGCTTGTAGAATAATGGATGGATAAAAATGAGAGGGAGAGGTCTCCTTTTATACTCATTTTGGGGCTTAGTTTTTGTAGGGCCGACCTCAATTAACAATATAGGATAAAAACCCCCACATTGGGCTTGAAGCCCACTTAAGAACAAAGACCTAGAACAAGATGGACTTGGGTAGCCTTTCCTAGGAAAAATTATTGAAATTTTACCCAAGACTTAGGGGAGTGTGCCAAAATGGGATGGTGAAAGCCATAGTCTACCAGGAAACTAGGGCAAATGCTAAAATCCAGAAATGCATGCATAATTCTTAAGTGGAAGATGAATAATGTGGTTGAATAGAAAAAGAGGAAACCAACCATACAAGTTAGAGATATTCTCAAGTTTTGAACAAATAATGTTGATTTGAAGGATGCATTTAAGTGATAGAAGGATGTGAAGTCAATGTGGGAACCCATATTGCTAAAAATGAGCACCTAATAAAAGTTTTTACTTTTTAGGATGGTACATTTAGCCCCCACTTTAGTGGGAGTATGAGTTCGCCTCATTCTCATGGTATAGTAGCATAAAGAGAGAGAAACATGAAGGTCATGGGAAACCTCAAATGAGATAAGACATCGCTAAGTTGAAGGACATAAGCCCCAAAACCAAGGATCTTAAATTGTACATCCATATGCAAGTATATAAGAAACAACATCAAAATATTAGAGCTTACTAAAATTCAAACTCAACCAGTTGAAGAGACCTCGCTAGAGAAAATGTCTCAACTGCTAGCATCATGCTCAAAAATCTATTGCAGGAGCACCAATGCTCACTTGAAAAGAGAAAGAACATACATCAAAGGTAAGATATGAATCCATGATCCAATCAAAGAGAAAAGTGTATTATGCTATGGAACCATGGAGGAGAGATCAAGATAATCATGAATGATGTAGGATAGGAAATTATGTTCCACTAGGCAATCCATGAGAGATATATGAGAGAGAGAGAGAGAGAGAGAGAGAAATGATCTAGAAAATTATGTTATGGTAGTTCCACCCATCAAGGAGAGTGACGAGGAGGAGGATCAGTCTAAGGATCTGAACAATGGTCAATCAAAGGACCAAATGTGTGCGGTCATTCTAAGGACCAAGAGTTTATGATCTAGTGAATTGTGTTACACTAGTCAACCATGAAAAAGGATAGGTCAAATGCTCTATAAATTTGTGTTATGGTAGTCAACCAATCCTAAAAAATGTGAAAAGGAGAGTAATCTAGCTATAGAAAATTGTGTTATGCTAGTGCACTCTGTCTGAAAATATGAAAAGGAGAGTAATCTAGCCCTAGAAAATTATGTTATGCTAGTGTATTCTACCTTTCATGCTTAAAGGATAGGTGAAATGGTGTATAAAATTATGTTATGCTAGTCAACCAATGCTGTAAAATTTGTGCATGATGGTGGCTTTGAAAAAGTTTTGTGCACAGGGGCATCTTAGGGGATTAGGCTTATAGAAAGCATTGTCTCCATGTGGATCCAATTAACAAATATAAACTACATATATAATACAAGGGGCACCATATGTATTCCCCTCTTAAGATGGAAAAATATGTACTATTTTGACATTTTAATAAAATGATGAACAATGATAAATAAATTTTAACACCAAGAGAGTATCCACAAGCAACACCTAGTCCAAGCCAAGGAGGTCACAACTCCTATGAGGCCATGGAAGGGATGAATACAAAGAGATACCATGTAGGAAGTGTAAAAGTTTGGTCCTTGTGAAGGATGACACACTTTTTAGTCTCTAAGGTAAGGAATTTATTCACCTTGGAGACCCAATGAAAAATAATGAAGGGGTTATGATCAAGGATGCATATCCGTAATGCAAACTAACATATCTCTGTAATATTGGAGATCACATAATGACAAATGTTTCTTAATGAAGGGAAAAGGGGATTCTTAGAGAGGATTAGAGAGATTGATAATACCCTTATCCCCCAAGTGTGGAGACAAGGATACAAAGAAAGAGGTCCTATTATGATACTTGCAAAGTATGATCACATCATGTATGACAACGAGCCCCTAGGGAATAGGCTAACAATGTTACATATTGTGGAGAAACATAATAGGGACTCAAATGTTATTCAAATAAATTAGGATTGAAAAATAACTCATTGTGACATGACACATGAATACTATCATTATCAATGATTTGTTTACTTTTGTAATGTAAGGATTGATATTCATTAGTAGAGTGAACATGATATTGGTGATACACACAGAAATGAACATTCACAAGATTTTGATTATGATTTCTTTTTTGTTTAGGTTGAGTAATTACCTTAGCATGAAGAAGATTAGGAAAAATCATTTCTTGTTTAAAGGTATATATATAAGAAATGTTAGATGATAAAGTAGGGCATGTGGACAAAGAAGGAGACTCAAAACCAATACATTTCTCACTATTCTCAATGATTTGTTGCGCACAACCTAGACCATCTTTGGGATGAGGATTCACGATAGTGTAAACATTAAGAGTATCTATTTGTGGTTTCTTGTAAGGATTAAATCCTAATCCATAAGAATGTTCATTTCCCTTTCTTCCTAAGGGTGCTTGGATTTGTTGTTCATGTTTTTGACATCCATTCCCATGGAATCCATGTTTTTCTAATAAATGATAACTAGGGCCATAAAAAGAAGCCATATCAAAAAGAGTTAATGGGACCTCTTAAGTCACTATGTCATAAGAATCAAGTTTGATAGTTTCTAAAGATTCATTAGGAGTGGAAGAAACAACAAAATTGTTACTAAGCTCATCATAAAGAGGATTTGTTATTTTGGATTCTTTGTCAGGTTTAGATTGTTTAGGTTCAAATGCTAGGATTTGATATGTTAGGATAACAATGTCTTAAACAATTGAGAGGTGGGTGGGGGTGAATTAGTTGGTAGCAATCTTATTACACTTAATACCAAATATAAACTTATGCAAAACCACATCACATCATTGAACATAAGTGACACCAAAATTTGTTCTCGTGGAAAACCCTATTAAGGGAAACACCCCGGTGGGGATGACACCCAAAAATATCTACACTATATGATTGAAACCCTGTTAGGACTTGATTAATGCAATAGACAAGTCCCTATTAAAGGGTAGACCCTGTTAGGAGTCTCAAACCTTGTTAGGGATATTACTACTGGCCACAAGCCCAAATAAAATTAGAAGGTTAAATCCACCTTCAATACTCTACATAATATACTTTATCATACATGAATTGCTTGATAGGGTAATCCAATCCTTGTGCATTGATGAATAACCTTATTCTTTGTTAGAAGCAAATCTCATAGCCTTCCAACTCGCATATTACTATCATAATTGACACACAATATCAAGGAAGAAACCCTTCCTTATTAACAAGTCACAAATAATAATTCATCTAGAGGTTTGCAATTATAGGACCTCATTACATAACAAATAATTACACTATCCAAGGCAATGACACACAAGTCATCCTTGATCATGTTATAACAATTATTATAATAAGTATTCTATTAGAATACTTGCAATATAGAAATTGAGATCTATACCGAACAATGTTGTTACTCTTGAATTCCTAATTGATAAGTTGATTGCATTTGAGCTAAGCAATTATGATAATAGTCTACTGATCATTGAGACTACCTTCAAGTCATATGTGAGAATTGGAACATCAAGAAGAGAAAAATAAAATCATAGTAATTCATATGGAAATGAATATGACAACATTTTAAATGAAGAGAAAGAACAAGAGCAATTGGAAGCATTGCTAGCCAACCGACTAACTAGAGCGAAAGGAAAGTATAAAGGCAAGTTACCATTGAAATATTTCAATTATAATAAGATTGGACATATTGCATATGGATGTCCTGAAAATGACAGAAATGATAAGGATGACAAAAGAGACAACTGACACCAAAGATTTGGATATTTTAAGGATAAATGATGGAAGTCTTACTACCTAGTTGAAGAAGGTGTAACTGATACCGAAGAAGGATATGAAGTTGTCTTTGTTGCAATAAAAGAAGACCTAGACAAGGAAAATTATGAAGATAAAAAAGGCACTTGTTTCTCACGTAAGTAAACAAGACCATTGGACTATTGATAGTGGTTGTTCACATCACATGACTAGTGATATTGATAAATTTGAGAACCTATAAGAATATGATGGAGGATTTGTCAGATTTAGAAATGATGATCCATGTCCTATGAAAGGCAGGGGATCCAATGTGTTAAATGAGAAGATGAAATGTAATTATGCATATTGTGGTAGAGGACTAAACTAAAATTTGTTAAATGTTGCACAACTCAACAATACTCACCACTCACTGAAATTTCAGAACAAAAACCTTAAGATCTATGGCACTAATGGAGATTTAATTAGAACCAGAGGAAAATGAAGAGGCAATTTATTTTATCTTGATAATGATTCAAAGTGTTGTTTGTTTGTTAAAACTAAAGATGTACGGTTATGGCATAAGAGACTGTGTCATGTAAATTTTGATAACCAAGTCAAGTTTTCTAAGAAAATCTTATTCTACAAATGGTATTTTGGAATTAGTTCACACTGACCTTTGTGGTCCTATGAGAGTTCAAAGCTATTTTGGAGACTGGTACTTTATTTTTTTTGTTGATGATTATTCAAGAATGATGTCTGCTATATTTATAAAAGAAAAAGGTTGCACAAACATTCTGGAGATAAGCTATAAGTACTATAGTTTACACTCTTAATTGAATACTATTGAAGAAAGGTACCAACACGACACCCTATGAATTATGGTTTGGAAAAACAAAAAATGTAAGTTATTTCAAAATATTTGTAAGTGGGCATTATATATTAAAAGATTCTAGAAATTAAAAGTTTGACTCTAAAGGTGATGAAGGAATATTTCTTGGTTATTCATCAAAGAGAAAAGCATATGAATGTTTAATCAAGGATTCTAACAAAATAGTTGAAAGTGAAAATGTAATAGTTGATGAATTTGTAGAAAGAAATGAAGAAGATAGAAAAAAGGAACCTGAGGATTACAATAGATTTTTTATGTACAAGATGGTAATTTGGTTGATACAACTGAGCAGCAACAAGAAGGAAATGATGAACAAGATGAGACTCCACCGAGAGATGAGAACAATGATGAACATTCTAAAAAACATATATTAGCAAAGTATGTGAGAAGACACCACTCACCGAGAAGAATAATTTGAGACAAGAATGCAGGACTCATGAAAAGAAGTAAGGTGAAATATAACACATGTTTGATTTCTGAATTTGAGACTAGATTAGTCAAGGATGCACTAGAGAATGAATATTGGATGAATGCAATGAAAGAAGAAATTGATTAGATTGAAAAGAATAACACATGGTCACCGAGACCTAAGGATAAGAATGTGATTGAAACAAAGTGAATTTTCAAAAATAAACTCAATGAGAAAGGAGATGTGATTACAAAAAAATAAATATTAGTATGAAAATGGTATGCACAAGAAGAAGGTATTGATTATGGTGAAATTTTTGGCCCTGTTTCTAGATTAGAAGGTGTAATAATATTTCTTGCATATGATTTTTACAAAGAATTCAAAGTTTATCAAATGGATGTTAAATCTACTTTTTTTAATAGAATTCTTGAAGAAGAAATCTACATTGAACAACTTGATAGTTTTTTTGACAAAAGAAATAAGAACATGGTGTACAAACTACATAAAAATTTATAGTAATTGAAGCACGCACCCCAAGCATGATATGAAAGACTGCACTCTTACTTAGTTAAGATTGGATTTGAAAGGACTAGTGATAACAACAATTTGTATTTAAAATGTGATAAGTCTAATGAAATTATGATTGATGAGATATTTGTTGATGACATTATATTTGGTGGAAATGACATAATGTCTAAGTCATTTGATGAGGAAATGAAAATATAATTTGAGATGTCTATGATAGGAGAGATTAAACTCTTTATTGGACTTCAAATTCAACAAGTTAAGGATGGAATCTACATCACTCAATCAAAGTATATCAAGGAGATCCTAAAAACATTCAATATGGAAGACTCAAAACCGGTTGGAACACTGATGGCTACTGGTTGTAAATTGTCTAAGGAAGATGAAAGATGACACTAAGGAAGTGAATGAGATTCTTTATCGATCCATGATTTGTAAGCTACAAAATGTTGTACGTAGTAGACCAGACATTGCATATTCAGTTGGTATAGTTGTAAGGTTTTTTGCAAACCTAAAGGAGACACATTTATTTATAGTTAAGAGGATATTTAGATATCTGAAATGGAGTGAATATTTTAGTCTATTATACAAAAGAAGAGGATATCTTGATCTTAAGGTATATACTAATGTTGATTGGGAAGGAAATCTTGATGACAAAAAAACACTAGTGGTAAAGCTTTCTCTTTAGGAGAAAGGCTAGTGACATGGTTAAGAAATAAACAAAGATGTATTTCACAATCTATTGTTGAAGCTGAGTATGTGGCAACAACTATGAATTGTTATAACATTGTATGGATCAACCAACTACTGGAAGGTATGCATGAAGATATTACTGATCCTATTATAATTTATTGTGATAATACCAGTGCTATTAACATATCAAAGAACCCTATGATGCATCCCAAGACAAAGAATGTATCTATTAAGTATCACTACTTGAGAGAGAAAGTACAAGATAAGCATGTGACATTGGAGTATGTGAATTCTAAAGAGAAGGTAGATGATACATTTACAAAACCATTACTGAAGGATTCTTTTGAATATCTCTGAGGTAAGTTAGGGGTTCTTCCCCTATCCAATGTATATTAAGGAAAGATGCATGCTACATCAATTCAAGGACTCAAAAGAAAATCTATCTTGTGAGTTGATGCTAGTATTTCACTCTTTGGGTGAAGCCTGAAGTTGTGAAGGATGTTTATGTGAGGCCTCACCCCAAGCCTGCCATAGCCTTTCAGTTTCTGCATTTGAGATAGACTCGTTTGATGTTATATTTGATGCATTTTAGTTTTAGACACTTTATATTATGGATTTTTATCACCATAGAGGTTAGATGCACATTATGTTATGTTTATTTGGATGATTACGATTATATCATTATGGATTCTACTTGTGTGATTAATTCAGTTTTATGAATGTTATGATGTCATGATGATATTTAATTTTGCAAATGAATTATATATGCAATGATTATGTTACAAGCTTAATTAAGTGATGAATTGTATATTACATGATGAGTTGAATGTATGTCATAGATGAATTATTAAGCCATGTGAACTATGACTTAATTAGGGATATTGTAAATGAATTATTTTGATCATGATTGTTATGAATTTAAATGTATATTTCCTTGGACTAATGATGTTGGATTTTAGTGTGCAGGGAATTAGACCATGGTAAATTCGGTGAACCAAAGCATAGACCTATGTGAAATTAGTTTGAGCCAAGGTTGCGTCTAATGAGAGACAAAACCTTGTTGTAATTTTATTTTATTTCATAAATGTATTGAGCTTGTATGTTTCAATTTGTTTTGAAAACTTGTTATTTCTTTTTATATATGTGAATGCTTAAGTGGAAATGCCATGTGGCCTATGATGTGTGATCTATGTGTTGTGTCACTTGACACTTGTAAAGTGTACATGTGGCCATGAAATGTTCCATTTGAGGATTGGTTGTCCACCAACCTAGGATAGTACCCCTTTTAGGATCCCCATGTGAATCCCTTGGTTAGGGAGCTTGAGGTAATGTCTTATCATAGAATTTCGAATTTGATCTTGCCATGAGATTTTGGGGGGGTTTAAAAGGTGCCTAGGGGTGTGTTTAGGCCATTTTTAGTTAGCCCACTTGGTATACCTATGGATAAGGGTCATTTTTAACCATAAGACAACCCATAGTTGACCAAAAGACCCATCCAAAAGTTGGATTTCTTAGATGGCCTAAAATCAAATTTTGAAACAAGGCTTTGGTAAGAACACCATCCACTAGAATTCTAGTCCTTTACCCACCTTTTTGGCCAACCTTTGTAAGAGCCCATTTTTAGAAATTTTGGAAGGGGTTTGGGGAAGAAAACCCAATGGGAAGGAAATCTTATCCCTAGGAGTTTGTGGGAAGAAGTGTAGAGATCTTTTTAGTGGGGACTCTTCATTTTGGGGAGTTTGAACACCGACTCTCTAGCTTAGAGACTAGACTAGTTTTGGGGAATCTTGGAAAAGAGGAGAAGCTTGGATAAGAAGGATCTCACATCAAAACTTGCCATTTTCTTTGGAGCTAGGTTGGTGGCTCCAACTTGTTATGTTATTCTTGTTGCATGAGAAAATTTGTGTTGTGTGTGTTGAGAGAGTTTTGTTTTGATCTTCATGTTTTTGTTAGTTTGTTATTTATGTTGAGTAGTTGTGCAATGTAAATCTTATTCACTTTAGATATTATGAAGATCATATTTTGTGGTAGTGTAGAAATGTTAATTTTCTTTTCTTTGCAAAGAGTTTATTTATTTGGGAGTTCTCAAGGCCACACTCACCCTTGGGAGGGAAGAGTAACCTTGGGGGTGAAGGGTTTTTAGGACAGCTCATGGGTGTAGAGTCTCTCCTCAAGGAGGAGAGGGAGAAATCATGGAGTATGGGCTCCTTGATGCCAATTCCATGGGGGTCATAAGGGAATATTTTATTTGGCTAGAATGCCTTAGGGATCATAAGGGATGTGGTTGAGTTTGTGTGTGGAAGTAGATGCTATGTGCTATTTCATGCCTTGTGAAGGCTTGTATTATATTTGTTATGGTTTTGACTATCTCCCCATTAGAGTATTTGGTCCACCTTCACCCCAAAATGGGTCTTGTGTGACCCTTGTGAAATCCTTGGGTAGGGGTTTGCCTTCTTCTTTTTTTGGTAGTTTCTTGTGAAGATGTGAAGCTTGTGTGTGTGTGTGTGTGACCCGTTTATACTTTGGGTCCCCTAGCTCGGGGGTGGCTTCTTAGAAGCCTAGGTTGGGAGTTGAGCATCCCATGGTCTATCCTACTTTTATTTGCAAGTTTTGAGGAAGTTACATTTGGAAGGAAGAGAAAATTTAGGGAAGCTTTTGGATGGTATCATGTTATGTTTACCATGTTTTCCTTTGCCAAATTTAATGGCTACTTCTTTGTAGAGAAGGTTCTAAAAGGGACCTTTGTCTGATTCCTTGTAAAACTATTAATTTGTGAGCTTCTATGTAAAAGTCCTTTGCCTTTGTGTTAAGTTCATCTCATGCAAAGTATGTGTATTTCTCATTATATGATCAGCATAAGTTATATGTTTCATAAAATGTATACAATTTTTATTAATGGAATTCTCTCTCTCCTTCTCTCAAATTAAGAAAATCAAATATTGCATAAATTTTCCCTCCATAGTTGTAGAATAAATGCTTTTGCCATTAAATTTTGTTCATAAAAAAGGGGAAAATGTCTCATTTTTAGTAGGGATATTTAGTTCGAAGTACTTGAAAGAGAAATGTTAATTTCCTTCCCTTTATGAAAATAGTTATTTCTTCAAAAAAATATAACTAATCTGCTAGTTCTGCTAAATTAGTTGGGACAAAAATATAGTTTTTAGTTGTTTTTTATTCAAATAAATATATGCATCATATGGAAAAGCTTAAATTTAATAATACCTCTCTTTTAAAAAAAAGAGAAAACATTTGCATAAATACCAGTCTATTCTCTTATTACAGTTTATTCTATTTTTTTTTTTAAAAGAATATATTTCCATTATATTTATTTTGTATTAAAAGAAATGAATAAAACTAGTGTTAGAATTTGTTGTGTATTTAAAAAATAATAATAATATATATCTATATAAGGACATAAGAACATGATGTGTATTTAATAATTTTGAGAAAATCTGTATCCACTATATTAAGCCTGCATACACAAAGGAGGGTGTAAGTATTGTATTCATTTTTTTTTTTCATTTTTTTTTTAAAGTTTAGTGCATGTTATAGAGACCCATTTTATTAAAGTTCTATTTTCTTTATAAAAAAGGTATCTTTAACTACCTATATTCTTTATAAAAAAAATTTAAAAATATATATAAAATAACAATAATATTTAATAATATTTTTTTAATAACAATTTTTAAAATAAAAAAAAAACCTAATGTGTGGGGGGGCCGACGGAGCCGAACCATCCCCCATCCTCTTTTTTCCCTGCTGCCCAGCGTGGCTCAGCCACGACCATGGTAGCATAACCACGACATGGACCGTGACTGTGCTATCATGGTCACGGCTCTCCCACGACCTAGCAGCACATCCACAACTTAGGCCATGACAACAAGCCACGACCAAGGCCCTAACAAACACAGGTTTTAGAGTAGGGCTATGCCCTGGCACAGACTCAAATTTTTTTTTATTTCTATTAAATATTATTTAAAAACACACAAAAAAAAGGGTTGTGCCAATATGTAGTTTATAAAAAAAAAAAGAGCATTAAAGAGGGTATACAAGGTAGTACCAGATTTTGTTTTGAGAGGATAACTATGGAAAAGTTTTGAAACTCCCATAATCGGGATGCCTCTGTTTAGCAAAAATGTATGGCATATATTCATAGTCACATACACATTAAGTATATGGGAGTATGAATATGCTTCACACAGTGTTTATGCAACTCCATTGAAAGTCAATCCAAGCTACCTGCAACAAGATTTCCAAAAAAAAGCAAGACTTTCCCTTTTGGACTTGGGTGGGAAGTTTTTTTTTTGGGAGAAATGGAGATTTTTTTTGACTTGTTATTTTTCTCCCTAACCCTAATTTCAGGATTAGGGTTAGGGCTTGAAAAGCAAGGTCAACCTCTTTTTTTTTAATTCATTTCCTACTTTCTTTACTTTTATTTCCCCAAATTTCCCCATTGTTATTTTATGCCTTTTCAAACTATGTTAGCTTTAAAAGAGATTTTTTTGTGTATTGATGAACTTTAAGAATATATAAAAATATGGGAATTTGTTTTAGTAGTGGAAAAATTTAATTACTTGGCTAGTAATTATTTAATTAAATAATTTATAAAAAAGCTATTAGGAAGAGAAACACTTAGCTAACATGATGCTTATTAAATTTCATTTTTCTATGCAATACGTCTTATAATAATTGGAATAAGATTATTTGACTAACTAACCCAAACAAGATTGCTATTTTGTGATCTTGATTAGAATGAATAAATTTCAAATTTAGAGAATTTTAATCTAAGTTATTAAAATGTTAAATTATTTGATAAGTCTATTAAATTAGTAGAAATTTGACTAGGAAGGTTATTTTGGTATCCAAAGGCTTTTTATCACTTGCTAGTTAGTCGTGTTAAGCAATTACATATCATTACCTTCAAAAAAGAAAAAAAATTCCTTGGATTAGATTAATAATGTCTTTGGTTAATAGAAATTGTTAATCATTCTCTTATAGTTATTGCCAATTATGAGATTTCTACGACTCCTCATGATAAAATTTTCTAATCGGTAAACTTAATGTTAGTAAATTTAATTCTTACGAATACATTAACACTCATAATTATGCTAGAACCTAGAAGTCTCTATGTTAAATTAATAATTGCAATATTATAAGTTGACCACACTGTTTTAGTTTTATAATTTAAATAACTTTAATCATCAATTAGATCAGGCCTACATGCCTAAGGAGTCGACATGAGTCATTAGATACTTTAGTGTAGATGCCACAAAATTTGACTAGAAACATATTAAAATAGAGGCAACCCATTTCACCCCAAACATTATCTTATTTTAGTGCAAGGAGAGGGAAAAATATCCCTCAAGATCCCCATCATATGTGTCCCAAGGTATTGTTTCATTTGGGGAGAAAACCTCTTTGAGGCATATCTGACATAAGGATAAAACATGGGCACCCACAAGAGGAATCTTATGTTCTAGTGGCGTGACACATCTATATGAGAAAACAAAGTACGAAGCAATGGGTCTGAAACCCATTAATGAAACCAATTGACCTTAGAGTAGTAATTTTCTTGATTGTGTTTTCATTGTTATTTGACCAAGTAAAGACTTAATGACTTGAAAAAGTTATTGAACATACACAAATAAAAAATCCATAAAGAAGCTCTTTTGCTAAAGAAACAAGTTAGTCCTATCTAGTCCAAAAATAGTCCAATTTTTACTCTCACGGGACTGCTTTGTCTCTCACGATATAGCTTGAAAAAGTTCACTTTTTGGAGGGACAGTAGGAATGCTATCATGTTCAATAGGAACACTCTCCAAAAAATCATCTATCAAACTCTAGCGAGAAAGATAGAATTTATTTCAAAACCTAGTATACATATCATAGTCACTACCAGTGTTTAAACTTCAACGATAATGTTTCTTTGTCCGATGCATTCATAGTTAAACAAATCAGTCAAGTACATTCAAATCCCATCATAATTTTCATTTCAAATCAGCATTTTCCAAACATCTATAGTAAAAAGGTCTTGTTCTATGGGAATGCCTACTAGTATACTCTGATGGGAACGTTGTCACGATCGACATGATCAATTTTGTCATAGCTCAAAATCTTGTCAAATCCTTGTTATTATCACCAAATTTGGTTATACCTTGAAAAGTTAAGCAAATGTCTAACTTGAAAAAGCATAAGAAAGTCATTGTCCAGAAATACCTAGTGTATAGATATAAGAGAGAGTAAGATCGCCTCAACAATGAGTATCAACACATATTAAACACAAAGAAGGCCATTAATTTAATGATAGAGCATCGTGAAATGGTGTCTTACAACATCAAAATAAAAAATTACAACAATAGGTACCAGTTGAAAATTGAATTCATTGGCCCCCAAAATAACAACTTCTAGATCATTACAAGTAAAGTCTACCAGGAACCAAGAAATAGTTACCTAATTAGTCTTAGATCCCTACTAGGTTATTTTCAACTCTCAGTCTAGAAATAATAAAATCCTTTAGGTATTAGCTCATCATCCACATCACCATCATCACCACTCATACTTACACATTTAAGACATCTTAAAATTCACTACATACCTTTTCCTTCATACATTATAGGTCATACATTTTGAGCCACCACAAACACATTCCAAAAAGAGAAATGGCATTGATCCTAGTCTTATCACTGCTTCTTCATCTAGTGTTGAAATTGATCCCAACAGTGTTGTTGTCACCTTTGACCCCTATTATCAAGTTGAACCTGAGGAGGTCATGGTTGATCAAGATGAGGTCCCTACCATAAGAACCATGTAAGTATTGATGAATCAACAAGTGTATGCATCCATGGTTAGTGTCATCATAGGAAAAAATTGTGATACTATTATTGCCAACTTTGTGTGTGAAGGAACTCCTATCCCACAAGAGATTGCACCATTTAAGTCAAAAAATCATTTTCATGTCTCAACCAAGAAATGGAATTGTGTGGTGCAACAACTCATGAATCCTAGTATGGCATCCACCCATCTCTTTGTATCCATATCTCAACCACCCAACCTACTAGCACAAAATCCATAGTAAACATTGTATCATAAATAAATCCCTCCACCTATCTTGTTGGGGATCCCTCCATCAATCAAATATTGTAACCATTCACATCAAAAGAATCCATGTCATAATCCCAACAACAAGTGGTCACATAGATAACACAAGTTTCCACACAAGAATTACTACCACCTCTCATCCCACAAGTTCACAAACAAAATCCACAATTAACCACAAGGTTTTCAAATACAAGGCCAACCAACCAACCACTAATACCTCAACCTCCAATAGCTACCATCACACCATTGGCCAATCTGCAAAGCGCTTCCATTTCCTAAATATAAAAAGCCACATAAATATAGTAGGTTGTATCCATTAGTCAAATATTTCCTATCCAACAAACTACTCATACAGCACAAGGCCCTCGGGCCTCCTAGACAACATCATCATCCTCGTGACATCTATTGAAAGTTGTGCTATAGGATCTAGGTGTTCTAACTGAATACACACACACAAACACACACACATATATAATGTATAATAGAAAATGGTGAGAAATTCTATGGTGTGGCTCACTTACCAAGGTCCTATTATGCATTAAAATAAAAACCCACCCTTATAAAAATCTGATTAGCACAACCCAAAAATGGATGAAGGGGTGATAATGCAAGATCAAGGTAAAAGGGAGATCTGTGTATTCTTTACTTAAAAAACTATGGTTATGTGATGTGATTGATATGTAAATGATAAAATCAATATCGATCTGATATGTGAAAGTAAGTGCAAGAGAAAAATAGGAGGAATGAAGTCACCTTGAAAACAAGAAGAGGAAGATTGACCTTTAAATCTAATTTTGACTGTTGCAGAGATATTGAAATCAGGTAAGACTCTAGATTTGGGCTTTTGATGCTTGCAACTATCTTATGTGAAAATATCAAACTTAGAGGACACGTTCAACATGGACAACCTATTCCAGGATGAGGGTGAAAATTCTTACCTTGTCCTTTTAACTTCGAATCTGATGAAGATTGCAGAGGTCCTATAAATAGTGCTAATATTCCCAAATCTTAATCAAAACTCCATGACCTGCTCCCACATACAAAAAAGAAGGGGAAAAGGTTTTGGAAAGGGGCTTCCCTTGGTCAAGCCCTTGTATAAGAATAAAATCTAAAATAAAATTGAAATTGCATAAGAAAAGATGAAATGTAATCTATATCTGAAACATAAATCACCTTATACCTCAATGATGCATGCCTCTTTGGAGATGATCACAAGTGTTGATGCATTAGCTTTTACTCCACAAAAAACCGATCATAAATCATGAAACCAAACCCTTGAATGATGGATGTAGTTTTTGAAAATGTTGGATTGAGGAAAAGGGAGAAGAAGAAGACTTGATGGATGAATGCAGATCTCTTTCCCTGATGCCAAAATCCTTTACTTGGCCTCCTATGGGAAAAAGTCTATATCTTTGGAAGGAAATGCCTTTATTTCATGATGGAAATGAAGAATTGAATGCCTAAAAACTCTTGACGACTTCCTTTCACTTGAATGCTTGATGGGATTGAATGCTTGATGATGGATGCCTTTACTAATGGATGCTTACTTGCACTTGAATCTATGTAATGGACAATAGCTTTCTTGATAGCTTGTAGAATAATGGATGGATAAAAATGAGAGGGAGAGGTCTCCTTTTATACTCATTTTGGGGCTTAGTTTTTGTAGGGCTGACCTCAATTAACAATATAAGATAAAGACCTCCACATTGGGCTCGAATCCCACTTAAGCACAAAGACCTAGGACAAGACTGACCTGGGCAGCCTTGCCTAGGAAAAATTATTGAAATTTTACCCAAGACTTAGGGGAGTGTGCCAAAAAGGGATGGTGAAAGCCATAGTCTACCAGGAAACTAGGGCAAATGCTAAAATCCAGAAATGCATGCATAGGTCTTAAGTGGAAGATGAATAATGTGGTTGAATAGAAAAAGAGGAAACCAACCATACAAGTTAGAGATATTCTCAAGTTTTGAACAAATAATGTTGATTTGAAGGATGCATAAGTGATAGAAGAATGTGAAGTCAATGTGGGAACCCATTTTGCTAAAAATGAGAACCTAATTAAAGTTTTTACTTTTTAGGATGGTACATTTAGCCCCCACTTTAGTGGGAGTATGAGTTCACTTCATTCTCATGGTATAGTAGCATAAAGAGAGAGAAACATGAAGGTCATGGGAAAACTAAAATGAGATAAAACATCGCTAAGTTGAAGGACATAAGCCCCAAAACCAAGGATCTTGATGCATACATCCATATGCAAGTATATAGGAAACAACAACAAAAATCTTAGACCTTACTAAGATTCCAAATCAACTAGCTGAAGAGACCCCACTAGAGAAAATGTCTCAACTGCTAGCATCATACTCAAAAAGATATTGCAAGAGAACCAATGCTCACTTGAAAATAGAAAGAACATACATCAAAGATAAGATATGAATCCATGATCCAATCAAATAGAAAAGTGTATTATGCTATGGAACCATGGAGGAGAGATCAAGATAATCATGAATGATGCAGGATAGGAAATTATGTTGCACTAGGAAATCCATGAGAGGTATATGAGAGAGAGAGAGAGAGAGGTCTAGAAAATTGTGTTATGCTAGTTCCACCCATAAAGGAGAGTGAGGAGGAGGAGGATCAATCTAAGGATCCAAATAGTGGTCAATCAAAGGACCAAATGTGTGCAGTCATTCTAAGGACCAAGAGTTGATGATCTAGTGAATTGTGTTACACTAGTCATCCCATGAAAAAGGATAGGTCAAATGGTCTATAAATTTGTGTTATGCTAGTCAACCTTGATCCTAAAAAAATGTGAAAAGGAGAGTAATTTGGCTGTAGAAAATTGTGTTATGTTAGTGCACTCTACCTAAAAATATGAAAAGGAGAGTAATCTGGCCCTAGAAAATTATATTATGCTAGTGTACTCTACCTTTAATGCTTAAAGGATAGGTCAAATGGTGTATAAAATTATGTTATGCTAGTCAACCAATGTTGTAAAATTTTTGCATGACGGTGGCTTTGAAAATGTTTTGCGCACATGGGCATCTTAGGGGATTAGGCTTATAGAATGCATTATCTCCATGTGGATCCAATTAACAAATATAAAATACATATATAATACAATGGGGGCCATATGTATTCCCCTCTTAAGATGGAAAAATATGTACTATTTTGACATCTTAATAAAATGATGAACAATGATAAATAAATTTTAACACCAAGACAGTATCCACAAGAAACACCCAGTCCAAGCCAAGGAGGTCACAACCCTATGAGGCCATGGAAGGGATGAATACAAAGAGATACCATGTAGGAAGTGTAAAAGGATGGTCCTTGTGAAGGATGAAACACATTTTAGTCTCTAAGTTAAGGAATTTATTTACCATGGAAACCCAATGAAAAATAATGAAGGGGTTATGATCAAGGATGCATATCCATAATGCAAACCAACATATCTATGTAATATGGGAGATCACATAATGACAAATGTTTCTTGAAGAAGGGAAAAGGGGTTTCTTAGAGAGGATTAGAGAGATTGATAATACCCTTTCCCCCCAAGTGTGGAGATAAGGATACAAAGCAAGAGGTCCTATTATGATACTTGCAAAGTATGATCACATCATGTATGACAATGAGCCCTCAAGGAATAGGCTAACAATGTTACATATTGTGGAGAAACATAATAGGGACTCAAATGTTATTCAAATAAATTAGGATTGAAAAATAACTCATTGTGACATGACACATGAATAATATCATTATCAATGAGTTGTTTAATTTTGTAATGTAAGGATTGACATTCATTAGTAGAGTGGTCATGATATTGGTGATACACACAGAAATGAACATTCACAAGATTTTGATTATGTTTTCTTTTTTGTTTAGGTCAAGTAATCACCTTAGCATGAAGAAGATTACGAAAAATCATTTCTTTTTTAAAGGTAGATATATAAGAAATGTTAGATGATAAAGTAGGGCATGTGGACAAAGAAGGAGACTCAAAACCAATATGTTTCTCACTATTCTCAATGCTTTGTTGCGCACAACCTAGACCATATTTGGGATGAGGATTCATGATAGTGTTAACATTAAGAGTATTTGTTTGAGGTTTCTTGTAAGGACTAAATCCTAATCCATAAAAATGTTCATTCCCCTTTCTTCCTAAGGGTGCTTGGAATCGTTGTTCATGTTTTCAACATCCATTGCCATGGAATCCATGTTTCTCTAATAAATGATAACTAGGGCCATAAAAAGAAGCCATATCAGAATGAGTTAATGGAACCTTTTAAGTCAATATGTCATAACAATCAGGTTTGATAGTTTTGAAAGATTCATTAGGAGTGGAAGCAACAACAAAATTGTTACTAAGCTCATCATAAAGAGTCTTTGTTATTTTGGATTCTTTGTCAGGTTTAGATTGTTTAGGTTCAAATGCTAGGATTTTATACATTTTTTAAGGATAACAATGTCTCAAACAACTAGGAGGTGGGGGGGGAGTAAATTAGTTGTTAACAATATTATTACACTTAATACCAAATATAATCTTATGCAAAACCACATCACATCATTGAACATAAGTGACACTAAAATTTGTTCTCAAGGAAAACCCTATTAAAGGAAACACCCCGGTGGGGATGACACCCACAAATATCTACACTATATGAATGATACCCTATTAGGAGTTCTAGCCTTGTTAGGACTTGATTAATGCAATAGATAAGTCCCTATTAAAGGGTAGACCCTATTAGGAGTCTCAAACCCTATTAGGGGTATTACTACTAGCCACAAGCCCAAATAAAATTAGAAGGTTAAATACACCTTCAATACTTTACAGAATATACTTTATCATACGTGAATTTCTTGATAGGATAATCCAATCCTTGTGCCTTGATGAACAACCTTATTCTTTGTTAGAAGCAGATCTCATAGCCTTCCAAATCGCATATTACTATCACAATTGACCCACAAGCTCAAGGAAGAAACCCTTCCTAATTATATACAAGTCACAAATAATAATTCATCTAGAGGTCGGCTATTATAAGACCTCGTTACATAACAAACAATTACATTATCCAAGGTGATGACACACAAGTAATCCTTGATCATGTTATAATAATTATTATAATAAGTATTCTATTAGAGTATTTGCAATTCAAGAATTGAGATCTATATCGAAAAATGTTGTTTCTCTTGAATTCCTAATCGATAAGTTGATTGCATTTGAGCTAAGAAATTATGATAATATTATACCGACCATTGAGACTACCTTCAAGTCATCTGTGAGATTTGGAACATCAAGAAGAGAAAAATAAAATCATAGTAATTCATATGGAAATGAATATGACAACATTCTAAATGAAGAGAAAGAACAAGAGGAATTGGAAGCATTGTTGGCCAACCGGCTACCTAGAGGCAAAGGAAAGTATAAAGGCAAGTTACCATTGAAATATTTCAATTATAATAAGATTGGACATATTGCATATGGATGTCTTGAAAATGACAAAAATGATAAGGATGACAAAAGAGATAACTGACACCAAAGATTTAGATATTTTAAGGATAAATGAAGGAAGCCTTACTACTTAGCTGAGGAAGGTATAACTGATGATGAATTTAATGATACTGAAGAAGGATATGAAGTTGTCTTTGTTGCAATAAAAGAAGACTCGGATGAGGAAAATTATGAAGATAAAAAAGGCACTTGTTTCTCATGTAAGTAAACCAGACCATTGGATTATTGATAGTGGTTGTTCACATCACATGACTAGTGATATTGATAAATTTGAGAACTTATAAGAATATGATGGAGGATTTGTCAGATTTAGAAATGATGATCCATATCCTATGAGAGGTAAGGGATCCATTGTGTTAAATGAGAAGATGAAATGTAATGATGCATATTGTGTTAGAGGACTAAACTAAAATTTGTTAAGTGTTGAACAACTCAACAATACTCGCCACTCACTGAAACTTTAGAACAAAAAAGTTAAGATCTATGGCGTTGATGGAGACTTAATTAGAACTGGAGGAAAATCAAGAGGTAATTTATTTTATCTTGATAATGATTCAAAGTTTTGTTTGTTTTTTAAAATTTAAGATGTATGGTTATGGCATAAGAGACCATGTCATGTAAATTTTGATAACCAAGTCAAGTTTTCTAAGAAAATCTTATTCTACAAATGGTATTTTGGAATTAGTTCACACTGACCTTTGTGGTCCTATGAGAGTTCAAAGCTATTTTGGAGACCGGTACTTTATTTTGTTTGTTGATGATTATTCAAGAATGATGTCTGCTATATTTCTAAAAGAAAAAGGTTGCACAACATTCTGGAGAGAAGCTATAAACACTATAGTTTACACTCTCAATTGAATACTATTGAAAAAAGGTAACAACAAGACACCCTATGAATTATGGTTTGGACACACACAAAATGTAAGTTATTTCAAAATATTTGGAAGTAGGTGTTATATATTAAAAAATTCTAGAAATTGAATGTTTGACTCTAAAGGTGATGAAGAAATATTTCTTGGTTATTCATCAAAGAGAAAAGCATATGAATGTTTAATCAAGGATTCTAACAAAATAGTTGAAAGTGAAAATGTAAGAGTTGATGAATTTGTAGAAAGAAATGAAGATGATAGAAAAAAGGAACCTAAGGATTACAACAGATTTTTTATGTACAAGATGGTAATTCGGTTGATACAACTAAGCAGCAACAAGAAGGAAATGATGAACAAGATGAGAATCCACCAAGAGATGAGAACAATGATGAACATTCTACACAACCTATATTAGCAAAGTATGTGAGAAGACACCACTCACCGAGAAGAATAATTGGAGACAAGAATGCATGAGTCATGAAAAGAAGTAAGTTGAAATATAACACATGTTTGATTTCTGAATTTGAGACTAGATTAGTCAAGGATGCACTAGAGAATGAATATTGGATGAATGCAATGAAGAATAAATTGGTTAGATTGAAAAGAATAACACATGGTCACCGAGACCTAAGGATAAGAATGTGATTGGAACAAAGTGGATTTTCAAAAATAAACTCAATGAGAAAGGAGATGTGACTAGAAACAAAGCAATATTAGTATGAAAATGGTATACACAAGAAGAAGGTATTGATTATGGTGAAATTTTTTCCCCTATTGCTAGATTAGAAGGTGTAATAATATTTCTTGCACATGATTTTTACAAAGAATTTAAAGTTTATCAAATGGATGTTAAATTTACATTTTTGAATGGAATTCTTGAAGAAGAGTCTACATTGAACAACTTGATAGCTTTTTTGACAAAATAAATAAGAACATGGTCTACAAACTACATAAAGCTTTATAGTAACTGAATCAGGCACCCCAAGCACGATATGAAAGACTAAACTCTTACTTAGTTAAGATTGGATTTGAAAGGACTAGTGATAACAACAATTTGTATTTGAAATGTGATAAGTCTAATTAAATTATGATTGCTGAGATATTTGTTGATGACTTATATTTGGTGGAAATGAGATAATGTCTAATTCATTTGATGAGGAAATGAAAATAGAATTTGAGATGTCTATGCTAGGAGAGATTAAATGCTTTATTAGACTTCAAATTCAACAAGTTAAGGATGGCATCTACATTACTCAATCAAAGTATATCAAGGAGATCCTAAAAACATTCAATATGGAAGACTCAAAACCGATTGGAACATTGATGGCTACTGGTTGTAAATTGTCTAAGGAAGATGATAGATGACACTAAGGAAGTGAATGAGACACTTTACCGATCCATGATTGGTAAGCTATAAAATGTTGTATGCAGTAGACCAGACATTGCACATTCAGTTGGTATAGTTGCAAGGTTTTTTGCAAACCTAAAGGAGACACATTTATTTATAGTTAAGAGGATATTTAGATATTTGAAAGGCAGTGAATATTTTAGTCTATTATACATAAGAAGAGGAGATCTTGTGATGAAGGGTGCTCCCCTTAATACCGCAAACACATAATAGAAATAGAGAAACAACAACAATTTGCAAGAAGATAAAATGGGCTTCTTATTATCTCCACAAATGTGGAATTACAAATTTTAGAATTATAATATGCAAAGCCACATGGGCATTCCCTTTACAATATTCTATAGGAAAAAGCTTTGAATTATCACCCAGATCTACCCAGAACTGCCTTGAACTACCCTAGACAACACTACAGGCTTTCTTTATATAGGCAAATTCCTCCGCCCGAGAAGGTTCCAGAAATTTAGCCTTTAAGGCCGACTATACATAGAGTTATTTTATTTTCACAATTTTTACAATAGGGTCGGCTCAAAAGAAATACAAAATATGCTTTTAGGTAGCCCAACTTCCAGAGGCCATAACTTTTTAACCATAGCTGTGTTTTGCTATTGTAAGTACTTTTCAGAAATGCCATGACGAGATCTACAGTGCCTAACCCACGCAAGCTCTAGCTAGCCAGGAGTCGATTGCAATTCGGAGCCTCTAAGGCCTTCAAAATTGACTTGAAAGATTTCATACGAAGAAACCTCAATAACTTCACCAATGCAGATGATGGGGCAATGAAACTCAACTGGTAGACTGATATGACTAAGATGAACCTCCAACTATGAAATCAGAACATTCCGAGATCATATGACCAACTTACTAAAAATAGTAAGTTTCCATAAATAGCAGCTCTGCACAAGATAGCCCTTATTGAAAAGCAAACAAAAATATTTTTGGGTGATGCAAGATTGCTCTTACACCTAGGATGCTCCTGCATCAAACACCCAGGGTAATTTGAGAAGTGACCCTGTCACGTCTCAGGTGTGAAGAGGAAAACCAAGATGGTTAACCTCCTCTCTTGTCAGCCATGATGAATCTTCAACAAGTCATCCTTTCCACTTGACTAGATATTCTTCATATGTCATGTTCCTTGTGCTTCTACCAACACGACTGTCCAGTATATCCTTGATGAAGGGTGCTCCCCTTAATACCACAAACACATAATAAAAATAGAGAAACAACAACAATATGCAAGAATAGAAAATTGGCTTCTTATTATCTCCACAAATGTGGAATTACAAACTTTCAGAATTACAATATGCAAAGCCACATGGGCATTCCCTTATAAAATTTTGTAGGACAAAGCCTCAAATCAATACCCAGATCTACTACCCAAAACTACCCTAGACAAGACTACGGGCCTTCTTTATATAGGCATTTTCCATCGCCTGCGAAGGTTCCAAAAATTTAGCCCTTAGGGTTGACCAAACTTATAATTATTTTATTTTTCAATTTATTACATCAAAGTCAGCTCAAAATAAATTTTGAAACCCGAACAAAAATTTTGATTAAAATTATTTTCTCCCATTTCAGGTGACCCGACTTTCGAAGACCATAAGTCATCACCAGTTGACCCGATTGACTATTATAACCCCATTTCAAAAAGGCCACGAAGTGCTCTATAGGCTTGCCTCATGCAAGCATTTTTCACCCAAATTTTTGACCTCATCTGGGGCCTCTAAAGCTTTCAAAACTGATTTCAAAGTTTTTGTACCCTGCTGCTAATACAAAAAATCTTTAATATCTTCAAAACTAGACTTGATCTAGCCATGAAATTTTACTGGTAGGCTGATACGACTAAGATGAACCTCCACATGTAAAATCAGAACATTTCAAAATTTATGACCAACTTACCAAAATCAACAAATTTCCATAAATAATAGCTCTGCACAAGATAGCCCTTATTGAATACAAAAACAAAAATATTTTTGAGTGATGCAAGATTGCTCTTACACCTTGGATGCTCCTGCATCAGACACCCAGGGTAATTTGAGAAGTGACCCTGTCACAACTCAGGTGTGCAGAGGAAAACCAAGACGGTTAACCTCCTCCTTTGTTAGCCATGATGAATCTTCAACAGGTCATCCTTTCCACTTGACCAGATATTCTTCATATGTCCTGTTCCTTGTGCTTCTACCAACACAATTATCCAGTATGTCTACAATCTCCTTGATATTTGAATTGGTTGCTGGAATACTCCACTGTGCTGCTATTGTGTGTGTGAAAATTGTACCTGATCTGTAGACACAACACTCAGTAAAACATTAGAGGTTAGTGATAATCAAAATCGTACAAAATTGAAATCTAATCTAACCAAGTGATTTACTGCCTTCTAATAGGTGCAAGATTGATGTTCTCAGATTGTAATCGAGATCAGTGACCTAGACGACACCTAAATGATGGATTTGAATGCAAAAGATGGATATGAAATTAAATGCAATTAATCTATATTTTTTATATTTTCTATGCAATAAGAATGATAAACTGATATGCTATGGATGCTAAATGATCTAACAATGAAGATTCTAACAATGATATGAAAACTATGAAATTCTATGCTAAGATATAAAAGCTATGCAATTGAAATTGATCTCACAAAGCTTTGAATTCGCAAGTTGATTCCTCAGCCTCCAATTCTCCAGCGTGATTGTGCAAAATATGTGGATGAATTATGAAGAGCTGAGCCTTGTTTTTATAGAAATTCAGGGCTTTGGAGGTGCATGGATAAAAGCCATAAATCACTCAAATAACTCAGCTTGATTTTTGAGTTATCTGATAATAACAGATAATCAAGTCACAAAAACATGCAAAAGCTAAGCTTTAACTCAAAATAGAGTTTAGCTTTAATTGATAATTGACAGTTGTCTACTTTTATGATTGTGCATGTTTTAATTATGAATTAATTTAATAATAAAGTGATTTATGCTCAACTTAACTGATTTTTGAAATAAAATAATTAATCTATAGGTTAATTAACTATTTTATAAAACTTTTATTAAAAATTATATTATTAAATAATGACAACATGCTTTAATTAATTAAATAAGAATTTAACCAATTAAAGATAGGAATTTTGATTTATTGTCAAAATTAAATAATACAATTAATAATAGATAGAATTAAATTTAATTAAACAATTAAGTGGCAAATATTAAATCTAATTAATTAAATATGAAAATATTCAATTAATCAAATTTTAGGATAAATGTGATTTATTGCCAAATAATCATTAAATTAAAGATAATTATGATGATTAGGAATATTGCTAGGAATATTCTCCGATGTAGAATTTAAGATAATCAATTATGATTCGATGATGTTTAGATGTGCCTTAGGTTAGGACTTGGATGTCGAGATTTTGTTCGATTTGTCGATGTAGGAGGTTAATGAACTTATACCCCATTTTTGGGGTATTACATTTTGCCCCTCTTTGAATTACTGTGCGAAGCGCAGTGGTTCAAAGATAGTCTGTGTTTGATAAAGATATGAAATTGATTCAAAAGATAAACCGATTGAAAGATATTGAGATAGGAGGTCCTGAATGACCAAAGATAATGTTTACTATAGCAGTAATGAACCGATGATTGTGAAAAAGTGTCAAAATACCTGATTCTAAACCTTAGGATTGATAAGAAGTGAGTGACCCATTCTAGACTCGATTGTCTTAGCAGAACTAGTAGGTATCACATCCAAACCCTTCAGTTGCCGAAGAACCAAGGAAAGGACACTATGATCTGATGGTTGTAAAAACTGATACAGTTTACAAGATTAGGAGAATACCAGATTGATATGGATCTTGATGAATCTGATATGCCCCAAGTGATGATAGATTTGCCCCGAGCGATGAGGACTTTTGATGAATCAGCAACTAGACGTGATTGTTTGTCTTGATCACTGATGAAAGATATTGATAGACTTGATCGATAGAATTTGATTTACAAACTTTGAATGATGTGCAATACCATGCCCCATTCGGGATGAAAATTGAAATCTGACAAGAAAAATTCAACGTTGATAGTTCAGAAGCATGCTAATTGATTTGAAAAAGTGGTTATACACGTCCGAGAACGCATTCTGCATCGTTTGGAGGTCCTGAAGACCAAGTTTGACTAGGTTAAACCATGAGTTGACCAAGGTTGACCAAGTTGAAATTTTGATAGTTTGATGTAAGCTAATCAGTTAAGTTGAATACTGGATTTCTATGATAATTGAAGGTCGATTATGCAAGCAGTAGACCGTCCTAGTTCCAAAAATTTTAAATCGCGATTTTGACATAATAAACGATCTCAGATTTCAATTTTGATCCTGAAAATGGATTCAGAACGTCAAAATTAGCCAGGGGTGCAATTTTCATGAAAAATGGAGCACTTTTAAAAATTAGGTCGAAAGCTATATAAGGTCGGAAGGGTCATTTTCAATTCATTTCAACCCTTTGACTTTAGAGATTCTGTGGAGCCCTCTTAACGAGAAAAATGGTAGACCAGCGAGAACTGAAGGTACCTATGAGTTCACACCATTTTGAGCGTAGCTGGAGACATGACAGACCTCGACAGTATGGACATCCGGTAGGTGGACCTCTGTTCCCCCCTAAAAATGCATGTTTTTGATGATTTATAGCATTTTTTAATTTTTCCGTACACGTTTTTATCTTTAGAATTTCGCATGTGTAGAAACTCGTACGAGTCCCAGTCCAGACTCGTACAACATTTCATTTGAATTTAGTTTGTCGTTTCAACCATGCCCAAGTGTCGTATGAGAGGGACCCTTGTGTCGTACGACATTTCATCGGGTCCCTCGAAACTCGTATGAATCCAAGCACAGTGTTGTATGACTATGGATTGTCGTTTGGTCTATTGTGGAATGTCGTATGACATTTGATGCCAGTCTAGAATGTCGTTTGAAAAATAGAGCGTTAAAAACTCATTTTTAGGTCAAAAATCTAACTTTTCTGATCCTTTTGCTTGATTGCGGACACTTTGCCCCACCTTCTGAAACTTCAAAACTGTGTCATTCTGATACTTTTGGCCTGATTTTGAACTGAATTTCTGATAAAACACCCTATTTCTTTATGATTTAGGTCACATATCCTGATGTACATGTTTTCCATTCTTATCTGGCCACCCAGAGATTGTGTATCGCCTTGCCAGACCCTATGAGGGTTCATCTTGCTACATGTGGTTTTGAGCACTTGATACATTTACCCGATATTAGGGTAAATCATGGCCTACTGACTGCGCTGATAGAGCGATATCATTCTGAGACATAGACCTTTCACTTGCCTACCGGAGAGATCACTGTTACACCAGAGGACATGTATAGGATCCTTCGTATTCCATTTCATAGTCCTCGTCGGCCTGAGTATGTGAGTGGAGGATCCACTAGTCTGCATGCTTTCAGACGACTGTTCGGTGATGATACCCAGCTGACTGGGTCTATATCCTGGGAGACACTCATGCAGAGATATGGGCAGACACATCGTCTAGAGTGTATCATTGCGGGGATGATTGGAGAGTTGATTATGCTTGGCCATCAGCAGAACAGCTTCTTGATGGGATGGGCACCTATGGTAGCACTCTTGATGGCTACACCTACTGAGCTTGCTTGGGGTCAGTGTCTGCTGGCTCACTTGTAATCTGAGATGCACGAGGTCATGTATCAGGACTGCAAGACATTTGCTTCAAGAGCGTTGGTACTGCAGATATGGGCTTGGGAGCATATCCCAGTTTTGAGGCTAGTTTTTCAGACACAGAGGCAGCCATAGGACCCTATCATTTATGCTTATGCCGACTATGTCACACAGGTTCACATGGGACACACCGAGTACTTCCATCGGTGTTTAGATGATATGACCTTCGTGATCTGGAGGCCATATTTACAGATAGAGGCCTGGCCTACTGCGAGAGAGCAATTTTCATTCTTTTTCCAGAGCAGGGTACTGATAGGATGGACCTCCACCGTCTTGGAGAGATTTTTGATTACTAGAGTCTGGCATCAGTATGGACGTATTTAGGATGTCCCTCAGGAGTATACTGCTTATGCTCACATTGTGCATGAGATAGGGCTCGGATGGGCACCACGGCTTAGTTATGCTGTATGTGCTGATGAGTACCATCATATCATTGGGAGAGACTAGGAGTATCACCCAGAGGTGATGGATGCAGGGGTTACAGATGCATATGTGGCATGGCTTGTTGATCACTGGATTCACTGATTTTCTGATCCGACAAAGCTGATACCCTCCATGGAGGAGGCTATGGATGTTACAGGGGCTCCTATGAGAGCAGGACCAAGACCATAGGTGGTACACCCTACTCCTCTGAGAGAGAGAGCCATAGCTCCTTCACAGAGAGCACCAGTACATGCGAGGCCTCTGTGTCCTACATCTACAGTGGGTACATCTTTCAGGACACAGAGACAGAGTAGAGGTGAGAGTGGTACACTGGGCAGAGTAGGATCTGCAGATGATGTTCTAGGAGCTGAGCAGTTTGCAGGTGGTACAGATGTGGATGACACATTTGATTTGGGTGCTGAGGTTAGACACCATAAGGCACACAGGGTTAGCATTCCTTCACATATAGATCAGCCAGCACAGGACACAGATATGCCAGCAGCTGATGCAGAGCCTGTAGTTCCTCTTACTTCGGCCGAGATTATCAGACGGCTTACAGTCCAGGTCCAGGACCTGAATATAGAGAATGCCAGATTAGAGGAGAGGCATCGAGAGGTAGATAGGCAGCGTACAAAGCAGCACGCAAAGATGTAGAGATTACAGGTAGAGGTGATTCATTAGACTACGAGGGCCTCATATTATGTATTTTCTTACTATGCAGTAGTCCCTGCTGCACAGAGAGTGCCCACCTATTCTCAGTACATGGAAGCATCAGAGGGAGCTAGGGCACCGAGAGCAGAGGTGATACCAGATGCACCACCTCCTCCTCCACCAGATGCAGAGGAGCATGCTGACAGTTGATTTCTCTTCTCATCTGTTACTTTCTCACTAATACATTATTATGTTTGATAGCTCTACGGAGCTCATTCGTTTGTACCCTGTGCCAGTAGTGCACCCCTGACTATTTGAGATTTTTGATATATATATGAGATCAATATTTTTGGTTGTGACATCATGTGTACTTGTCATTTTTGTTATGTATGATGATATCATGTGATGTTAATGCTATGAGTAGTGTAGAATGTATGTATGGATCAATGCAATGCAATGATTTCTTTCATATGTATGAATGTTATGCAGATGTAATGATTATGGAAATATGTATGTTTATGTAATGGATGTAAATGTAATGCAATAAATGTTTATGATATGATATGTAAATGCAACGATATACATGATATGTTTTGCAGGTTGATGAAGACAAGTACTCAGTCTTATGTCAAAAAGATGGTTAACCCAGGAGGATCATTGCTTGCGATTCTCTGAAGAGACCTTCGAGTTAGGTTCAGCTCTTGTTAGATTTGAAGATGTGATTGAAGAATTATTTAAGCTTTGAAGTTTATTTAGTCATTGTGAGATCATGCAAACATGCAAAATGCAAAGAGACATGCAAGATGAAATGCAACCTAGGACCTAGTCACTGATCATATGCCGATTTGTTATCATCATTGAACTTTTAGGTAACCGGATAAATCAATACAATGCCCACTAGCTATAAAACCATAGACATATGAATATCGATTTGTATGCACAAGAATCAATACAACACCCACTGGACAACAACCATGGATATATGAATATTGACTTTATTTTCAGAATGTCGGATTAGATATAAGCATCAAGGCACAAACGTCAGGATGACCTAAATATCATGTCCATTTTGATATAGCAATTTGTATAAGCATCAAAACATACACGTCGTGATGACCTAAGTACGCTTTGCATTGCAAACACATCAAACAGTCAAGAGATCATTCTAAATCCAATGTGAATTACCCGTAGTGACCCTTTATCGTTCACATCCTTAGGCAAGATCGTGTTTCACAGTAGGAGAAGGAATTCACTTCAAAAAGACAATAGTTAGATCAAACTTCCTTGAATTTTTTGGGTATCAATGGTCAAGGTATGCATGGCAATCCAATTCAAGATAGAGGCTCTTATAGTCGGACACCATTTCAATCCAAAATTTCCAAAGTTATAAGATTTCACATACAAGCAGAAAACCAAGAAAAGATTATGCCCCCAGTCATCACTCTCTAAATCCTATAAAGGACATCATTGAGGAGCTCGAAGGGACATAATATGCAAAAATCTCAATGTGAATCAATAAGCATACAAGGAGATAAAAGCATGAAAAGCACATATTGTTTTCAGTTTTTAGTTTGATGTTGATTGCGTTGTTGTTGATGCAAAATCCTTTCTGGAGACAAGACTGACTGACTGACTCACATGAAGCTTCAAAGGACTCTGACTAGATATGATCCATGTAAGATACATGGGAGACCATAGGATATGACATTGATTGCCCCCAAGTGTTAAACATTGATAGGATACAGACGCTTGAGCTGATTGGTGTACAGACCGACTTATTGAAAACTGGAAATGCAGAAACAAACCGGGAGATATGTACAAACTAAAGCAAGACCGAAAGCTGGGAAAGACCAAGATTGTGCTGATAGATGGAGTGTTTTGAACAAGTGGCACCTGTTTGCCAGGTTTTCACCATCTTGGCAGAGATTCTATTTTTGCTACCCAGGCGCCTGTTTCCAGGTTTTCACCAAGGCACTTTTTCTTTTTCTCATTTTTTTGTATTTTTTTATTTTTTTAATTTTTTTGAATTTTTGATATTTTTTGATTTTTTTGTGAATCATCAAGGAACCTATTGCTAGGTTTTCACCAAGATGTTCATTTTTTCAGGACTTTTTCTAATTTTTAAGATTTTTTTTTTCAGGACATTTACCAAGCACGGAATGCCTTAGGCGTAGAATTTCTTCAGATGGAGAACGTTGATTGCTTCTCGGAGCTGTTCTCCTTCAGTCGTTGAGAGTTGATAGGCACCAGAGCCAAAAGTAGGAGTGATTACAAAGGGACCCAGCCATTTGGGTTCAAACTTCCCCTTGTGTTCTCGATGGGATTGATTTTTAAGATTTTCTCTCAAGACTAGATCACCAACCTGAAATTCTCTGTGTCAGACTTTCTTGATGTAGCCTCTAGACATTCTTTTTTGATACACTCTGAGATGATCATACGCTACTTACCTGCGCTCATCTAGTAATTCTAGTTCTTGTAACCTAGACACTCTATAGTCTTCATCAATGACAAGCCCATGCATTCAGATTCTGAGTGATGGGATTTCAACCTCAATAGGTAGTACCGCTTCAGACCCATAAACTAAAGCAAAAGGTGTAGCCCCTGTAGGCATTCTGATACTAGTTCTGTATGCCCAGAGAGCTGGATTGATCATGAGATGCCAGTCTCTTCCTATTTTATTCACTGTTATGTGCAAGATCTTCAGGAGATTTTTGTTTGAAGCCTCAGCTTGTCCATTCCCTTGAGGATAGTAAATAGAAGACCAATGTTGTGTAATCTTGAATTTAGCACATAAGTCATCTAGATCCTTGTTTTTGAATTGTCCCCCGTTATCTGTGATTATAGAGTGAGGGATCCCATATCTGCAAATGATGTAGTTCAGGATGAACATAGAGATCTGTTTCCCCGTTGCTTGTGTTAGAGGAACTGCTTCTACCTATTTTGTAAAATAATCTGTAGCTATGATTATATGGGTATGTCCATTAGAAGAGTGCAGATGGATAGCACCTATGAGATCAAATGCCCATTGTTGAAAAGGCCATTGTGTAGTAAAGGGAATCAGATCTCTCCCTGGAGCATGAATCAAGTTGCCATGTACTTGACACTATTGACATTTTTTAGCAAATTTAATAGCCTCTTTCTCCATTTCAGGCCAATAGTACCAAGCCCTAATAAGTTTTTGAGCTAATGTTAAACCGTTTGAGTGTGACCCACATATACCCTCATGGACTTCCCCTAATGCACGTTGAGACTCTTCCAAATAATCATTAAATTAAAGATAATTATGATGATTAGGAATATTGCTAGGAATATTCTTCGATGCAGATTTAAGATAATCAATTATGATTCGATGATGTTTAGATGTGCCTTAGGTTAGGACTTCGATGTTGATTTTGTTCGATTTGTCGATGTAGGAGGTTAATGAACTTATAGCCCATTTTTGGGGTATTACATTTTTCCCCTCTTTGAATTACTGTGCAAAGCATAGTGGTTCAAAGATAGTCTGTGTTTGATAAAGATATGAAACTGATTCAAAAGATAAACCGATTGAAAGATATTGAGATAGGAGGTCCTGAATGACCAAAGATAATGTTTACTATAGCAGCAATGAACCGATGATTGCGAAAAAGTGTCAAAATACCTGATTCTAAACCTTATGATTGATAAGAAGTGAGTGACCCGTTCTAGACTTGATTGTCTTAGCAGAACTAGCAAGTATCACATCCAAACCCTTCAGTTGCTGAAGAACCAAGGAAAGGACACTATGATCTGATGGTTGCAAAAACTGATACAGTTTACAAGATTAGGAGAATACTAGATTGATATGGATCTTGATGAATCTGATATGCCCCAAGTGATGATAGATTTGCCCCGAGCGATGAGGACTTTTGATGAATCAGCAACTAGACGTGATTGTTTGTCTTGATCATTGATGAAAGATATTGATAGACTTGATCGATAGAATTTGATTTACAGACTTTGAATGATGTGCAATACCATGCCCCCTTCGGGATGAAAATTGAAATCTAACAAGAAAAAGTCAACGTTGATAGTTCAGAAGCATGCTAATTGATTTGAAAAGTGGTTATACACGTCCGAGAATGCATTCTGCATCATTTGGAGGTCCTGAAGACCAAGTTTGACTAGGTTAAACCATGAGTTGACCAAGGTTGACCAAGTTGAAATTTTGATAGTTTGATGTAAGCTAATCAGTTAAGTTGAATATTGGATTTCTATGATAATTGAAGGTCGATTATGCAAGTAGTAGACCCTCCTGGTTCCAAAAATTTTAAATCATGATTTTGACATAATAAATGATCTCAGATTTCAATTTTGATCTCGAAAATGGATTTAGAATGTCGAAATTAGCCAGGGGTGCAATTTTCATAAAAAATAGAGCACTTTTAAAAATTAGGTCGAAAGCTATATAAAGGTCGGAAGGGTCATTTTCAATTCATTTCAACCTTTTGACTTTAGAGATTCTGTGGAGCCCTCTGAACGAGAAAATGGCAGAAATGTGTGTGTGAAAATTGTACCTGATCTGTAGACACAACACTCAGTAAAACATTAGAGGTTAGTGATAATCAAAATCGTGCAAAATTGAAATCTAATCTAACCAAGCGATTTACTACCTTCTAATAGGTGCAAGATTGATGTTCTCAGATTGCAATCGAGATCAGTGACCTAGACGACACCTAAATGAAGGATTTGAATGCAAAAGATGGATATAAAATTAAATGCAATTAATCTATATTTTTTATATTTTCTATGCAATAAGAATGATAAACTGATATGCTATGGATGCTAAATGATCTAACAATGAAGATTCTAACAATGATATGAAAATTATGAAATTCTATGCTAAGATATAAAAGCTATGCAATTGAAATTGATCTCACAAAGCTTTGAATTTGCAAGTTGATTCCTCATCCTCCAATTCTCTAACGTGATTGTGCAAAATATGTGGATGAATTATGAAGAGCTGAGCCTTGTTTTTATAGAAATTCAGAGCTTTGGAGGTGCATGGATAAAAGCCATAAATCACTCAAATAACTCAGCTTGATTTTTGAGTTATCTGATAATAACAGATAATCAAGTCACAAAAACATGTAAAAGCTAAGCTTTAACTCAAAATAGAGTTTAGCTTTAATTGATAATTGATAGTTGTCTGCTTTTATGATTGTGCATGTTTTAATTATGAATTAATTTAATAATAAAGTGATTTATGCTCAACTTAACTGATTTTTGAAATAAAATAATTAATCTATGGGTTAATTAACTATTTTATCAAACTTTTATTAAAAATTATATTATTAAATAATGACAACATGCTTTAATTAATTAAATAAGAATTTAATCAATTAAAGATAGGAATTTTGATTTATTGTCAAAATTAAATAATACAATTAATAATAGATAGAATTAAATTTAATTAAACAATTAAGTGGCAAATATTAAATCTAATTAATTAAATATGAAAATATTCAATTAATCAAATTTTAGGATAAATGTGATTTATTGCCAAATAATCATTAAATTAAAGATAATTATGATGATTAGAAATATTGCTAAGAATATTCTCCGATGTAGAATTTAAGATAATCAATTATGATTCGATGATGTTTAGATGTGCCTTAGGTTAGGACTTCGATGTCGATTTTGTTCGATTTGTCGATGTAGGAGGTTAATGAACTTATAGCCCATTTTTGGGGTATTACAGCTATAACCTCATCTTCAGCACCTCCTTCATGATATTCTGGCAGATTTGAAACATTAAATACTGGAGAAATATTTAGCTCAGTAGGCAACTCGACCTCATATGCATTTCCTGAATCATGATTCTTCAATATCTTACATGGCCCAAACTTCATTTTCAATTTGTTATATGTACCAACTGGAAATCGCTCCTTCCACAAATGAACCATGACTTCATCTCCAACCTGAAATTTCTTATGCCTCCTTTTCACATCTGCCTTAGCCTTATACTGCGCATTCATCTTGGTAATATGCTTCCTCACCTCCTCATGGATGTTCTTCAAGTGTTCTGCAAAATCCTCAGTTTCAGCACTACTTATTTCTCCTTTATCTATCTTTCTCAACTTAGATGCATTTCTTCGACTACTCCCATATACAATCTGGAATGGTGATTTACCAATGCTCCTGTTGACATAATTATTATATGCAAATTTTTCCTATGGTAAAATCAAATCCCATTTTGTTGGCTTATCTCCAACCAAACATCTTAGTAAATTTCCCAAACTCCTATTCACCACCTCTATTTGTCCATCAGTCTGTGGATGATGTGATGAATTGAACTTCAAATCTATCTTCAACTTCTTCCATAATGTGCACTAGAAATATCCAATGAACTTAGTGTCCCTACCTGAAACTATACTCTTTAGCAAACCATGTAGTCTCATCACTTCTCTAAAAAATAATTCCGCTACATGAACATCATCATTAGTCTTCTTGCAGGGAATAAAATGTGTCATCTTTAAAAATTTGTCAACTACCACAAAAATTGAATCATGTCCCCGTTGTGTCCTTAGTAAACCAAGAACAAAGTCCATATTGATATCCTCCCGAGGCTTCTCTGGTACAGGTAATGGCTGATACAACCCTGTATTCTTCTTCACTCCTTTCACCATCTGACATACTTTGCAACTCTGTACAAACTTCTTGACATCTTGTTACAACTGTAGCTAATAATAATTCTCACTAACCAAAGCAAGGGTTTTATCATGACCAAAATGTCCAGCCAACCCTCCGCTATGCTTCTCCTTGATGAGATTCTCCCTCATAAAACTTCTTGGAATGCACAACTAATTCCCTCTGAATAGCATATCATCCTGAATGATGAAATCCAACCACTTCATTCTGTCTAGAGTAGCAGGTTCTTCACAAGCTTTCCAAGCTTCACCAAAATCAGGATTCTCTGCATACAAATTCTTGAGTTCCTTGAACCCAACCACCTTAATCTGCATCTCTATCAGCAATAGTTGCCTTCTGCTAAGAGCATCTACAACCCTGTTAGACTTTCCACTCCTATGTTTCAAAACAAATGTATAACTCTGCAAAAACTCAACCCATTTCAAATGTCTTTGATTCAACTTTCCTTGACTATTCAAATATTGCAAAGCTTGATGATCAGTATACAAAACAAACTCCTTAGGAAGCAGATAGTGTCTCCACTTCTTCAATGCCTAAACTATAGCATAAAATTCTTGATCATAAATAAAATATTTTCTCTTGGCATCATTTAACTTCTCATTGAAATAAGCAATGGGTTTACCTTCTTGGCTCATAATAGCTCCTATCACAGTACCACTAGCATCACAATCTACTTGAAAAATTTTATTAAAATTAGGAAGTGCTAAAATAGGTTGTTCTATAACCTTTTATTTCAACAGTTTAAAACTCTTATATACCCCATTAGTCCACTTGAACTCTTTTCTATCCCATCTCATTGTTTCAATCAAGGGTCCACAAATACTGCTAAAATTTTTGATAAACTTTTTGTAAAAACTAGCCAAACCATGAAAATATCTTACCTCAATAGTAGTCCTTGGAGTAGGAAATTCAAGGATATCCTGTACCTTCTCTGGGTCCATTTTTAGACCTTCAGTTGAAACTAAAAATTCCAAATACACTAACTCTTTCTTCACAAAACTACACTTCTTCAAATTAATCAATAATTTCTCATCTCTCAACTTCTCAAACACCATACGAATATGCATCATATGTTCCTCCAATATCTTGCTAAAGATCAAAATATCATCTAGGTAAACAATGACAAACTTACCCAAAAATTCTTTTAGAACCTCGTTCATGAGCCACATGAAATTGTTCGATGCATTGGTTAGCCCAAAAGGCATGAATAACCACTCATATAGTCCTTCTTTTATCTTGAAGGCAGTCTTCCATTCATCTCCTTCTCTGATCCGAATCTAGTGATATCCACTCTTCAGATCTATCTTTGAGAAATACATAGCCCCACTCAAACAGTCCATAATATCATCCATTCATGGCAATAGAAACCAATACTTGATTGTGATCTTTTTTATTGATCTAGAATCTGTACACATCCTCCATTCTCCACTCTTCTTTGGTGCTAATACCATTGGTACAACACAAGGACTCAGACTCTCTCGAATCAACCCCTTCTACAATAACTCATGTACTTGTCTGTTCAACTCTTCACTTTCTATTGTGTCATTCTATCTGTTGCCTTGTTTGGCAAACTGGCTCCTGGAGTCAAATCCATCTGATGACTAATCTTCCTTACCAGTGGTAATCCATTAGGTACATTATCAAATACAATATCTTGAAACTCATTCAACAAATCTACAACCTCTATAGGTACATCCTCTACTTCCTCTTTATCAGCTTTTGGAATTAAAGCAAAACACACATGCTAATACTTCATACCATCTAGGAATTTTCTTCCATCAACAAAATTTATTCTTGCATTACCATATACCTTTTCTTCGGTCTCCTTCAATGGCTTTAGCTTATGTCACACTCCATCCTTTGTCAGGGAATAGGTATTCGCACGACTATCATGTACAACACATCTATCAAACTACCACGGCCTACCCAACAACATGTGACATGCATCCATAGGTATGATATCACATAGTACCTCATCATGGTACCCACCAATCTTGAACTTTACTAGGCACTGTTCACTGACCATGACCTTGTGGTCAGCCTACACCCAAGCAATCCGATATGGATGTGGGTGTCTCTGTCTCTTGAGCTTCAACTTTGTCACCATCTCTTTTGACACCAAATTGTCAGTGCTTCCACTATCAATAATCACATCACAACATTTACCCTCACACTTGCATCTAGTGTGAAACAGGCTCCTTATTTGTTTAAGTTCATTCTCACCACTCAACAGGACTCTTTTGTTAATCAGCGTTTCTCCTTGTTCAACATCTTTAGAATTTTATGATCTGGCATCTTCATCTACATGTGCAACTCTAGCCTGGCCTTCATTTCTCCTATCCATCCTTCCTTGGCATTGAGGACATTCAAATGCCCTATGACCTTCTTCTCCATAGTGAAAACATGTTCCACGGAAGCCTCCTCTTCCTGAACCTTGTCCTCTTCCTCTTCCTCTTCTTCTTCCTCTCTGATCTTTATTGTTCTAATCTTGGAAATGATTAGAATTGTTTCCTCTCTGATTTTGACTGCTATTGGCCTCATCCTTCTTTTTAAGATCTTCATTTTGGCCTCCATATGACCATCCACCAGATCATCCATCGTGACCTCTTCCATTTTGTTTGCTCTCAAACTTCTTATTCAGTTTTTCCTCTACTTTTAGGGAAAACTAGTATGCCTCTTCAATACTATTCATTCGAACCAGATTCAACTCTTCCTGAATGCTCAACCTCAACCCATTAAGGTAATGGGAAACTTTCTCCTTATCCGCTTCTGCATGGCTTGTTCTGATGAGGACTTGATAGAACTCCTCTATATACTCCTGAACGGATCTTCCTGCTTGCTTCAAACTTTGCATCTTCTTCAGTAGGTTTAGCTCATAATCAACAAGGATGAATTGCCCCTTCAATTTACCCACCATCCAATCACACCTTGTGATTTTATCTTTCCCTCTTCTATTTCGCTCCAATTGAATCTCTTGCCACCAAATCTTCGCATGACCTTTCAGTCTGGCCTTCGCGAATTTGACCCTATCAGGATCCTCAATATCTTCATACTCAAAATATTCTTCACATTCATTGATCCAGTCGATCAACTCCTCTAGGTTCAGATTTCTTGAAAATGCAGGAACCTTAATCTTAGATTTTTTCTCGATCTTGGAAATGGCTCAAAAAAGCCTTTCTTCTTCTTGATTCAAAATTTTGCCTTCTTTTTCTTGATCATCATTTCCTTCTTCGGCTTCATCCTCACTTTCATCTCTGACATTAAGATTCATTCCTCTACAAATCTCTTATTGCAATGCTTGCACTTATCTCTGGAGCACTCTAACCTCAGGTGTTACAACACCAACTCTTCCACCACATTCCCTTCATAGAAGCATTTTTGTGATGCATGTTGAAACCCTAACCATGGTCCTAGTGCAAACTGCCTCACAGTCGGCGATCTATTTACACACTCAAGAACTCTTGTTCTAATACCACTTGATGAAGGGTGCTCCCCTTAATACCACAAACACATAACGAAAATAGAGAAACAACAACAATATGCAAGAACAAAAAATTGGCTTCTTATTATTTCCACAAATGTGGAATTACAAACTTTCAGAATTACAATATGCAAAGCACATGGGCATTCCCTTACAATATTCTGTAGGACAAAGCCTCAAATCAATATCCAAATCTACTACCCAGAACTACCCGAGACAACATTACGGGCTTTCTTTATATAAGCATTTTCCACCGCCCAAGAAGGTTCCAGAAATTTAGCCCTTAGGGCCAACCAAACTTATAATTATTTTATTTTTCAATTTATTACATCAAAGTCAGCTCAAAATAACTTTTGAAACCCGAACAAAAATTTTGAAGGAAAATTATTTTCTACCATTTCAGGTGACCCGACTTTTGGAGACCATAAGTCATCACCAGTTGACCTGATTGACTATTATAACCCCATTTCAGAAAGGTCACGAAGCGCTCTACTGACTTCACTTGTGCAAGCACTTGTCACCCAAATATTCAACCTCACCCGGGGCCTCTAAAGCCTTCAAAACTGATTTTAAAGTTTTTGTACCCTGCTACCAATACCAAAAATTTTCAATATCTTCAAAACTAGACCTGATCTAGCCATGAAACTTTACTGGCAGACTGATGTGACTGAGATGAACCTCCACATGTAAAATTAGAACATTTCAAGATTTATGACCAACTTACCAAAAACAACAAGTTTCCATAAATAGCAGCTCTGCACAAGATAGCCCTTATTGAATACAAAAACAAAAATATTTTTGGGTGATGCAAGATTGCTCTTACACCCTGGATGCTCCTGCATCAATCCTCAATCTCCTTAATATCTGAACTGGTTGTTGGAATACTCCACTATGTTGCTGTGATCTCATCTTCAACACCTCCCTCATGATAACCTATCAAATCTGAAATGTTAAACACTGGTGAAATATTTAACTCAATAGGCAATTCTACCTCATATGCATTTCCTGAATCATGCTTCTTCAGTATCTTACATGGCCTAAATTTTTTCATTTTCAATTTTTTATATGTACCAACTGAAAATCTCTCCTTTCGCAAATGAACCATGACTTAATCTCCAACCTGAAATTCTTTATACCTCCTTTTCTCATCTGCCTTAGCCTTATACTGTGCATTCATCTTGGTAATGTTCTTCCTCACCTCCTCATGGATGTTCTTCAAGTGTTCTACAAAATCCCCATCTTCAGCACTACTTATTTCTCCTTTATCTATCTTTCTCAACTCAGATGCATTTTTTGGGCTACTTCCATATACAATCTGGAATGGTGATTTACTAGTGCTCCTATTGATAGAATTATTGTATACAAATTTTGCCTATAGTAAAATCAAATCCCATCCTATTGGCTTATATCCAACCAAACATCTCAGCAAATTTTTCAAACTTCTATTCACCACCTCTGTTTGTCCATCAATCTGTGGATGATGTGATGACCTGAACTTCAAATATGTCTTCAACTTCTTCCACAATGTGCACTAGAAATATCCAACAAACTTAGTGTCCTGATTTGAAACTATGCTCTTTGGCAAACCATGTAGTCTCACTACTTCTCTAAAAAACAATTATGCTACATGAACAACATCATTAGTCTTCTTGCATGGAATGAAATGTGCCATCTTCAAAAATCTGTCAACTACCACAAAAATTGAATTATGTCCCCGCTGAGTCCTTGAAAAACCAAGAAAAAAATCCATACTGATATCCTCCCAAGGTTTCTCTCGTACAGGTAATGGCTAATACAACCCTATATTCTACTTTACTCCTTTTGCCATCTGACATACTCTACAACTCTGTACAAACTTCTTGATATCTTGCTACAACTGTGGCCAATAATATTTCTCACTAACCAAAGCAAGGGTTTTATCATGACCAAAATGTCCAGCCAATCCTCCGCTATGATTCTCCTTGATGAGATTCTCCCTCATAGAACTTCTTGGAATACACAAGTGGCTCCCTCTGAATAGCATATCATCCTAAATGATAAAATCCAACCACTTTGTTCTATCTAGAGTAACAGGTTCTGTACAAGCTTTCCAAGCTTCATCAAAATCAAGATCCTCTGGATACAAATTCTTGAGTTCCTTGAGCCCAACCACCTTAATCTGCATTTCTATTAGCAATAGTTTCCTTCTACTAAGCGCATCTACAACCCGGTTAGACTTTCCACTCCTGTGTTTCAAAACAAATCTATAACTCTGCAAAAACTCAACCCATTTCAAATGCCTCTGATTCAACTTTCCTTGACTATTGAAATATTGCAAAGCTTGATGATCAGTATACAAAACAAACTCCTTAGGAAGCAAATAGTGTCTCAACTTCTTCAATGCCTGAACTATAGTATAAAATTCCTAATCATAAACATAATATTTTCTCTTGGCATCATTTAACTTTTCACTAAAATAAGCAACAAGTTTACCTTCTTGACTCATAACAGCTCCTATTGTAGTACCACTAGCATCATAGTCTACTTGAAACACCTTATTAAAATCTAGAAGTGCTAAAATAGGTTGTTTTGTAACTTTCTTTTTCAACAATTTAAAACTCTTATCTTCCCCATTAGTCCACTTGAACTCTTTTCTATCCCCTCTCATTGTTTCAGTCAAGGGTGCACAAATACTGCTAAAATTTTTGATAAACTTTCTGTAAAAGCTAGCCAAACCATGAAAATATCTTACCTCTATAGCACTCCTTAGAGAAGGCCATTCAAGTATAGCCTGGACCTTCTTTGGGTCCATTTTAAGACCTTCTCCTAAAACTACAAATCCCAAATACACTAACTCTTTCTTCACAAAATTGCACTTCTTCAAATTTATTAATAATTTCTCTTCTCTCAGCTTCTCAAACACCATATGAATATGCACCATATGTTCCTCCTATATTTTACTAAAAATCAAAATCTCATCTAGGTAAACAATGACAAACTTACCCAGAAACTCTTTCAGAACCTCATTCATGAGCCACATGAAAGTGCTCGGTGCATTGGTTAGCCCAAAAGACATGACTAACCACTCATATAGTCCTTTTTTTTTTAAAGCAGTCTTCCATTCATCTCCTTCTCTGATCCAAATCTGATGACATCCAATTTTCAGATCTATCTTTGAGAAATACACAGCTCAACTCAAACAGTCCATAATATCATCCATTTGTGGCAATGGAAACCTGTACTTGATTGTGATCTTGTTTATTTCTCTGGAGTCTGTACACATCTTCAATTCTCTATTCTTCTTTGGTGTTAATACTGCTAGTACAACACATGGACTTAGGTTCTCCTAAATCAACCCCTTTTGCAATAACTCATGTACTTGTCTATTCAAATCCTTAATTTCTACTAGTGTCATTCTATGTGTGGCCTTATTTGGAAAACTGGCTCCTAGAATTAGGTCCATCTGATGACTGATCTTCCTTACTGGTGTTAATCCATTAGGAACATTATTAGATACAATATCTTGAAACTCATTCAACAAATCTACAACTTCTATAGGTAGATCTTCTACCTCCTCTTTACTAGCTTTTGGAATTAAAGAAAAACACACATGTTCATGCCTCATACCATCTAGGAACTTTCTTCCATCAATAAAAGTTATCCTTGCATTACCACATACCTTTTCTTCTGTATCATTCAATGGCTTTAGCTTATGTCACACTCCATCTTTTGTCAACGAATAGGCATTCGCATGACCATCATGTACAACACACCTATCAAACTGCCTTAGTCTACCCAACAACATATGACATGCATCCATAGATATGATATCACATCGTACCTCATCATGGTATCTGCCAATCTTGAACTTCACTAGGCATTGTTCATTGACCATGACCTTGTGGTCATCCTGCACCCAAGCAATCTGATATGGATGTGGGTGTTTCTATCTCTTGAACTTAAATTTTTTCACCATCTCTTCTGACACCAAATTATAAGTGCTTCCACTATCAATAATCACATCACAACATTTACCCTCACACTTGCATGTAGTGCGAAATAGGATCCTCCTTTTCTCAGGTTCATTCTCACCACTCAGTAGGACTCTTCTGTTAATCAACGTTTCTCCTCTCTTAGCATCTTTAGAATGTGATGATTTGGCATCTTCATCAACATATGCAACTTTGGCCTGGCCCTCACTCCTCCTATCTATCTTTCCTTGGCATTGAGGACATTCAAATTTCCTATGACCTTCTTCTCCATAGTGAAAACATGTTCCATGGAAGCCTCCTCTTCCTGATCCTTGTCCTCTTCCTCTTCTTCTCTGATCTCTATTATTCTGATCTTGAAAATGATTGGAAGTGTTTCTCTCTGATTTTGACTTCTACTGGCCTCATTCTTCTTTTTTAGATCTTCAATTCGGCCACCATATGACCATCCACCAGATCTTCCACCACGAACTCTTCTGTTTTATTTTCTCTCAAACTTCTTGTTCAACTTTTCTTCTACTTTTAGGGAAAACTGGTATGCCTCTTCAATACTGTTCATTCAAACCAAATTCAACTCCTCCTAAATGCTCGACCTCAACCCATTAAGATAACAGAAAACTTTCTCCTTATCAGCTTTCGCATGGCCTATTCTGATGAGGATTCAAAAGAACTCTTCTGTATACTCCTGAATAGATCTTCCTACTTTCTTCAAACTTTGCATTTTCTTCAGTAGGTCAAGCTCATAATCAATAGGAATGAACTATCACTTCAATTTATCCACCATCTGATCCCATCTTGTGATTTTATCCATTCCTCTTCTATTTCACTCCAATTGAATCTCTTGCCACCAGATCTTTGCATGACCCTTCAGTCTGGCCTTCGCAAACTTGACCCTATTAGGATCCTTAATATCTTTGTACTCAAAATATTCTTCACATTCATTGATCCAGTCGATCAATTCCTCTGGGTTAAGATTTTTAGAAAATGTCAGAACCTCAATCTTAGGTCTTTTCCTAATCTTTGAAATGGCTCAAAAAAGTCTTTCTTCTTCCTAATTTATAACTTTGACTTCTCTTTCATAATTCCCTTCTTCCTCGGCTTCATCCTCGCTTTTATCTTTGACATTAAGATTCATTCCTCTACGAATCTCTTCTTACAATGCCCGCACTTGTCTCTGGAGTGCTCTAACCTCAGGTGTTACAACACTAGCTCTTTTGCCACTTTCCCTTCGTGGAGACATTTTCATACTTATCGCTGAAACCCTAACCATGGTCCTGGTGCAAACTGCCTCATAGTCGGTGATCTATTTACACAGAAACCCTAACCCACGGTCCTAGTGCAAGCTACCTCATAGTCGATGATCTATTTACACACTTTGGAACTCTCACTCTAATACCACTTGATGAAAGGTGCTCCTCTTAATACCACAAACACATAACAGAAACAAAGAAACAACAACAATTTGCAAGAACAAAAATTGGGCTTCTTATTATCTCCACAAATGTGGAATTAAAAATTTCAGAATTGCAATATGCAAAGCCACATGAGCATTCCCTTTACAATATTCTATAGGAAAAAGCCTTGAATTATCACCCAGATCTACCCAGAACTGCCCTGAACTACCCTAGACAACACTACGGGACTTCTTTATATAGGCAAATTCCATTGCCTGAGAAGGTTCCAAAAATTTAGCCCTTAAGGCCGACTATACATAGAATTATTTTATTTTCACAATTTTTACAATAGGGTCGGCTCAAAAGAAATAAAAAATATGCTTTTAGGTAGCCCAACTTCTGGAGGACATAACTTTTAATCGTAGCTCCATTTTTCTATTGTAACCACTTTTTAGAAATGCTATGATGAGATCTACAGTGCTTGACTCATGCAAGCTCTAGTTAGCTAGGGGTCGATCGCGATTCGGAGCCTCTAAGGCCTTCAAATTGACCTAAAAGATTTCGTAGCCAAAAATCTCAATAACTTCACCAATATAGATGATGGGGCAATGAAACTCAACTGGTAGACTGATATGAATAAGATGAACCTCCAACTGTGAAATCAAAATATTTCAAGATCATATGACCAACTTACTAAAAATAGTAAGTTTCCATAAATAGCATCTCTGCACAAGATAGCCCTTATTGAAAAGCAAACAAAAATATTTTTGGGTGATGCAAGATTGCTCTTACACCCAGGATGCTACTGCATCATCTTGATCTTAAGGTATATACTGTTGTTGATTGGGAAGGAAATCTTGATGACAAAAAAAGCACTAGTGGCAGAGCTTTCTCTTTAAGAGAAAGGCTAGTGACATGGTTAAGAAAGAAACAAAGATGTATTTTACAATCTACTGTTGAAGCTGAGTATGTGGCAACAACTATGAATTGTTCTAACATTGTATGGATCAAACAACTAATGGAAGGTATGCATGAAGATGTTATTGATCCTATTATAATTTATTGTGATAATACCAGTTCTATTAACATATCAAAGAACCCTATGATGCATCCCAAGAAAAAGAATATATCTATTAAGTATCACTACTTGAGAGAGAAAGTACAAGATAAGAATGTGATATTGGAGTATGTGAATTCTAAAGAGTAGGTAGATGATATATTTACAAAACTATTACCAATGGATTCTTTTGAGTATCTTTGAGGTAAGTTAGGGGTTCTTCCCCTATCCAATGTATATTAAGGAAAGATGCATGCTACATCAATTCAAGGACTCAAAATAAAATCTATCTTTTGAGTTGATGCTAGTATTTCACTTTTTGGGTGAAGCCTGAAGTTGTGAAGGATGTTTATGATTGTAATGGAAAATCTATACACATGAGATATAATCTGAGAAGTTTATGTTTCTTTGGCATTGTTATCAAAGAGGGAGATGAACAAATAAGGGAGAATAGTAATTGATGACATATTATCATGAAGGAGATGTTTACTAAAAGAGGGAGAATAGTATATCACAAAGGGAGATGAGTATAGGAGATGAATGGAGATGAATAAGAGAGAATGTTGTTGATGGAATTAGAATGGAAAGTGTTACTGATAGAGAGAGAAAGATTACAGACGGAAGATCAGGAAATAATAAGTTACTACTCATAGGGAGTACACCATATGAATGATAGTAAAGAATGCCATTATCAATTGAACACTAAATTTGTTAGTGTTTCCATCAATGCTAAAGAGGAAGATTGTTACCATAACTAATAACAATATTGAAGATTGATTATCTGATGGAGCTGATGATAAAGACTGACCAAGATCAGAGGTATACATGATGATAGTAGAAAGGTTAGATCAATTATTGTCTTGTCATTTATGTCAAGCAATTGATTTTTGGTTTATATTGTGTTTTCATATCATTCGGTAAAGATATAAGATGAATGAGTTAAGGAGAAGAATAAATGAGAACTTGAGAAGTTGTAAAACTTAATTGGGAAACTGATACAGATCATTAAATGATTAGATTATGTTGATATAATTGTTTTCTACCTAACATATGATTATGTTAAGTCGGTAAAGCATGGTGATGAATATTTGATAATTTAGTAAGTTAAGTTGTTTTGGCTACCAAGCAAAAAATTCACTTAGTAAGGTAAAGGTAAAAGGGAGGTCACTTGGTAAAACATAAAGGTTTAGGCACCAAGCAATGTAACCAAAATTCTAATTAAGAACATGAAGAAAGAAGAAGATATTAAATAAGGATTAAATCAATATTTAATGATTAACTATGATGATTTGGATGATCATGATGATGAGGAAAGTTAGTTACAAGTAATATACAGATAGGAAAATTCAAGATGAATATCTATGAAAATATCTAATCAGAAAAAAATATGGAACAAGTTTCTAGAAAAGTTCAATTTCCTAGGTGAAAAGAAAACATGTTATTGAGATTCAAATTCAAGGTATAATGAATTGAACGGTCAAGTTTAATTAAAGGAAAATATAATAGATGAGATTATGAGGCAAAAATTATCTATATAAAGGATGATCTTGTATGGAAAAATAGCTAGCAAACTAAATAGTTGAAGGGTTACCGAATATTGAAAAGAAGAAGGAACAAAGATATTCTCAGTAGGAAAAGAAGGATATGTTGAAGTGTTGATGCCACTGGATAATGAAGAATTAAGGTGAAGATGGAAGATCGTGCAAGGATCTGATTGAGAAAAGATAGTTGCAAATTTACAGGTCATTTTTATTACTATTATTTACTATCATTTGTAATAGAGAAATATCTTAACAGAGTAGACCTAATAGTCTTATTGTAAAATCCTTGAGAAAGGTGACATTATAAAGAGTGTTTAAAGACCTCTAACAAGGTCACTCCAAATAGGGTGAAGATTTTAATAGATCTGAGATAAATACCTTAACTGGGTCACAACTAACAGTGTGTATTGTAATCTTTAACTAGATTGGCTCATAATTAGGTGTACTTCAGAAGAGTATTTTCTTAGTGGGTGATAATTCCCACAGTGGGTTTTCCCAAATATGGGTTTCCACATTAAATATTCATGTTACACATTGTGAATGATTTATTGATTGTTATAGTTTATTTACTAGTCTATAAATAGTGAACTATGTTGTTATTGAGCTACTACCGATTTAATCAGAGAAAAGTTTTTAAAGTATATTAGATCAAGGATTATTGAATCACCCCCCCTCTTCGTAATCCAACATGGTAATATCCTAGGACCCCAAAAAAAAATGGTAATATCCTATCAAACCCATGAAATTGAAAACCTCTACCACATTAATTGGTCAAGATGAGCCACTCCATAATTTATTAAATATTAGAGGGATCTGTTATGATATCCTTACCAAAAATTGATGCAGGAGTATCTTGGGTTTATGGCAATCCTGGATCAACCAAAAATATTTTAGAGCTTATTTTTCTACTCAATAGCCTTTTTTATTTCTCGATAACTTCTTTTAGGTTCTCGGTGAAGTGTTCCCATCAGTCACTGGAGAGCTCGATTACCATTTTGTTGTTTCTTTTACCGAGTTGGTTCAGTGTGTTTGATGTTTCTTGATTCTTGAGTTCAGCGACTAGTGGAATTTAATTGTTCGATGCTGGCCAACATGTGTAGTTAATTTTGGCCATGATATTAATGATGAGATCTCTCATTGGGAAATGTGTGGACCTAAATCTAGGTCATTGCTTTCTCTAATGCTAGATCTAATAGATCTTTAGAGATGACCTGTTCGGCGGTCTCTTGTATAAATAAGTAGAGATATTATAGGATTAGGGGGCATTTAGTTAGGGGATAGAATCTAGAGTTTTGGATCCTCACATATATGAGGAGTGCTCTATAATTAAAATTCATTGTATTGGCCATAACTAGAAAGGCCTTACAACCCAACATGTATGAAGTTTGAATGAGTTAATAAAATATATCTGCATTCCTTTCTCTCCATCTTTGTGTTGTTTCTTTTGAGTTTTTTATCTTTAAGTAGGATTGGTCTTGGGAGTTCCTTTGGCCCCATTTCCCATCCTCTCTTGCATCATATGGTATTAGAGCGAAGGTTAGACTTTGACACAGGGGCAAGGTAGATAAAAGAAGAATCAGTAGAATTGAGTCCACTTGAATCCAAAAACAAGCCCTGCTCAGAGTTACACAATAGAAGCAATATAAAGTCACATGAAAGCAATGAAATCACAATGGATATGAGACAATCAACTGGCAGCAACAACTAAGAATTTATCTTATTTCTTCAAACATGCCCGGCTGTGAGGCCTTCCGAGTTTTAGCCTTATACAATAAGAATTATGCAATTAGAATCATTACGAGCATATCCTCTTCTATGATTCATATTCTACTATCCTTCCACCATATATCACTACCCTAAAAATCAACCCAAGCTCCAAATTTATAGCCAGCAAAGCCACAAGTCGGCCAGTCAGGCATTTAATTACATTATAGGTCCAGTCTAGAAGATTTAAATCAAAATTTATGAAAGAGTGATCACCACATGATGCACCTTAGGATTTAGGTCATCACATGCTCTAATAACATTCCTTTAACCATGCAAGGCCCATTTGATCACATGAAACCATGCAAAAAGAAACACTCCACGTTTCACGTGAAAATTGGCAGAAAATAGGTCCCCGAGCAAAATGGTCATAACTTTTTCCTCATAATGAATTAGGACTTGCACCCTTGGGAAAAGATAGTATTTTAGGTCCCCATTAAGGCCCTAAGGGTGAATAGGCTTAATCATCAAATATCATGGGCTCCAAGACTCAAAATCAGCACCAAAACTGCAGGAAAATATAGTTCCGACGGCAAGGAAAATAGTTGTAACTTTGAAACAGTCTATCCAATCCTTATGCGACCATAGGAGAAGGTTCCCAAATAGGTCCTCAACATCATGTAAGATTTGCATAACATGAAACCAACAAATGCAAAGATTATAATGCAAACAACAGAAAATAGGTACAGAAATCAGGAAATGTTTTTGGTTGATGCAAGATTGCTCAGAGACCCGAGATGCTCCTGCATCAGACACCTAGGGTAAATAAAGAACTGATGTCCACATCAGGCACTACTCATATTCTAACCTAAATCATAAAGGTCCAACTCAGCTTGTGTAATCCATGAACTATCTTCAACTGGCTTGTCTTTCCATTGAACTAGATATTCCATGTAGTCTTTTCCTCTTGTACTTTTGCTCACTCTTTGATTCAAGATATTCTCAATGTTGTCATTGTTCTTCTTAGGATAGTCTAGATCATCTTCAATTTCATAATTTTATTCAAAGTACTCAAAGATATCAGAAATGTTAAATATAGGTGATATATCTATGTCCTCTTGTAATTCCACTTCATCAGCATTTCCACTGTCAAACTTCTTCAGAATCTTACAAGGTCCAAACTTCTTCATTTTCAGCTTGTTGTAGGTATCAAATGGAAATCTATTCTTTTTCAAATGAATCATAACCTCATCTCCAACTTCAAAAGGTTTATGTCTCCTTCTCTTGTTTTCTCTCTATTTATATTTTAGATTACTGTCCTCCAAATTCTTTTTGATTTCATCATGTAAAGTTCTCATGTACACTACAAAATCCTCATCTTCAACACTTCTTCTTGTCTCAGTAGGTAAATATCTCAGCTCTATGGTTCCCTTAGGATGAAATCCAGTAACAACCTCAAATGGTGTCCTCTTAGTGCTTCTATTCACCGAATCATTATATGCAAACTCTACTTGTGCCAAAATAAAATCTCAATTAGTAGGTTTCTCTCCAACTAAACATTTCAACAAGTTTCCCAAACCTTTGTTCACAACTTCAGTTTGTCCATCTGTCTAAGGGTAAAATGTAGAACTAAACTTCAATTCTGTATTCATCTTTTTCCAAAGTGTTCTCCAAAAGTAACCAGTAAACTTAGTATCTCTGTCTAAAATAATACATTTAGGCAAACCATGCAATCTTACCACTTCCTTGAAGAATAATTCAGCTACATGTAATGCATCAGATGTCTTCTTACAAGGTATGAAATGAGCCATCTTTGAAAATCTGTCAACCACTACCAAAATAGAATCATTACCTCTTTGAGTTCTAGGCAATCCAAGAACAAAGTCCATACTTACATCATCCCAAGGTCTATCAGGTACAGGAAAAGGTGTATACAATCCCACATTCTGACTAGTTCCTTTTGTTACTTGACAAATTCTACAACCTCTAACCATTCTCTATACATCTCTATAAATTTGTGGCCAAAAGTATCTTTCTAAAATCAAATTCACAGTCTTATCAATCCCAAAATGTCCAGCAAGTCCACCACTATTTTTCTCCTTCATTATGTTCTCTCTCATAGATCCTCTAGGTATACACAACTGAACTCCTTTAAACAACATGTCTTCTTGAATATTTTAATCAGTCCACTTATCACTCACTATGTGTTCCTTACAAGCTTTCCAAGGTTCTGCAAAATCAATGTCAGTCTCATACAAACACTTCAAATCATCAAAACCAAGTACCTCAACTCTCATCTCTGTTAGCAAACTTCTTCTTCAGCTCAAAGCATCAACAACCTTATTTGACTATCCACTCTTATGCTTCAATAAAAATAAAATATTATGTTCTTTCATTTCTCTTGCAAACCTTTTACCATCAAACAAGCATACTCTGACTGTAGTACAGTGACTTTCATCAATTTTCTCTATCAAAGGCAATAGCACTTGTTTCTTTCCATCCATCCAAATAGTATATTGATTTAATCTACCATCATGCAAAGCTTTCCTATCATACTACCAAGGTCTACCTAAAAGAATATGACAAAAATCCATAGGCATAATATCACACAAGACTTCATTATGATAATTCCCAATTTTGAATTTAACAAAGCATTGTTCACTTACAAGTAGTTTATGCTCCTTCTAGATCCAAGAAATATGGTAAGGCTTAGGATGTTTCAATCTCTGTAACTGCAACTTGTTAACCAGCTCTTCGGATGCCAAATTATCAAAACTTCCACTATCAATGATTACCTTGCATCATTTATCAATGATCTTACATTTGGTTCTGAACAAACTTTTCCTCAGAATAGGTTCCTCATCATCTTCTTCATTCCACAAGATCCTTCTTAACATCAAGTTCTCACCATGTTCAAGTTCATTAGACATTTCCTCAACTTCTTCACAGGCCAAATTATTTATACCATTACCTCTAATCTTCTTTCCAGAGTTAGTACATTCAAAATCTCTATGTCCTTCTTCACCACAATTGTAACAAGTACCTTTAAACCAAGATTTCTCTTCTCTTTTCCCATTATTGTTATTCCTAGAGTAACCAGTATAGCTACCTCTAGATTAATTACCTCTTTTAGTAGGTTCATCTTTCCATCCTTTATCTTGTGCTACATTGTCAGATCTGCTACTTTCTCCATAAGATCTTCCTCTACTTCTCTAAAGTTTGCCACCTCTTCCTCTTTATCTTTGTTCATGTCTCTTTGTCAATCTCTCTTCAGCCATCAGAGAAAATTGATATGCTTCTTCCACACTTTCTATCTTCACATAATTGATCTCATCTTGAATAGATGTCCTCGGGCCATTCAGATATCTAGCCACCTTCTCAACTTCATCATCCACATGTCCAGATCTGATATCCAATTTGTAAAATTCTTCAGTATATTCTTTCACACTCATGTCCTTTTGTCTCAGATTTTGCATTTTTCTCATCAAACTAACTTGGTAGTCAACTAGAAGAAACTTCTTCTTCATCTTTCCAAGCATCTTCATCCATGTCTTGATCTTTTCTTTTCCTCTCTTTTATCTCTTAGTTTTCAAATGATCCCACTAAAGAGATGCATGCCCTTTCAACTTTGTGACTACTATCTTAACCTTCTTATTATCAGGAGTACCTTCATACTTAAAGTATTTATCCATCTCAGAGATCCAATCCAAAAGTGCATCGGTCTCAAGTCTTTCATCATAGCAAGCAACTTCAATTGCAGGTTTGGAGTTAGCCTTAGAAAAAAATCTCAAAAGTCTTTCCTCATCTTGTTCAACTTCAGGTTCAGCATTAGGTGCTACTTCTTCTTCTTCATCGCTAACATCTTCAAGATGTGTGCCTCTTCTCTGTGCTGTCTCTACAGCTTCAAGCCTAGTTGCAATCTGCCTCAACATATCCATGATATCATTATCATTTCCTCTACCATGAACCATCTTGACAATTAGGTTCTAGCAAGATCATAACCTTCTACAAGTTATAAGTTAGATCTCAGACCTTCCACCCTGCAACCAATCCAATAAGGTTCTCCACGATCCAATCCACAAGAAAGAACTTGCTCTGATACCAGTTGACGCAGGGGCAGGGTAGATACAAGAAGAATCAGTAGAATTGAGTCCACTTGAATCCACAAACAAGCCATGCTCAGAGTTACACAATGGAAACAATATAAAGTCACATGAAAGCAATGAAATCATAATGGATATGCGAAAATCAACTGGCAGCAACAAAAAAGAATTTATCTTATTTCTTCAAACATGCCCGGTTGTGAGGCCTTTCGGGTTTTGACCTTATACAATAAGAATTATGAAATTAGAATCATTGAAATCATATCCTCTTCTATGATACTTCTTCTACTATCCTTCCACCATCTATCACTACCCTACAAATCAACCCAAGCTCCAAATATATAGCCAGCAAAGCCACAAGTCGGCCAGTCAGGCATTTAATTACATTATAGGTCCAGTCTGGAAGATTTAAATCAAAATTTATGAAAGAGTGATCATCACATGATGCACCTTAGGATTTAGGTCCTAACATGATCCAAGAACATGCCTTTAACCATGCAAGGCCCCATTTGATCACATGGAACCGTGCAAGAAGAAACACTCCACGTTTCACGTGAAAACTAGCAGAAAATAGGTCCCCGAGCAAAACAGTCATAACTTTTGACTCATAGTTAATTAGGACTTGCACCCTTGGTAAAATATATTATTTTAGGTACCCATTAAGGCCCTAAGGGATAAAAATATTAATCATCAAGGATAATGGGTGCTAAGACTTGAAATCAGCACCAAAATGCAGGAAAATATAGTTCTGACGGTAAGGAAAACAACTATAACTTTGAAATAATCTATCCAATCCTTATGCGACCATAGGAGAAGGTTACCAAGTAGGTCCTTAACATAATGTAAGCTTCACATAACATGAAACCAACAAATGCAAATATTATAATTCAAACAACAGAAAATAGGTACAGAAATCAAGAAATGTTTTTGGTTGATGCAAGATTGCTAAACGACCCAAGATGCTCCTGCATCAGACTTGGAGGTTCCTTCTTGTAATCCTAATTTATGATATTTTTGTGGGGTGGAAGATTGTGATCTAACCTGAAATTTAAGAGGGTTTCAAGATGGTTTGAAGGAGGTGAGATGCAAATCTGGGCTTAGCTAATATGCTAAGGTAGATTTTTTCAAGGTTAGAAGTTGTTGAGATAGCCCAACACTGAGGAAGATATCTTGAAGGTATTAGTGATGATGATGCTAAGGAAATTTAGGAAGAAGACACACCTTCACCTATGATAGATCAAGGAGAGGAAATATTCTTCAAAGAATTGACTAGTTTGAAAGCTACACCGTAGTTTAACCCTCCTGAATATAGTAGGAAACTGGGATCAGATGAATTGATAGACTAGATAAATGAGATGGATAAATACTTTGAATATGAGAATGTATGATAAGAAAAGAAAGTGAAAATTGTAAGCACAAAGTCAAACGATCATGCATCCTTGTGGTGGAAGCATTTGCAATGGGACCGAAAGAAGAAAGGTAAAGAAAAAATTAAAGTATGGAATACGATGATGAACAAATTGAAAGACAAGTTTCTACGCTATGACTATCTGATTAACCTAGTTAGGAGAATGAAAGGTTTGAAGTAGAAGGATAGCTCGGTAAAATATCACATTGATGAATTTTATAGATTAGACATTAGATCTAGACACATTGGAGATGAGGTGGAAATAATTGAAAGATATTTGAATGGGATAAGGACTTCTATTCAAGAATAAATTAGTTTGGTGAAAATAGAGAGTATTGAAGAGGCTTATCAATTTTCCCTAAAAGATGAGGAGAAATTGAATAAAAGGTATGAGAAAAGACAAAGAGGAAGAGATGGTAGATTACCCAGAGGAAGAGGTAGATCCTATGGTGAAATTAGTAGATCTGATCAGGACAAATCAAATCAAGACAAAGGCAAGACCGAGTGGAAAGGTGAAAGTTCATTCTGAGGAAAAGGTAACTACTCCTGAGGCGGCTATGGCAGAGGAGGATTCTGTTAGAGCTTTTTCTTGCTTGATCAAACTTGGCTAATATGTAGGCTTGATTCTCAATTTAAAGGGCTCCAAGTTTGCAAGAAAGAGTCTAATTGATGAGAATTATATAAGATCCTCCTTCTGCTTCGAGCTCCATAGGACTCAGGCGGGTATTGCCTATTCAATTGATTTACTATGTTTCAAGTAAACTTTCAAATGGTGGATTAGGTCTTCATTGCTATGTTGTCTAGGCTTTTGAAATACTTTGATTAAAGATCACTCTACAAACAGTTGAGAATATCTTGATACAGAGTTTGACAATAGAAATTATAAATATAACAACATAGACAATCACATAAGGATGTGAATCCTTCTTCTTTTTCTGAGTTTGACTCAAGGAAGGCTAACCTTTTGATTCTCTCTTCAAGGAATCAACAAACTAAACTATATCACCTTGATACAGTCCTTTCACAATAGGTATGAACTTAAAAACATAAAAGCACTGGTAATGAAATGAATTTTAGATGAACAAAAGATAACCACATAACAGATATCTAGCTAGTGCCTATTCCATTGGGCTAACAGCTATTGTATGAGAATCCACATGAAAAAATCAAAACAAATATAGTAAAATGCCTTGTAGATTACTTACAATTTGAATAGAGTGTCTTACAAACTATTTTGTCACTTCTATATTGTTATCATCAAAATCCTGACAATAATGTCTGCTCTCTGAAACTATTTATGAAGTTTAATTCTCTCATTGAGAGAAACTCACAAACAATTAAACAAGTTGCCTTGCAACTAGTATGTTTTACATGCCTTACAAATAGAACATACAAGAGCATAACATAAAAGTGAAGAGACAACAACAGAACAAAAGAGAAACTACAATGTATTTAATTAAACTTGGATCTTATTTCAATGCATACAAAATTTGGAGTTCAGGAGCCCAGACATGAGAAAGAGAGATCTTCTCTACAAAGAAATATTCAACATTCATCCTTTCTTTCAAAAGAAGCTACAACTGCTCTATATAGTCCAAAAACATCTTGGAAACCTTAAGGAATAAGGATGCAACAAGCTACAGATGTTTTCAACCCTAACCCTAAAGCAGGAAGAGACAAAATATATGGAAGCCCCAAATGGTGGAGAAACAAAAATCCTTTTGTTGACTGATCTGAGATCTGATCTTCTATTCTCGGGAAAAGAGAGTCCAAAAAAATCTCCGCAAAGCAACCCAAGTTGCAAGAAATTTGATCTGCAAGATATAATTCACTTTCCTTTTGTCGAGTCTACAAATTAAAAAATTTCTCCAAAATCTAATAATGGATTTAAAGAAGGCATTACTTTTATCTTCTCAATCATATCAGATTTTATCCAGCGTCAGTGTATCCGTCATCTTCTAGCGTTTCTAAAAATATATAATACTGCTATATTTGGGCAAAAAATGAACCTATAGGCTTTAAAACTCTGAGCAAGCTCTGTCATTTGAAAATTTTGAGTTTATCTATAAAGTTGAGCTATATCAGATTTTAAATCTTTTATGCATTTAACTCTGGCTTTTATGCTCAAACTTCACCAGATTTCACCAAGTGTCGCGCTGTGATTGGATGTCCTTAACTAGCTCTGCAAACTCACCTTTAACCCTGCTCATCTGGAGATTTGGAGACTACATTAGTCTCCAAAGCTCTAAAGCTATTTCTTAACCATGCATTCATTCAAAGACTTGGAGAATGCCTTTAGTCTCCAAATCTCTGAACCTCCTCACTAACCCTGGGTTTGATGTGAGACTAGGTGATCTCCTTTAGTCTCTGAATCTCCAAGTCTCCAAATCTTTGAATATCTCTTCCGGTGACCTGGCGACCAAGACCAATCTCATAATCTCTGAATTGTCAGCCTCTAACTATCAGCATATCGCGACCTCGCGACTAGCGATTAGTCTACAGATCTCTATATTTTTCTCTAACTGGCGGTTTGGTCCCGAGACTAAGCGACCAACTACCACGTGTCCAATTTTGCCACATCACCGTCACTGGCTGTCTGCAAGATTTCTTCATTCTGGGCCCACTGACATGGAAACTGAGGCAACCTCCAAGCTTGCCCGAGTAGACAGCTTCCAGCTTTCAATCTATTTCATATGTGTGTTGAGTTGTATATAAACATCTCAAATGCCCATTTTGGCATGCATGTGGGACAAATTTGTTTGAGGATTTTTTAGACACTTAATCAAAACTTGTCTTATATGCTGGCCGGCATGAATTTTGAGATGGGCCTACAAGGAAAAGGAAGCATAAGTGCCTCTGTCTTCTTTCACTTTACCATATATCAAAGTATACTTTCTTTTAAACACCTGCTAAATACTAAGCTGGGTGCATGTGGGACAAATCATCCCCACAATGCAACGTCTCCTCATGCAACACTAGTGTGCAGAATGTCCTCTGAGAGAAATACACATCAACCTGCATGCTCATCCTCCCTTAATCCCGCATGCACAACCCATGAAAGTGCGCAACACCCTACTAATGGTGCACCCATCTTGTTTTGGTATGCGTTGTACCCCAACACTTTCTAAATGTGAGGTGTTGCAGGCTTGTGCGCACATGTTTTTCTTTAAAACTTAAACATGGCACATCAAATTATAGGTGTGCATGCAACATATGAAGAATCTATGCATTTCCCTTACTTTGCAACATGCAGATGCAAATACTCGATGGCATGGGAGCTGTGAACATTCACACACCAGCCCAGTGCAATGTAACATTCCATTCTTTGACTGCTAGTGTGCACACACCCTCTACCAATTCTTCCATATTTGGGACGCACACTCAATGTGCCAAGTGTAGAAAATAATTGTGGAAGTAAATGAAGATGAACTCTTAATAACATTCTTATGCAGCACTGTATTCTGAGTGTTTGTCAAGTTAGTAGATTGGCCTTCACCATGTGATATTGCTAATTCATGCTCAACAAATTTTGCAATCAATAAGCGCCCTAGAATTATGGGCCATTTTAGGTTATAGAGCATTTTGTGTTGGCACTACCTCCTCCACTTTACACAAGACAGGTAGCTTCATTGCTTACACTGGCCTACATGAGCTTCTCCATTTTGTCTTGTGTACTATGCCATCATCCATCTCTTGCGCAAACAAACTTGTTTGCTATGAAAGGTTATCATCCTTCTTAGCTAATATTTACAGCCTCCTCAAGTTATATTTGTGCTGGCTTCATTCACTTTTGTGGGCCATTGCAAGTATGTCTCACGCAAGCTATATGTGAGCCTTCTCCTTTTGTTCCTACACCTTCATTTAGCTTGGCATGAACTTATCGTTACCTTTAGTTTGCATGCACGGGCAGACTACACAATGTTTGGTAGCCTTTGCGCTAGCGCTATTCACATCTCCACATGGCACATGCAACAACTATCTTAAATTTTATGCACCATTTCATTTGTTTTGGGCAGTAGTATATCCAACACCATCATGTGCACTTCCTTATGTGACTAGCTGTTTATATTTGGCATTCACGCTTCACAAAGTAGTGAGCTAGCAAACAAATTTTGTGCCCCGATTTCATAGTTTATTTTTCTAGAACAATGCTCAACATTAAATGTTGGTCTTCCACTTTATAACTTTCAACATGCTCTATGTGCATTCACGCCCAAAATGTGCCTGCAAAATGTTTGATTCTTCACTGGCACTTCATGCCTTTCTTCAATGCGTATGGCCATCTCATGGTTTCTTTCTAACCTTTTCTTCTCTAGCTCACCGACACAGTTTTGTAGGTTATCAGGCAAAAAATTGGTTTGAAGATTAAGCCCTTCAATGCACTTAATAACAGTCCTCAAAGCATTAAGCTCTTTTGAGATTGCTTCATTCACTGCAACAGAATTATTTCCACTAGAAGCTTCTTTGAATTCTTCATATATGACTTAAGCATAGGCATGGGAGGAAATTTCAGATAGTCCAGATGATTGTGTAAAATATACAGCCCCAATTTCTTTTCCCTTATTTATAAATTCCTCTACAATATCTGGCATTATTTCTAATAGATGAAGTCATCCACAGAGCTTAGTGATCTATCTAGGCCATGAGGCTACTAAGATAATCTTGTGCATATCACCCTTGTCAAATTATGCTACAATGCCAAAGGAAACCACAAGCTGCTAGAAGGCATTGATCTCTGAGTTCCTTGTATTGTCCAGGTCCCCATCCACATCAAGCTTAGACTTCCAACCATCTGCAAGAGCCTCTGCCCACTCCTTGAAAGCTTGAGCAACAAAAGGAAGATCCTCCTCTTTTATTCATAAGTGTTCCCCTCATCAAGCCAAAATGGAGTCATTCAGATAAAACAAACCATGATGCATTGGAATTTAAACATACAATCCACCTTTTCACACATTAGAAAAACTAACCACGATCATCAATTGGCCTCCATAAAGTGGCTTCAAAAACTAACGAAAAGCTCTCACAGGAACATGCCAACAGAGACACACCTTAACCTCCAACATATTAGCACACGTGACAGAGGAAAATTTACGGAGAAATCTGAGCGAAAAGTATTTAATGACCAAACATGACCCTCTAGAACACCGATTTTGTCCATGTTTTCAAACTGCACAAACTGCCTCTGGAACTGGCTTCAAAAACTCACTTGTTGAAACTTTTAAGAATCAAAATCTTTGGGCATTGATTCACCCTCATACAAGGAACATGAATCTAGAAGGGAAACTCATGACGATCAACCGGGCACATTTGGCAAACCTTTGAAAATAGCCACTTGGAAAAACAACACAAGAAAACAAGAGAAATAATGATTTTTGCAAATGAAAAGCATCTGGGGAAGTGGGCATAAAAAACCCTCATGATCTGAAACCTTGCAAAATTGAAATAAATTTGGTTTACAATACAAGGGCACCATTTTCTTGATATGACCAATCAGAGTATTCGAGATATAATATCACAAACAAGGCCTCTGACTAAAATATGCAATTGATCCTCTTTAAAATGTTAGAAACTGCAAACGGAATCAAATTGGCAAACTGGGTAAACAGATTCATCATGGCCTGAAAATATTTATGGGGATTCATTTCCATGTTTTCAATATAGAACAACTTTCAATTCTTAAATAACTTAAATCGGGTACAAGAAGTGAAAGCTCAAAGTGGGTCACTTAATTCTAGGTGATGCACTATTCAGTGAAATTTTAGTAAATTGGAAATGGAAAGGCTCTGGCAAAGTAGATAACTGGATTGATGTGAGTCTAAAAATCCATGGGAAGGTATAATTTCAAATTTGCAACATAGGGGAACACTCAATTATGCAGGGCATTCAACAGGGTACAAATAGAAATACCTCAAAATAGGCTACTTAGAAATCTGCACTTGACAGTTTAGCACACTGATAGAAAATGCAAATAGAATGGGCTTAGAAAACTGACCAAATGAGCTTGATGTGACTTGAAAACATAGGCTCCAGAAGTATTTGACCACAGGAATACAGTACAAAAGGAATCTTCTCAATTAGGTCAAATGGTCAAGATTTACAATTGGTCAAACAGGGCCACTCAGAAAACTAGACAGAACAAAGAGCAAGACAATTCTGGGAAGCCAACTTTTGGGGATCCAAAAACCTATCAAGCGAACTCAAAATGGCTTGAGCTTTGAAACATAAACTCTCTGATATACATGTTTAAACATTCCAAAAGTGGCGGGCTATGAGACTCAACATGACACAAGATATTCAAATATAAATAGGGCCTGGTACAACAATTTGACACTTAGGCAAAAATGCAGATTAAGTGAACACCTCAAAATGGCTACTCCCTAAACATGTCAGATTTAAAATTTAGTTGCTGGAACCCACTGCATATGTCAAATGAAAGATGTTGAACCTATTCCCCAAGCTATATCTCATGAAAATCATTAGGGTACCTTTTACAAGCACATCAATTAGGCCTTCTCACAAAAATTTTAGGAGTACCCATTTTTCCTTATAGAAAATTTTCAATTGGTCACTCCAAATTTGTACCAAATTTGAGAGTACCATCAGTGGCTCTAGTTGGGGACACATGCCCCATGTGGGCATGTTGATAAATTTCAAAATCTCATGGTAGAAGTAGACCATTCAAAAGATCAAATCAGATTTTTCTCTTTCTTCTCTTTTCACCTTTCGTTCCTAACATCTCTTCTCAAAAAATGGGAACCTCTATCGAAAGAAAAAACACCACACAACTAAAAAGGGAAAGCAACTGTACATACAGGGAAATTATTTACAGAAGCCCAAAGCCCCAAACAAGATCCAACTCTTACCTCTATCATACATTTGGTTTTGATCTTCACAAGTCAGTGATAAATTGAAATTCTTGCTTCCATATGTTTGTTTGAAAACACTGCCATTTTCCTTCAGCACATTAAACAAGAAACTATCAGCGAATTCACCATCATTTTGCAAAAACAAATCACTGAAACATTGTGAATACTGATCATTGTATGGTATCAAAGCATCAGACACTTCATTACTACTGACTTGCTAGAAGAAGAAACATTCCAGCTCTCTCTTATGGCAGGAAACATCCACATTATGAACATTAGTTTGCACCACAAAACACAGTTCTCTGACATCAGCATCTTGTAAACTAAAATAGAAACTTTCTAAAAAAAAATATGTCTGCAAAGAATCAGGGATAGTTTGATGATCACAAGCTCTATTAGTATTTCTTAAATAGAAATAAACATTGTCCATCACTGGTTCCTGAATTATTTGTAAATCTGAAAATACATATTCAAATTTGTCTCTTTCTTCCAAATCATAGCTTAAACAAGAATCACTAATACTTGGCTTATCAAAATCTAAATGTATACTAGCATAAGAAACTTCATATTCATCATAAACAATAGAGATTTCATGAAAATAATTTTGATCATCTTCAAAACTTGGAAACTCCATGTCATGATCCACATTGTGTTTTCCAAAAAGATTATCATCAATGGCTTGTGTACTCACATCAAAATCTTCTTCAATACCTTCCTGCAAAGTATCAGCATGATACAAATCCACAACTTTTTGGTGGGTGGGAGGGAAAACATCAAAGCATTCATTGTAAGCATATGAAACTTGAGCAAATGAGATATCATCCTTTAATGGTTTTATGGAAGACTCGGAATGAGAACAGGATTCAAAATCCACACTACTATCCCAGTCAGGCCTCAACAGTATGTCTGAAGTCTCCACATCCATTGAATCTAAAACAACACTGATGATTTCAAAATCTGACATATCATATTCAATTTGATTGTGGTCTAGTGATATGGGAGGACAAGAAAAATAGAAATATACATGTCAAAATTATGATCCACTGATTCATATTCTTTATAAAAATCAATGTATATTGGGCATGAAGTTTCAATGCTATCCTTTCCTAAATATCTGAGATATTCAGAAGATAAAATTTCTGCAATTTATTCACTATGAAGTGAACAATAGTCATCTTTTTCACTCATCCCTTCACTTTCTTCTTGCATGATGCTACAAATATCTTCGTTATTGGAGTCTTGGAGTGAAACCACTGGAACCATGTCATCTTGTGTGGAGAAATTTTTGCAAATACTTATGTCTACATTATAGTTAACATCTTGTTGGCTACACACAACATTTTCACTGTCTTGCTATTCACAAAACTTATTATCATTATCACAGTCAGCAAAACTTTCACCACAAGTAAACTCAATATTATCATCACTAAACTTAGATTCATCACTATCGGATTCACTTCGAGCATCTACAATACTCTCAGAGTTTTTAGATTCAACATCATTGTATTCAGCCTCAGATATATTTTTAGAAGAAGAATCTTCTACATTTTTTATCCATTCTATAACATGCTGAATATACTCTACCCTCTGAGAGATTGGAAAATTAAGTGTGTGAGGAAAACAAAGTTTAGTAAATAAATTTTCCCATACAAAATCCTGAGGGCAAAAAGGAATGACATACTTCTTGATCTCATCAGTAAACCTTATGTAAAAATCAAATTGTGACTCACCCTCCTCTCTGCTCATGTTTTCTTGTAAATGTAACACAAGGCTTTCTTGAAACATTTGCGTTAACATTTTTGTTTCAACCCGAAGAAGTTCAAGATCTCATACCGGGTCCTTTGATTTAGATATGACTTGTTCATCACTATGTTCCATATCACTATATTTCTCAATATCACCATATTTTTTAATAAAACAATTCTCTAATGCTACCATAGATCCTATTGAGCCATAAGGTAATTCTTTAAACCAGTCCCTTGCAATCTCAACTAAAGATATTGCAAAAAGATTCATTAATACATCCTCATGCATGATGTTGTGATCATCTATTAAATCAGAAAACTTGTCAACATGCTCCTTAGCTGATTGCTCACCCATACTAGTGAACTTAGGCAAACAATCCCTGACTTCTGATGGAATGGGATTTGGGTATCCAGGGATACCTTCAAATTTTATAGCATTACACAACCTATTCCTAAATAGTTGTGACATCTTAGCAGGCAAAATATTACAAACTGCCTCTATCTTTTCTAGTACATATTTCACTTCATATTTTGCAGAAATGCAACTAAAAATCTTTGAAATATGCAAACCTCTTTTCACACCTTATTCCCTTTTTCCTTAGTGCTTTGATCACTTGATAAGGAAAGCATTTAAAACTTGTTTTAAAATACCTGGATGTATTGTAGTAGCTACAAAAATATTTGTGATATGAAGTCACCTTCAAATCACCTTCAAGAACTTTGTAGAGCTGCCACCTCTCTACTAAGGAAAAGATTTGCAAGTAGTTGAGATCCTCTTTCTCAACTCTAATCTTCTTCAAATACGGAAACTCCCAACACACCCCATATAGGGTCTTCTAATGATTCCTCTCTTGACTATGTCCATACCCACAAGAGCCCAAATATTTGTTGCCTTTGTCACTGCAAGTCCACCTCTTTGTTTATAATCTTTTTTCAAAACATGCACATCGGTGCAAATCAGAGAACTCAGAGTCACCACTCATAAGATATGAGATTGTACAAGTATTGCTTCAAGAACTTGGACTTATAAACACTTTACAATGATAGATGGGAAAGACTTGAGTCCTTTACAAAAGTTTGAAGAATATGCTTTGTTAAGCACGACGCTATAACTTCAATGGCCTCCCCAATAGAGTTGTCAGTTTGTTAGAGATTTTTTTTGTGGGATCAAGCTTGGCTAATATGTAGGCTTGATTCTCAATTTAAAGGGCTCCAAGTTTGCAAGAAAGAGTCTAATTGATGAGGATTGGATAAGATCCTCCTTCTTCTTCGAGCTCCACAGGACTCGGGCGGGTATTGCCTATTTAGTTGATTTACTATGTTTCAAGTAAACTTTCAAATGGTGGATTAGGTCTTCACTGCTATGTTGTCTAGGCTTTTGAAATACTTCAATTAAAGATCACTCTACAAACAACTGAGAATATCCTGATGCAGAGTATGACAATAGAAACTATAAATGTAACAACATAGATAATGACATAAGGATGTGAATCCTTCTTTTTCTGAGTTTGACTCAAGGAAGGCTAACCTTTTGATTCTCTCTTCAAGTAATCAACAAACTGAACTATATCACCTTGATACAGTCCTTTCACAATAGGTATGAACTTAAAAACATAAAAGTACTGGTAATGAAATAAATTTTAGATGACTAAAAGATAACCACATAACAGATATCCAGCCAGTTCCTATTCCATTGGGCTAAAAGCTATTGTATGAAAATCCACAGGAAGAAATCAAAATAAATACAGTAAAATCTTTGCAGATTACTTACAGTTTGAATAGAGTGCCTTACAAACTATTCTGTTACTTCTATACTATTATCATCAAAATCCTAACAATAATGTCTGCTCTCTGAAACTATTTATGAAGTTTAATTCTCTCCTTGAGAGAAACTCACAAATAATTAAACAATTTTCCTTGCAACTGGTATGTTTTACATGCCTTACAAATAGAACATACAAGAGCATAACATAAAAGTGAAGAGACAACAACAGAATAAAAGAGAAATTGCAATGTATTTAATTAAACTTGGATCCTATTTCAATGTATACAAAATTTGGAGTTCAAGAGCCTAGACATAGGAAAGAGAGATATGCTCTGTAGAGAAATATTCAACATTCATCCTCTCTTTCAAAAGAAGCTACAACTTCTCTATATAGTCCAAAAACATCTTGGAATCCTTAACGAATAAGGATGCAACAAGCTACATATGTTTTCAACCCTAACCCTAAAGCAGGAAGAGAAAAAAATACATGGAAGCCCCAAATGGTGGAGAAACAAAAATCCCTTTGTTGACTGATCTGAGATCTGATCTTCTATTCTTAGGAAAAGAGAGTCCAAAAAAATCTCCTCAAAGCAACCCAAGTTGCAAGAAATATGATCTGCAAGATATAATTCACTTTCCTTTTGCCGGGTCTGCAAATTAAAACATTTCTCCAAAATCTGATCATGGATTTAAAGAAGGCATTACTACTCTTATCTGCTTAATCATATCAGATTTTATCCACCGTCAGTGTATCCATTACCTTCTGGCGTTTCCAGAAATATATAACACTGCTATATTTGGGCAAAAAATGAACCTGTAGGCTTTAAAACTCTGAGCAGGCTCTGTCATTTGAAAATTTTGAGTTTATCTATAAAGTTGAACTATATCAGATTTTAAATCTTGTATGCATTTAACTCTAGCTTTTATGCTCAAACTTCACCAGATTTCACCAAGTGTCGCGTTGTGATTAGATGTCCTTGACTGGTTCTGCAAACTCACCTTTAACCCTGCTCATCTGGAGATTTGGAGACTACATTAGTCTCCAAAGCTCTGAAGCTATTTCTTAACCATACATTCATTCAGAGACTTGGAGAATGCCTTTAGTCTCCAAATCTCCTAACCTCCTCACTAACCCTGGGTTTGATGTGAGACTGGGCAACCTCCTTTAGTCTCTAAATCTCCAAGTCTCTAAATCTCTGAATATCTCTTCCAGCGACCTAGCGACTAAGGCCAATCTCACGATCTCTGGATTGTCAGCCTCTAACTATCAGTTATGAAGGGTGCTCCCATTAATACCACAAAAACATAACAGAAACAGAGAAATACAAACAATTTGCAAGAATAGAAAATGGGCTTCTTATTATCTCCACAAGTGTGGAATTCCAAATTTCAGAATTACAATATGCAAAGCCACATGGGCATTCCCTTTACAATATTTTGTAGGACAAAGCCTCGAATTTATTACCCAGATCTACCCAGAACTGCCCTAGACAATACTATGAGCCTTCTTTATATAGGCAATTTCCACCGCTCGAGAAGGTTCCAGAAATTTAGCCGTAAGGGCCGACCAAATTTAGAATTATTTTATTTTTCATTTTATTACATCAAATTCAGCTCAAAATAACTTTTGAAACCGAAACAAAAATTTTGAAGGAAAATTATTTTCCGCCATTTCAGGTGACCCAACTTCCGGAGACCATAAGTCATCACCCGTTGACCCGATTGACTATTATAACCCCATTTCAGAAAGGGCACAAGGAGCTCTACAACACTAGAATTAAGCAAGCTTCATTTAGCATAAAATTCAACCTCATTCGGGGCCTCTAAAGCCTTTAAAATTGAGTTCAAAGTTTCTCTACCCTGTTTCCAAAACTGAAAAGTTTCAATATCTTCAAAACCAGACCTGATCTAGCAATGAAACTTTACAGGCAGGCTGATATGACTAAGATGAACCTCCAACTATGAAATTAGAACATTCTAAGATCGTATGACCAACTTACTAAAAATAGCAAGTTTCCATAAATAGCAGCTCTACACAAGATAGCCCTTATTGAAAAGAAACCAGAAATATTTTTGGGTGATGCAAGATTGCTCTTACACCCAGGATGCTCCTGCATCAAACACCCAGGGTAATTTGAGAAGTGACCCTGTCATGACTCAGGAGTGAAGAGGGAAACAAAGATGGTTAACCTCCTGCTTTGTCAGCTGTAATGAATCTTCAATAGGTCATCCTTTCAACTGGATCAGATATTCTTCATATGTCATGTTCCTTCTGCTTCTGCCAACACGACTGTCCAGTATATCCTCAATCTCCTTAGTATTTGAACTAGTTGCTGGAATACTCCAATGTGCTGTTGTGATCTCATCTTCAACACCTCCTTCATGATACTCTGTCAAATCTGAAATATTAAACACTGGTGAAATATTCAGCTCAGTAGGTAATTCTACCTCATATGCATTTCCTGAATCATGCTTCTTCAGTATCTTACATGGCCCAAACTTCTTCATTTTCAGCTTGTATGTACCAACTGGAAATCGCTCCTTCCGCAAATGAACCATGACTTCATCTCCAACCTGAAATTCCTTATGCCTCCTTTTCTCATCTACCTTAGCCTTATACTATGCATTCATCTTGGTAATATGCTTCCTTGCCTCCTCATGGATGTTCTTCAAGTGTTCTGCAAAATCCTCAGCTTCAACACTACTTATTTCTCCTTTATCTATCTTTCTCAATTCAGATGCATTTCTAGGACTGCTACCATATACAATTTGGAATGGTGATTTACTAGTGCTCCTATTAATAAAATTATTGTATGCAAATTATACATGTGGTAAAATCAAATCCCATCCTATTGGCTTATCCCGAACCAAAGATCTCAGCAAATTCTCCAAACTCCTATTCACCACCTTTGTCTGTCCATCAGTCTGTGGATGATGTGATGAACTAAACTTCAAATCTATCTTCAACTTCTTCCACAATGTGCATCAGAAATATCCAACAAACTTAGTGTCTTGATCTGAAACTATGGTCTTTGGCAAATCATGTAGTCTCACTACTTCTCGGAAAAACAATTCTGCTACATGAACAACATCATTAATCTTCTTGCAGGGAATAAAATATGCCATCTTTGAAAATCTGTTAACCACCACAAAAATTGAATCATGTCCTCACTAAGTCCTCAGTAAATCAAGAACAAAATCCATACTAATATCCTCCCAAGGCTTCTCTGGTATAGGTAATGGTTGATACAACCCTGTATTCTACTTCACTCCTTTTTTCCATCTGACATACTATACAACTCTGTACAAACTTCTTCACATCTTGCAGCAATTATGGCCAATAATAATTCTCACTAACCAAAACAAGGGTTTTATCATGACCAAAATGTCCAACCAATCCTCCGCTATGCTTCTCTTTGATAAGATTCTCCCTCATAGAACTTCGTAGAATGCACAACTAACTCCCCCTGAATAGCATATCATCCTGAATGATAAAATTCAACCACTTCATTCTGTCTAGAGTAACAAGTTCTTTACAAGCTTTCCAAGCTTCACCAAAATCAAGATCCTCTGCATACAAATTCTTGAGTTCTTTGAACCCAACCACCTCAATCTGCATCTCTATCAGCAATAGTTGTGTTCTGCTAAGCACATATGCAACCCTGTTAGACTTTCCACTTCTATATTTCAAAACAAATGTATAACTCTGCAAAAACTCAACCCATTTCAAATGTCTTTGATTCAACTTTCCTTGACTATTCAAATATTGCAAAGCTTGATGATTAGTATACAAAAAAAACTCCTTAGGAAGCAGATAGTGTCTCCACTTCTTCAATGCTTTAACTATAGCATAAAATTTCTGATCATAAACATAATATTTTATCTTGCCATCATTCAATTTCTCACTAAAATAAGAAATAGGTTTACCTTCTTCACTCATAACAGCTCCTATTACAATACCACTAGCATCACAGTCTACTTGAAACACCTTATTAAAATCTAGAAGTGCTAAAATAGGTTGTTCTGTAACTTTCTATTTCAACAGTTTAAAACTCTTATCTGCCCCATTAGTCCACTTGAACTCTTTTCTATCCCCTCTCATTGTTTCAGTCAAGGGTCCACAGATACTGCTAAATTTTTTGATAAATTTTCTATAAAAGCTAGCCAAACCATGAAAAGACCTTACCTCAATAGCACTCCTTGGAGTAGGTCATTCAAGGATAGCCTGTACTTTCTCTGGGTCCATTTTCAGACCTTCTGTTGAAACTACAAATCCCAAATACACTAACTCCTTCACAAAACTGCACTTCTTCAAATTAATCAACAATTTCTCATCTCTCAGCTTCTCAAAAACCATATGAATATGCATCATATGGTCCTCCAATGTCTTGCTAAAGATCAAAATATCATCTAGGTAAACAATGAAAAACTTACCCAGAAATTTTTTCAGAACCTCGTTCATGAGCCGCATGAAAGTGCTCGGTGCATTGGTTAGCCCAAAAGGCATGACTAACCACTCATACAGTCCTTCCTTTGTCTTGAAGGTAGTCTTCCATTCATCTTCTCCTCTGATCTGAATCTGGTGATATCCACTCTTCAGATCTATCTTTGAGAAATACACAACCCCACTCAAACAGTCCATAATATCATCCATTCATGGCAATGGAAACTGGTACTTGATTGTGATCTTGTTTATTTCTCTAGAATCTATACACATCCTCTATTCTCCATTCTTCTTTGGTACTAATACCGCTGGTATAGCACAAGGACTCAGACTCTCTCAAATTAACCCCTTCTACAATAACTCATGTACTTGTCTGTTCAACTCTTCAGTTTATGTTGGTGTCATTCTATGTGCTGCCTTGTTTGGAAAACTAGCTCTTGGAATCAAATCCATCTAATGACTAATCTTCCTTACCGGTGGTAATCCATAAAGCACATTATCAGATACAATATCATGAAACTCATTTAACAAATTTGCAACCTCTACAGCTACATCCTCTACTTTCTGTTTACCAGCTTTTGGAATTAAAGCAAAACACACATTCTCATGCCTCATACCATCTAGAAATTTTCTTCCATCAACAAAATTTATTCTTGCATTACCACATACCTTTTCTTCGGTCTCCTTCAATGGCTTTAACTTATGTCGCACTCCATCCTTTGTTAGGGAATAGGTATTCGTACGACCATCATGTACAACACATCTGTCAAATTGCCATGACCTACCCAACAACATGTGACAAGCATTTATAGGTATGATATCACATAGTACCTCATCATGGTACTCACCAATCTTGAACTTTACTAGGCACTGCTCACTGACCATGACCTTGTGGTCATCCTACACCCAGGTAATCCGATATGGATGTGGGTGTTTCTACCTCTTGAGCTTCAACTTTATCACCATCTCTTCTGATAGAAAATTATAAGTGCTTCCACTATCAATAATCACATCACAACATTTACCCTCACACTTGCATCTAGTGCGAAACAGGCTCCTCCTCTGTATAGGTTCATTCTCACCACTCAGCAGGACTCTTCTGTTAATCAACATTTCTCCTCTTTTAGCATCTTCATAATTTGAAGATCTGGCATTTTCATCTACATGTGCCACTCTATCCTAGCCTTCATTCCTCCTATCCATCCTTCCTTGGCATTGAGGACATTCAAATGCCCTATGACCTTCTTCTCCACAGTGAAAATATGTTCCACGAAAGCCTCCTCTTCCTAAACCTTGTCCTCTTCCTCTTCCTCTTTGATCTCTATTGTTCTAATCTTGGAAATGATTGGAATTGTTTCCCCTCTAATTTTGACTGCTACTAGCCTCATCCTTTTTTTTTGGATCTTCATTTCAGCCTCTATATGACCATCCACCAGATCGTCCACCGTGACCTCTTCTGTTTTGTCTGCTCTCAAACTTCTTGTTCATCTTTTCCTCCACTTTTAGGGAAAACTAGTATGCCTCTTCAATACTGTTCATTCAAACCAAATTCAACTCCTCTTGAATGCTCAGCCTCAACCCGTTAAGGTAACAGGAAACTTTCTCCTTATCAGCTTCCACATGGCCTGTTCTAATGAGGATTCGATAGAACTCCTCTGTATACTCCTGAACTGATCTTCCTGCTTGCTTCAAACTTTGCATCTTCTTCAGTAGGTCAAGCTCATAATCAACAGGAATGAACTGCCACTTCAATTTATCCACCATTCGATCTCATCTTATGATTTTATCTTTCCCTCTTCTATTTCTTTCTAATTGAATCTCTTGCCACCAGATCTTCGCATGACCTTTCAGTCTAGCCTTCGCAAATTTGACCCTATCAGGATCCTCAATATCTTCATACTCAAAATATTCTTCACATTCATTGATCCAGTCGATCAACTCCTCTGGGTTAAGATTTCTTGAAAATGCAGGAACCTCAATCTTAGGTCTTTTCCCGATCTTGGAAATGGCCCAAAAAAGTCTTTCTTCCTCCTTGTTCACAATTTTGACTTCTCCTTCTTGATCTTCTTCTTTGGCTTCATCATCGCTTTCATCTTTGACATTAAGATTCATTCCTTTGTGAATCTCTTCTTGCAATGCTCGCACTTATCTCTGGAGCGCTCTAACCTCAGGTGTTACAACACCAGCTCTTCCACCATGTTCCCTTCATGGAGGCATCTTTGCTATGCACGCTAAAACCCTAACCACAATCCTGGTGCAAACTACCTCACAGTCGGTGATCTATTTACATAGAAACCCTAACCCACGGTCCTGGTGCAAACTACCTAACAATCAATGATCTATTTACACACTCAGGAACTCCTTCTCTGATACCACTTGATGAAGGATGCTCCCCTTAATACCACAAACACATAATAGAAATAAAGAAATAACAATAATTTGCAAGAACAGAAAATGGGCTTCTTATTATCTCCACAAGTGTGGAATTCCAAATTTCAGAATTACAATATGCAAAGCCACATGGGCATTCCCTTTACAATATTTTGTAGGAAAAAGCCTCGAATTTATTACCTAGATCTACCTAGAACTGCCCTAGACAATACTACGAGCCTTCTTTATATAGGAAATTTCCACCACCCGAGAAGGTTCCAAAAATTTAGCCCTAAGGGCCGACCAAACTTAGAATTATTTTATTTTTCATTTTATTACATCAAAGTCAGCTCAAAATAACTTTTGAAACCGAAATAGAAATTTTGAGGGAAAATTATTTTTTGCCATTTCAGGTGACCCAACTTTCGAAGACCATAAGTCATCACCCATTGACCCGATTGACTATTATAACCCCATTTTGGAAAGGGCACGAGGAGCTCTACAATACTTAAATTAAGAAAGCTTCATTCAGCCCAAAATTTGACCTCATCCGGGGCCTCTAAAGCCTTCAAAATTGAATTCAAAGTTTCTGTACCCTGTTTCCAAAACTGAAAAGTTTCAATATCTTCAAAACCAGACTTGATCTAGCAATGAAACTTTACAGGCAAGCTGATATGACTAAGATGAACCTCCAACTATGAAATCAAAACATTCAGAGATCGCATGACCAACTTACTAAAAATAGCAAGTTTCCATAAATAGTAGCTCTACACAAGATAGTCGTTATTGAAAAGAAACTAGAAATATTTTTGGGTGATGCAAGATTGCTCTTACACCCAGGATGCTCTTGCATCAATCAGCATCTCGCGACTGGTGGTTAGTCTCCAAATCTTAAGATTTTTCTCTAACTAGCGGTTTGTTCCCCAGACTGAGCTACCAGCTGCCACATGTCCATTTTCACCACACCACTCTCACTAGTTGTTTGAAAAATTTCTTCATTATGGACCTACCGACATAGAAACTAAGGTGACCTCCAAGCTTGCGCCAGCAGAGAGCTTCTAGCTTTCAATCTATTTCATATGTGTGTTGAGTTGTATATAAACATCTCAAATGCCCATTTTGGCATGCATGTGGGACAAATTCATTTGAAGTTTTTTTTAAACACTTATTCAAAATTTGTCTTATATGTTGGTTGGCACGCATTTTGAGACAAGCCCACAAGGCAAAGGAAGCACAAGTGCCTCTGTCTTCTTTCACTTTACCATATATCAAAGTATACTTTCTTTTAAACACCTGCTGACAACTAAGCTGGGTGCATGTGGGACAAATCATCCCCACAATGCAACATCTCCTCATGCAACACTAGCATGCAAAATATCCTCTGAGAGCAATACACATCAACCTCCATGATCATCCTCCCTTAATCCTGCATGTGCAACCCATGAAATTGTGCGACACCCTGCTAATGGTGCACCCATCCTATTTTGGTATGTGTTGTACCCCAACGCTTTCTAAATGTGAGGTGTTGCGGGCCTATGCGCACATGTTTTTCTTTAAAACTTAAACATGGCACATCAAATTATAGGTGCACATGCAGCATATGAAGAATCTATGCATTTCCCTTACTTTGCAACATGCATATGGAAATACCCGATGGCATGGGACCTACGAACATTCACACACCAGCCCAGTGCAATTTAATATTCCATTCTTTGACTGCCTATGTGTACACACCCTCTACCAATTCTACCACATTTGGGATGCACACTCAATGTGCCAAGTGCAGAAAATAATTGTGGAAGTAAATGAAGATGAACTCTTAATAACATTCTTATGGGGCACTATATTCTGAGTGTTTGTCAAGTTAGCAAATTGGCCTTCACCATGTGATATTGCTTCTTCATGCTCAACAAATTTTGCAATCAGTAAGTGCCCTAGAATTATGGGCCATTTTAGGTTATAGAGCATTTCATGTTGCCACTACCAACTCCACTTTACGCAAGGCATGCAGCTCCATTGCTTATGCTGGCCTAGATGAGCTTCTCCATTTTGTCTTGTGTACTATGCCATCCTCCATCTCTTGTGCAAATAAACTTGAAGGCTATCATCCTTCTTTGCTAATATTTACAGCCTCCTCAAGTTATATTTGTGTTGGCTTCATTCATGTTTGTGGGCCATTGCAAGTATGTCTCACACAAGCTAGGCATGAGTCTTCTCCTTATGTGCCTGCACCTTCATTTAGCTTTCCATGAACTTACCGTTACCTTTAGTTTGCATGCATGGATAGCCTATGCAATGTTTGGTAGCCTCTACGCTAGAGCTATTCACATATCCACATGGCATATGTAGCAGTTGTCTTAAATTTTACGCACCATTTCATTTGTTTTGGGCAGTAGTATATCCAACACCATCATGTGCACTTCCTTATGTGACTAGCTGTTTAGATTTGGCATTCATGCTTCACAAAGTAGTGAGCCAGCAAACAAATTTTGTGCCCCAATTTCATGGTTTATTTTTGCAGACCAATGCTCAACATTAAACACTGATCTTCCACTTTACAACTTTCAACATGCTCTATGTGCATTCATGCCCAAAACGTGCCTGCAAAATGTTTGATTCTTCGCTAGCACTTCATGCCTTTCTTCAATGTGTATGGCCATCTCATGTTTCTTTCTGACCTTTTCTGCTCCAGCTCACCGACATGGTTTTGTAGGATATCAGGCAAAAAATTGGTTTGAAGATTAAGCCCTTCAATGCACTTAATAACAGTCCTCAAAGCATTGAGCTCTTTTGAGATTGCTTCATTCACTACAATAGAATTATTTCCACTACAAGCTTCTTTGAATTCTTCATATATGACTTAAGCAAAGGCACGGGAGGAAATTTTAGAAAGTCCAGATGACTATGCAAAATATACAGCCCCAATTTCTTTTCCCTTATTTATAAATTCCTCTACAATATTTGGCATTATTTCTAACAGATGAAGTCATCCACAGAGCTTAGTGATCTGTCTGGGCCATGAGGCTACTAAGATAAGCTTGTGCATATCACCCTTGTCAAATTATGCTACAATGCCAAAGGAAACCACAAGCTGCAAGAAGGCATTGATCTTTGAGTTCCTTGTATTGGCTAGGTCCCCATCCACATCAAGCTTAGACTTCCAACCATCTGCAAGAGCCTTTGCCCACTCCTTGAAAGCTTGAGCAACAAAAGGAAGATCCTCCTCTTTTATTCATAAGTGTTCCCCTCATCAAGCCAAAATGGAGTCATTCGGATAAAACAAACCATGATGTATTGGAATTTAAACATATAATCCACCTTTTCACACATCAACAAAACTAACCACGATCATCAACTAGCCCCCATAAAGTGGCTTCAAAAACTAACAAAAAGCTCTCACGGGAACATGCCAACAGAGACACACCTTAAGCCCCAACATGTTAGCATGCATGCCAGAGGAAAATTCACAGAGAAATCTGAGCCAAAAGTTTTTAATGACCAAACATGGCCCTCTAGAACACTGATTTTGTCCACATTATCAAACTACACAAATTGCCTCTGGAACTGGCTTCAAAAACTCACCCATTGAAACTTTCAAGAACCAGAATCTTTGGGCATTGATTCATCCTCATACAAGGAACATGAATCCGGAAGGGAAACTCATGACAATCAACCGGGCACATTTGGCAGACCTTTGAAAATAGCCATTTGGAAAAACAGCACAAGAAAACAAGAGAAATAATGATTTCTACAAATTAAAAAGCATCTGGGGAAGTGGGCATAAAAAACCCTCATGATCTGAAACCTTTCAAACTTGAAGTAAATTTGGTTTACAATACAAGGTCACCATTTTATTGATATGACCAATCAGATTATTCGAGATATAATATCACAAACAGGGCCTCCGACTAAAATATGCAACTAATCCTCTTTAAAATGTTAGAAACTACAAACGGAATCAGATTGGAAAATTGGGTAAATAGATTCATCATGGCTCAAAAATATTCATGGGGATACATTTCCATGTTTTCAATACAGAACAACTTTCAATTCTTCAAAAACTTGAACCGGGTACAAGAAGTGAAAGCTCAAAGTGGGTCACTTAATTCTAGGTTCTGCACTATTCAGTGAATTTTAATAAATTGGAAATGGAAAGGCTCTGGCAAAGTAGATAACTGGATTGGTGTGAGTCTGAAAATCCATGGGAAGGTATACTTTCAAGTTTGCAACACAAGGGAACACTCAATAATGCAGGGCATTCAACCGGGTACAAATAGAAAGACCTCAAAGTAAGCTACTCAGAAATCTGCACTTGACAGTTTAGCACACTGATAGAAAATGTAAATAGAATGGGCTTAGCAAACTAACCAAATGAACTTGTTGTGACTTGAAAACAAAGGCTGAAGAAGTATTTGACCACTGGAATATAGCACAAAAGGAATTTTCTCAATTAGGTCAAATGGTCAAGATTTACAATTAGTCAAAGAGGGCCACTTAGAAAATTGGACAGAACAAAGAGGCAAGACAATTCTGGGAAGCCAACTTTGGGGGATCCAAAAACCTATCAAATGGACTCGAAATGGCTTGGGCTTTGAAACATAAACTCTCTGATATACATTTTTAAACATTCCCAAAGTGGCGGGCTATGAGACTCAATAGGACACAAGATATTCAAATGCAAACAGGGCCTAGTACAATGATTTGACACTTAGGCAAAAATGCAGATTAAGTGAACAACTCAAAATGGCTACTCCCTAAACATGTCAGATTTAAAATTTAGGAGCTAGAACCCACTGCATATGTCAAATGAAAGATGTTGAGCCTATTCGCCAAGCTGTATCTCATGAAAATCATTAGGGTACCTTTTACAAGCACATCAATTAGGCCTTCTCACAAAAATTTTAGGAGTACCCATTTTTCCTTATAGAAAATTTTCAATTGGTCACTCCAAATTTGTACCAAATTTGAGAGTACCAATAGATTCCAAGGAACTTTTTATAATTGTGGTAAAGGAACTAGATTATTTGAGTGTACAAATACAATTAAGAAGGTTGATAGCATTAGAAATGCTTTGGTAGATGAAGGTTCACCAAATGAGCCTGAGAAGGAAGGAAACTTGATGGTTAGAAGAGCATTGTGTAGTGAAAAGACTAAGGAAGATCTGGTAAGAAATTTTTTGTTTATGACTAGATGTAGAGTTGCAAAAAATTTTGGAAAGTAATCATTGACAGTGGAAGCTTGAAGAATCTGGCATCATAAGAAATGGTTGCAAAGTTGCAATTGGGAAGATTGAAGCATCCAAAACCCTATCAGATTTCATGGATCAAGTATGAATATACATTGATGGTAAGTGAACAATGTTTTATGAATCTAAAAATTGGAAACTATTATGATAAAGTATTATGTGATATTATGCCTATTGATTATTGTCATATTTTGTTGGGTAGACCTTGGCAATATGATAGAAATGTTGCATATGATGGGAGATTGAATAAATATACAATTTGGGCTAATGGCAAAAGACAAATCTTGTTACCTTTGGTTGAAGAATCTATTGGTGAGTTATGTACATCTATGAAAGTTTGTTTGATGGAAGGTAGACAGTTTGTTAAGGATCTAAAAGAATGATGTCTATTATGGTTTGATTCCTAACAAACTGAGTGAGAAAATAGAAGATAAAGTGTCAGTGGAGGTTGAGAATTTTCTCACCAAGTATAAAGAGATCATTTTAGATAATGTACCTGATGGTTTGCCACCGATTAGAAGTATAAGTCAATGTATGGATCTGATTCTTGGAGCTAGTTTTTCGAATAAAGCACCACACAGATTGACACCAACCGAGAATGGGGAACTTAACCAATAAGTTAATGAGTTATTGTAGAAAGATTTGATCAAAGAAAGTTTGAGTCTGTGTGCAGTACTAGCTATGTTGGCACCAAAAAAGAATGGAGAATGGAAAATGTGTATTAATTCTATAGCAATCAACAAGATAATAGTTAAGTATTGGTTCCCTATACCGAGAATGAATGACATAATGGATTTTTTGAGTGGAGAAAATTATTTTACCAAAGAAGAGAGGATATCATTAGATTAGAATCAAAGAAGGTGATAAATGGAAGACTTATTTTAAGACAAAAGAATGTTTGTATGAGTGGTTGGTTATGCCTTTTGGTTTAACTAATGCACCAAGTACTTTTATGAGGTTGATGAATGAGGTTCTAAAGAAATTATTGGATAAATTTTTTATTGTATACTTGGATGACATTTTGATATTCAATAATACCAAAGAATATTATTTGTTTCACATCAAACAGGTATACAAAGATTGAAGAGGAAAAGTCATTGATTAATTTTAAAAAGTGTTCATTCATGAAAGGGGAGATTGTGTATTTTGGATTGTGATTTTAGCTGATGGTTTGAAGATGGATCTTAAAAAGGTTGAAGCTATTCTTGAGTGGCCTACACCTAAAAAATTTAGTGACAAAATATCATTCCATGGTTTAGCAAGTTTTTACTGAAAGTTCATCATAAATTTCCGTTCAATTTGTAATGCTATTACCGAAACAATGAGAGGAGATAAAAGAGAATTCAAGTGGACACATGGAGAAAATAAAAGTTTTGAGACTTTGAAACAAAAGGTTGCTGAATTGCCTGTGTTATCTTTACCTAATTTCAATAAGGTATTCCAAGTTGAATGTGATGCAAGTAGAAGTGCAATAGGAGCTATGTTGAGTCAAGAAGGTAAACTTGTTTCTTTCTTTAGTGACAAGTTGAATGATGCCAAAAGAAAATATTTTGTATATGATCAAGAATTCTATGCTATTATTTAAGCCCTAAATAAATGGAGAAACTATTTTATGAAAAAATATTTTGTGTTTAATACTGATCATAAGCTTTACAGTATCTGGGTATTCAGAATAAGTTGAATCAGAGACTTATGAAATGGGTTGAGTATTTACAAAATTTCACATTTGTGATAAAACATAAGAGTGGAGTGTCTAAGTGAGTTGTTGATGCATTGAGTAGAAGAGGATCTTTGATGACTAAAATGAGAATTGAGGTTCTTGGTTTTGATGATATGAAGAATTTGTATGAAATTAACCATGATTTTTCTAAGTAGTGGAGAATGTGCAGAGCACCTATACTAGATCAACCGAGTAAGTTTGAAGACTATTTCATTCAAGAAGGTATTTTATTCAAATGAATTCATTTATGTATACCAAGAGTATCAATGAGAACTAATATGATAAAGGAAAAATATAGTAGTGGTTTTTCTGGACATTTTGGAATTGATAAGACATTAAGTTTGCTTAAGGAAAGGTATTTTTTGCCTCAGTTGTATAAGGATGTTCAGAAATTTGTGAAGAGTTGTGAAGTTTGTTAAGTTGAAAAAGGAGTAAGTTAGAATACTGGATTGTATACACTGATTCATGTTCCTGAGAAACCTTGGAGAGGTATCAACATGGATTTTATTCTTGGCTTACTGAGGACAACAAGAGGTAATGATTCCATATTTGTTGTTGTGGATAGATTCCCCAATATAGCACACTTCATTCCATGTATAAAAACATCAGATGCAATGCATATAGAAGATCTTTTCTTTAAGGAGATTGTCAAATTGCATGTATTACCGAAGAGTATCATCTTTGATGGAGACAATAAGTTTTTTGGTTATTTTTGGAAGACTCTAGGGAAGAACATGAACACCAAGTTGAAATTTAGTTCTGTCATGCCCATCGAAAACCAGACTAAATCACACCCATTTTTTTTTTAAAAAGAATAGTTTGATGTAAAATAATGTTGCAGGTTAACAGGGTGATCTTTGGCAAAAGTTCTCAAAGGCTCTGAATAATCAAATTGTTAACCTATGACGGTCTCCATAAGGACACTAGCAGATAAAGTTATAACCAGGGAATTCAATTAAGGTGATGAGGTTGCAACTAAGTTCAATAGGGATAGAACAAACGATTCCCTATTAGCATTAGGTGATGCCAACAAGGTCTATCCAAGGATTCCTAGTTAGGTTAACCAATCATTATTTGTATTTTGAGAGTGACCCTTTTCAAAGAATTAACTATAGATTATCTACTCATGATTAGGTCACCCTTCTAGTTATTACTAGATTACAACTTAGGAGAGTCTAATTCTCATAATTTATTTTATCAATGTTTCCAAGAGGTTTTCAATGATAGGAGGTCTTCATTAATCGAACAATTCATTGTTTTAGTAATCACATAGGTTATTTAGAGTTAAAGGAACATTGCCTAGACTATCCTTTAAGTAATGTTCTTGTAACTATAGATTATTAATTTCGATATGCTAGACTAACATCTACAAGTTTGTTAAAATTTATAAGATATTGTATTCTGATCCAAAATATGTCAAGTTATAATAACCATTTAATTGATGGTTATAATTATATCAGACATATTATAAAATATCAAGTGCTTGATGTGAATATTATCCAATTATTAAAATTATAAATATCATTGAATATTATATTTAATATGTCAAGTTATAATAACCATTTAATAATAATTTTTGGAAGACTCTATTGAAGAACATGAACACCAAGTTGAAATTTAGTTCTACATTTCATCCACAAGCTAATGGAAAAATAGAGGTTGTAAATATAAGTTTGGGTAACTTGTTGAGATGCTTAGTTGGAGACAAATTGAGTAATTGGGATTTCATGTTAGCACAAGAAGAGTTTGCATAAAATAATTCAGTGAATAGGAGTATTGGCATGTCACATTTTGAGAATGTCAATGACATACAAGTGAGAGGTATATTAGACCTGAGAGATATTGCCAGTGAAGAAAAGAGGAGTGTTGAAGGGGAAAAATTTGTTGAGTTTATGAAGTCATTGTATGAGGAAGTGAAATAGAATTTGGAGTACAGTAATAAGAAATAAAAGGATAGTGTAGATAGGTCAAGAAGACATAAGATTTTTGATGTTGGTGATGAGGTAATGGTTCATTTGAAGAAAGGTAGATTTCCTATTGGAACATATGGTAAGTTGAGCATGAAGAAATTTGGTCCTTGCAATGTATTGAAGAAATTTGATAGTGGAAATGCTTATGAAGTTGAGTTACCTGATGACATGGATATATCACCTATTTTCAACATTTTAGATTTGTATGAGTATCATGAATTTGATGAATAAGTGACAGTACAAAGTGATTATCCTAAGAAGCAGATAGAGGAAGTTGAGCAGATTTTTTAACAAAGAGTTGGCAAAAACACAAGAGGAAATGATTACATGGAGTATTTGGTAAAGTAGAAGAACATACCAATTGAAGACAGTACATGGATTTCTCAATCTAAGTTGGATTCAGCTTAGGTTGTACCTAACACATGATTTGGAGAATCATTTCTTTCTATCCCCAGGTGTCTGATGCAAGAACATCTTGGGTTTATGGAAATATTGGATCAACCAAAAATATGTTAGAGCTTGTTTGGCTACTCGGTAGCTTATTTTTTTCTTGGTAACTTATTTTGGGTTCTCAGTGAAGTGTTCCTTTTAGTCACTAGTGATATCAGTTATTGTTTTGTTGTTTCCTTTACCAAGTTAGTTCAGTGTGTTTATTTTTTCTTGGTTCCTGAGTTCACCGATTGGTGGAATTTAATTGTTTGATGTTGGCCGACATGTGCAGTTAGTTTTGGTCATGATATTAATGATGGGATCTCTCATTGGGAAATGTATGGACCTAAATCTAGGTCATTTCTTTTTGTAATGCTAGATCTAATGGATCTTTAGAGCCAACCTATTCAGTGGCCTCTTATATAAATAAGTAGAGATGTTCTAGGATTAGGGGGCAATTATTTAGGAGGATAGAATCTGGAATTTCAGATCCTCACATATATGAGGAATAAAATTGAGAAAAACATATCTATAAATTTTTTGGGCATGACACTTGCAAAATTAATGACCCAAGCCAATTTATATGCTAATCAAGTAAATCAAGTTGAGCAAGGACAAATGTCAGGTATATGTGATATAGATCCTTTTGATTAGTATGTTGACATCATTTATTATTTATAGAAAATGCAATGCCCTCCTGGTTTGACTGAGAATGCTAAAAGAACTTTAAAGATTCATGTCATCAAGTACGTGATAATTTTGGGTAAACTATGGTGGAGAACAACTGATGGTATTCTATTGAAGTGTGTTGATAAGGATCAAGCTGATAGGATTCTAAAGGATATGCATAGTGGAATTTGAGGAGGCCATTATATGGCTAAAACATCAACTCATAAGGTTGCAAGAGAAGGTTTTTGGTCACCTTCATTGTTTAAGGATGTTGTTGAACTTATAAGAAAATGTGATGCTTGTCAGAGATTCTTTTGTAAGATAAAGTTTTTAGGTAATTTACCTTTGAAACTTGTTGAATTTCAAGCTCCTTTTCAGCAGTGGTGTATTGATTTTATTGGAGAAATTACAAACAGGTATATTGGTGGTCATTCCTAGATTTTGGTGGCCACTGACTATTTTACCAAATGGGTAGAGGCTATTCCTACTAGAAAATCCACTAGTAGTGTTGTGATGGATTTTATTTTGAATAATATTATTGTCAAATTTGGATGTTTAGATCTGATGATTATATTAAATTTTGTGAAAAGTATAGTATAAGTAGGTCAAATTCATCTCCTTACCATCCTCAGGGTAATGGGTAGGCTAAATTAAGAAATAAAAACTTATTGAAGATAATCAAGAGGGTCCTTGATACAAATAAAAGAGCATGAGATGCTAAGTTACCTTTGGCATTTTGGGTTGACAGGGTGACTGTGAAGAAATGAATTGGACGTGCTCCATTTGATTTGGTATATGTGATTTAGGCTAGATTGCCTCAGAACAACCTAATTGGAATGTACAAATTTGTGCAATTATATGGTGAAGATTTGACATATGAGATACAAATAAGGATGAATGATATCCTCAACTTAGATGAAACTAGAAGAGAATCTGCATTAGAGAATGCTAAGTTGCAAATACAAGTTAAGGACTTGTATGAAAAGAGAGCCACATTAAGAACATTTGAGAAGGATGATTTAGTTCTTTTGTGGAATGCAAGGTTGGAGGATAAAGGAAAACATGGTTAATTTGATCCAATCTGGTTGGGCCCCTACAAAATTCATGATAGGTGGGGAGAGAACTCATATTTTATTAGAGAGCTTTTTGGTAACATTTTGTTGCTTGTTCATGGACAATTTCTAAAAAGGTATTTATCTTGAAGTACTATCTTCTCCATGAGCATTAGTTAGGTCTGTAAATATTTCCTTTTTGTGTGTGTTTCCCTTCTTGTCTTCCTGGTGTTTTTTGTGAATTTTCCATGCAGGTTTTGGTCAGGTTTGTGGTCTTCTCTACTAAATATTTTGAATCCTCTCTATGCTTGTGAGAGGCATACATCCTCGGATAGAGCCACTGTTAGCCCATTTTCCTGTCATAGATAAAATCTATTGAAAATGGTCTTATCCTGCAAAAGTCTTTTGAAAATTGTCTAAGGTGTGAGGAAATAGGGTTAATCCATGTTCCACGGGTTTCAAAAAAGTCTTGTTTAGTCCTTAAACCCTACCAAGTTATTTTTCTTCATTACCTTTTTATCACTTAAGTGCTTTCTTTTAGCACATGTCTTAGGTTGTCGGGCATGGCCATGTATCGTTTAATTTTTTACCTAGCGGGCTTAGTTTTAATTTTTCCTAAGTTCCTAAGTCCCTGAAAAATATTTATTGACTTGGTGGTCAACACCTCCTTGGAGATTTGTGACATGGCTTAACTGCCTCTCACGGATCAGGTTAAATCTGACATTTGTATCGGGCATTGACAGTTTGAGCTTTTGGTGCAATGACAAATGATTCCAACAATTGGTATCAGAGCCTTGGGTCACGGGTTTGAGTCTCCCTTTAGTAGGTGCTGAAGGCTCAATCGGTGCTAAGGGGGAGATTGTTGACTTGGTGGTCAGCACCTCCTTGGAGATTCATGACATGGCTTAACTGCCTCTCATGGATTGGGTTAAATCTGACATTTGTATCAGGCATTGACAATTCTAGCTTTTGGTGCAACAACAAATGATTCCAACAATATTTCCTAAATCATGCGCTTTAATTTTTCCTAAGTCCTAGCCTTGTTAAACATTTTCAATCAGCATAAAATCCACCGATGATTCAAACAGCCATAAAAAAGAATTAGCCACGACAAGTATCAAGTGCTCTGATCCCCGACTGAAGCTTTGGGCTATCTTTTGGCGATAAAACTATCAGAAGAAAAAGGAGATCGGTAAGGAATAATTTTGTGCATCCTTATCATCAATGAAGTTATCAGGGAGGCTTGTAGTGATAGTTTCATCGTGGCTCTAGTGGGACCAATGTCATAGCCTTGGATGAAGGTAAAGCATAGTTAGATCAAAATGAATCCAACGGTTGGTGCATTACCGCTATGCAAAAATGAATGAAAGATATTCATCGTGGGATTGCAACTAGGTGACACCTATCCTGTGCTTGGTTGGTCGTAGGGTCTTAAGGAAATTTCTCTTCCTTTTAGTGAGTTGACGACAAAATGACAAGTGGTAGTTGCAGAAAAGAGGATTGAGATATAGTCGCTAGCTTGCTAGATGAAGTAGCGGTTAAGTGAAACAGTCCACAAGTGGGTGATAGAAGAAAAAGGTAAATAAAAAGTGTTGCTCGCTAAGTCATGGCTAAGAAGGTGGTCAAGAGAAAATGTTGGCGACTTGGCGAAAATGGTAGAAACTGCTAGTCACAAACTCACTATGGTTAAGAAGGAATGATGAAAAATTTTGGTGAGTTAGTGAGAGAGTGATACTTGGCATCTATGGGACCGATGTCAGAGCCTTGAGCATAGGATTAAGGGACAGTTTGATCAAAGTTAATCCAACGGTACCACTAGTTGAAGATGCATGATAGATATTCTTTGTGGGATCTCGACTGGGAGACACCTATTCATTACATCACCATAACTTTCCCCAATCACCTCATCAGCAACCAGAAATCTAGATTCCAAGTTCACGCAATGTCCATTCCAGCCTAATAAAGTTTTTAAAAGGTGGGTCCTTGGTGCCAGGTATTGCTGATGTGTTCGTTTCTAATTAGTCACTGAGGAAAGTGATGTGGAAAATAATATTTTAAGTCAAATAAAGGTTTTGTTTGATTATTTTGAGTTGCATGATGTGCCAGGAAAGGTAGAGATTAATGGATATGTTTTAAAATAGTTCATTATCCATTGGTTGGCCGTTATTTTCAAATTTTTAAATTTTGAGTGAGGGTTTCTTTTCTGTGAAAAGGAAGTCGATGAGCTAGAAATGCAAAATCAAATCAGATCTGATTGTTCTCCATTCATCAAAGACATAATTGTAGTTGAGAATTGAATGGATTCCATGGTGGTTGGGCCAGATGTGATCAGATATTATTTGTTTGCTGCCATGAATCTGATATTTTGCAAAGGTTTTTTCCATCTAGGTGAAGCAGTTATGATTTGGGACAAATGGAAAATAATTCAAATCCCTGGTACACAGTGGTAGATGAGATATTTTTTTAAAGATATGTTTTCCATAGGGGTTCAAAGGATCATACCCTAACCTTGCAGCCTAGCTGCTAAGATTTTAATTGTATAGAATATCAAATTTTTTTCTGATATTTTCTTATTATTTTTATGGTTTTCTTCCTTGTCACTTTTGCAATAACTCAATTCCTTATTTCATGTTGCGGTAGTTGACAAGTGTTTCCCTAAATGACCCTAAGCTTATTGTAGTCCTTATTCTTATAAAAGGATTCCCAAGGTCATTTGGCAGTGGTTGTCTTCTCCCTAGTTAAAGAACTGGTCTCTTCCCAGTTGCTCCTTTCTCCATTTGTGGACTGACCTGCCTGCAAAACCAAATAATAGACAAAGTTCTACTAGTTTTTAGTCAAGAATTGGTAAAAGAGGAATGGAACCTTTCTGTTTCACATAGATCGTAATGAATCATACATTTCTCTTATTTGTGTGTGGATTATTCTATGTTCATTACATGACTTTTGTATCAATTCCATGGTAACCAATACAAATATTACATGAATTTCTTTGAATCTTGTCTCCTACTTTAATGGTTTATAATTTCCTATTGTCTTGTAAATTGACAAGATCAAGTCCATAGCTATAGATTTAGTTTTGTATGTCTCGATATGATTTGTTTTTAACTTGGGAAGTTAAATAAATACTTGGTGTAACTTGGTAGAATTACACGGTATTAAGGAGGACTGTTGTAAGTAATGAGGTTCTTAGTATAATCTGATTTTCATTTGCAAGGTGAATGATATGAATCAATAGTACAGTGAGGAATCTTTCTAAATGCACCCAATGGATAAGGCACTGATCACAAACATTTTGTCAAATAGATGTTCTTTCTTGTCTATCTATTCTACTCCTAAAACATCAAATTCCAAATCTTAAGTCAATAGTTGTGGACTTAATAGAAAAAGGCCCTGCTTTATTTGTGAGTAATTTGGTAGTGTTTCTAGCTTCACATCCTATCTCTTTATGTTACAAATAATAAGAAGTATTATGGGAACCTATCTGCTTTGTGAGGATTAGTAGAAAAGTGAAATTAAGTGATCCTAATTCTAGGTACACCCGTCTGAATTCTATAGAGTTCAAAGTGTAGAAAGCCCTTGTCCTTTGTTAATTGGTCCTTGTTCTTGTGTGAATGTACTGACTTTGGGAAGTAAGCTAACCCATAGGTGCATCTCTATATTTCCAAGGTAGTTAAAATCTTGCTAAACCAAGAGCAAATAGATATCTAGAAAACATTTTATGCCATCATTGGAGAAATATAACAAAGGGTTCTCCCACACGCTTCTTTGTGTTGCACAAATCGAGCATGGTGATAGTATAAGAGATTTTATAAGAATATGTATGGATAAAATATAAAACTAGTTCATCAAAGGTTTTGATATCAAGGGAAAGTGAAGTGAACCATCTCATGGCTTGACCACCAAGACTTTGAGGGAAGAGTCCCATCAGGTAAGTCTGGTCATGCATAAATTCCATTCTTAGAGCACAAAATTCACACACATGATCTTGAGGATCCTTATTTCCATCATTCTTGTCATACTTAGGGATTTCTACCTTAGATGGGAAAGGTGGCATGTAGAGATTCTTGTTTAAAGGGAAAGGACAAATGGATTCAAGTGGCTGCTTATTATAGGGTTGGTCCTTATCCTTCTTTAATTGGGAAATCTCACAATGTAGATCCTTTAATTATTTTGTGAGGGTAGTGAGAGGAGACTCTTCCTCTTTTTGGAGCAACACGTCAACATAAAAGTCTAGTGGAAGTTTCACACCCATGGAAGTGAGATGGATGAAGTAGTGATCTTTATCTTGATTCATGATGGCTTGCATCACTTTGTGAAAGTTCTTGTCTTCTTGGCACTTCTGAATCTCTTCTTGTGTGGGCTCTTCATCCTTGGAGAAATAAAACTCATGCATTCTGCGGGCACTTGAGTCAAAGTTGGTCATGTTGAGGTAATCAAAGTTCTTAGTGTTACAAAAGGGTACTGACTAATAATCAAAATATTGATGCAAAGGTTCTTCACAAGAATATGGCCCAGTGGTATCGTAATTGGCTTTCCCTTGGGAATCATTTGTAGCCTTGTAAGAAAGACTATAAGTTCTGACTAGCATGGAAGATGAGGTTAAAAAAATGAGAGTAATAAGGTAACTTAAGCATGAACCAAGAGATCAAGGTAATGATAGTGATGTCTCAAGAATAATTATTTAATAATAAAGTGGTTGGAACAATGTGAAAGGTACATAGATTGAGGGCTTAAAAGCCTATTGAGTGGCACTTACAACCATGTTGATATAGCCAGGAGAACTAAGTACAAGGTACCAAGAGTGAGGTCTGAATTTTTGCTAGGTGGCACTCATGACAAAGTTTAAGAAAAGGTGTAAAAATTTTAAAAGGATTCTTGAGACAAGACTAGAGCACTTCCAAGATCTAAAAGAAAAAGAAAAGAGATTCCAAATCACTAATCAAAAGGACAAACCAATTAACAATACTAGTTTGTAGATAGAATATATGCTGATAAAAATGGAGCCAAGAGGAAATCTAGGCAACCAAGGTTTGATAATCTAGGATCAAGTTATGAAAATCAATCAAACATAGGATGCGTAATTTACTACTTTCTTCAAAAAAATTGATCAACCTGGACACTTTTGGATTTTGATTTGTGATGAGTCTATGTGTCCCTAAACCAAGTTTTAACATTTCCAATGAAGCAAGCAATGTGACCAAACAATAGTCTTCAAATAGTCCACCAAATGAGAAAGAAACTTTGGGGATACAATCAATTGTGAAGTCTAGCAAGGTATTGAAATGTGTCTAATCTATAAAGTGTATGTTCACAATAGTCTTCATAGGTATTATCACATTTAAATCATATCAAACACAATCTACCAAAGGTCAAAAAGGATGTGTTCCAACCTTTTCCCACAACTTGATTTTCTTGGCCCCATAATTAAGTGGTTGAATGTCATTTCCTAGGACTATACAAGTTATGGATCAATTGGAAGAGAACAATTCTCACAACTAATGTCTTCCCATATTTCCACATTCAAGCTTTAGCATCCAAGGGAGAGCACATATGGTGAGTATCTTGGGGTGATCCGGGTAAGTCCACTTGGATAAATCCTTGCACAAAGGAAGTCACACTACTAAACTGGTTGGCCTCTAAATCCTTAGGTGTCTAATAAGGGTCTTTGTTCATGACTACCCCTTGTAGTTATACAAGAATAATTAAGGCCTATAGCCCTATAAGAACTCAAAATGTATAGTCTCACAAGAAATATTGAGACCTATCAGCTCTATAAAATTTAAATGTACTCCCCTTGTAGTCTTATAAACAAGATTGAGACCATGAAGGTCCTACAAGCACCTATTCAAGTGTAGTCTTTCTTAGCAATATTGAGGCAACTTGGCCCTACACATGAAGAAGCATTGGAGGTATAAAATATCCAAGTCTTTCCTCTCTTTAGATTGAAGGAATTTTTTTATTATATTGGGATGGAGTTAGCCAGGTTCGCTTGTTCCCCACTTGGGTCATTCCCAAAAGATTTCTCTCTTGGTAGGCCCTCTAAAGGTAAATGCAAGAAAGTAAAAATGGATATCTAATGGAGGTCAATATTTATGATTTTCATAAGGAAAATAGCATACTCTCTTATTCCATAGTTACTCCCAAACACATCAAGCACATGTTCAATCACCTAAGACTTCTTTTACAAGCAATCAATCAAGTACGTCAAGATTTCTGATTCATCCTCTAGGAGGTGAAGAGCATACTCTCCTACTACTCAATTAATCACAAGAAAAAGAAACCTCATAATTAAGCTAGATTCCTAGAAAACCAAATTTATGAAAACACAATGTTAGTTGTATCTCCAAGGCAACCTGCAAAACAAATACTTTAGTAGTATCCAAATGAGTCTTTGACAAGTGTCCTACATAACAAAAGCCTTAGTAGTCTTGAAATATGAAAGTGTTTATATCTTTGACAAGAAATTTCTCTACCAAACAACCTACAAAAACCTATTAAAACATGCAAAATATAAGGTCAAGACCAAGACAAATGCAAATCAAGCAATCTGAAAAAGTCTAACTACAGGACCCTAAAAAATGCTCACTATTTTTTATACAATAAAACACAGTCAGACACCATATTATCATACGATGAAATCTAGAATGATACACAATAAACTCTAGATATCTTCTATCATATGATAAAACTTAGTACCACACACGATGAAATACCCTTCACCATATTATCGTATGATAATTCTCACTGACCCATATGATGAAATCGGGCGTCGTACGATAATCTGTATCATTGGGTACAAATTTAGTTGCAGTTTTGGAAAATGAATAAATAAAGCCTACAAGAAAAGGGGCACTTTTTTTATTTGAGCCCCACGATGGGTGCCAAAAAAATGTGTGGTAAAAAATTGGTATCAAATTAAGAACAACCAACACTCAATAATTTAGCTATAGGAGGAAAATATCAAATGAACCAACTAAACTCTCAAAAGTGGCTTATTGCTTCCTAGTTGAAGTGATTTTAATCCTTCTTTGAATGATCATCAGATTGGCATCAAGGATTAGTGACTTGACTACTCCAAAATGGAATATTCAAATGCAATGCAAAATTAGAAAGAACTAGAATGCAAGATTAACAAAGATATAATAAGAGATTAAGCTAGAATGGATGCAAACAACTAGTATTATAGAATGAAGAAACAAGATCTATGTTATGAAAAAATACAAGAAAGAAAACTGGATTAATAAATGCAAGATTACTCTAAGAAATGAAGTAAACTAAGGATGCAAGAGAGCTATGAGCATGTAAATTGAAAGCAACTAAGAGCTAAAAATTCAAATAACAAGATTACTCTAAGAATGCAAGAAAGCTAAATTCACAAAAATCTAAGATGGAATGTTATAATGCAAGAGAATGGGATTCAACCATAATCAAGATGGAACCCTTCAGCCAAGGAAGAGCTACCTTTTAAAGGAATTTCCTCAAGCATGAAGGGTGGAGAATAAGATGAAAAAGAATGAGTGGTTGAGATGAAGAGAAAAAAAGAGAGTGAAGGAGATTCAAGGTTAGGTAGAAATGAGTAGGGAGGATGAAGAGGAAAAAGAGATGTTAGGTAGAATAAGACAAAATAGAAATTTTGAAAGCACAAATCCCTTTTAGTTGTTAGTTAATCAAGATTAAGTGTGTGCACTCATGTGAATGTGTTCTTATAATAAAAGTGTAGAAACTTTGTAGAAAATTTATATTAAAAGAAATATTATAGCAATTAAATAAATATGCAAGCTCTAGAAGCTAGACCATAGTATAAGCTTGATGTAAGATTTTTGATTTTTTGATTTAATTATGCAAAGGGGATTTTTAGGGTTACTTTGTAGAATTGTGTCTAGTAAATATGCCTTTTAGGTTTAGGATTGTATTTGACAAAATTTGATCAAAATTGGGGGCTTAGGTTCTACTAGACAAATTTTAGGTGATTACACAACTTATTCACCATCTTTTCCCATACCTTGATTTTGGTTTTACCTTTCTTCTTCTGATCCAATTGTAGATGCTCCCACCACAAGGATGCATGACCTTTCAATTTTCTTCTTGAAATTTTTACCTTCCTTTTCATCTATAATGTTCTCATACTAAAAGTATTTCTCCATCTCGGTGATCGAGCCCATCAATTCATCAGTTGCCATCTTTCCACTATATTTTGGAGGGTTAAATTATGGTGTAGCCTTCAAAATAGTCAATTCCTTTAGGAATATTGATTCTCCTTGATTTATTATAGGTGTAAGTGTAAATTCTTCTTGTATTTATTTAGCTTCATCATCACTAACATCATCAAGATGTCTTCCTTGATGTTGGGTTGTCTCAACAACTTCTAATCTAGAAGCAATTTGTCTTAGCATATCAGCCAAGCCTGGATCTGCATTTCTTTCTCCTTGAACCATCTTGAAACCCTCTATAATTGTAAGTTAGATCATAATCTGCTACCCCACAATAAATAATCAACTAGGGTTTAAAATATGGGATCCTTGACCGAAGACCTAGATTCACAAACCTAGATCAAGATCTAACCTCACTCTGATACCACCTGACGTAAGGAGAGGAAAGATAAATGTGGCCAAAGGCTCTCCCAAGTACTAGACCACCTTGCAAAATCACAAAATGGAAGCAATAACACAGAAATAGAGAGAATTGAATGCATATCATATATATTTATTTATAAAACTTCATACATGTTGGGTTGTGAGGCCTCCTGGTTACAGCCAATACAATGAAATAAAATCAAAAAGATATTACAATGCTCAAGCATATGAGATCCACAATCTACAGCTTCCAACATTTTTTACTTACCTCACTACCCTAAATCTAAGACAAACTATCATATTTATACTTGAGGCTACCAAACAAGTTGGCCCAAAGAATCATCTAGATCCAGCATTGGAGAAATAAATGACCTTGATTTAGGTCCACACATTTCTCAATGAGTAATCCCAACATTAATATCATGACCAAAATTAAATGCACATGTCGGGTTCAAAAAAAGATCTAAAATAAATCCCTCGCTAAACTAGGCCACCGAGAAACATAGACACACCGAACCAACTTGGTGAAAGAACCCAACAAAGCCACTCAGTGAAAGGAACTAAGCAGAAAATAGGTAACCAAGCTCACTGGTAAACAACAAGAACACTCCACCGAGAACTTCAAAGTTGTTACCGAGCAAATCTAACAAGCTACCGAGATATAGGATTTCCAAAAACCCAAGATGCTCCTGCATCAGAATGGGAAACATGTACAATGAATAGGTTTGACCTAAAAAGTAACAAAGATCCAAGAAATGAAAACCATAAGGAGAAAAATCATAGGGACTGATTCACAAAAGATCCATCAATCACACGACATGATCACAATGGTCAAAAACCAGAATTCAAAAACTACACATTGAATATTGAAATAGGTCCAAGCAAGCAATGAACACATTACCCAAGAATAGGAAATGGATCAGATATCAAACATCCATGAACATCAAGAGGTGCAATCATAGGAATATAATCCAAAAGAGGTCTCAAGAAATGTTGTAAAACTGCACACTCAATCTCGAAAAAAAGAATGATTAGTAAGCATAATCTCTCTAACTAGTTTACAAGAACAAAATACAAAGAACTATTTTTGGGTGATGCAAGATTATAGTGAACCTTAGATGCTCCTACATCATATGCAGAGATTATTGAGTGTAGATATTGTTGAGTGATGTGTGGTATAGGTTTGATGATAAGAAGATTAGTTATTATGTTTTTATTGATGTCAAATTAGTGTTGTGTTGGTTGACAGTGTTCTTGATGTGCTACTAAGTATCCAATATTGCAGAAGGAATTGGAGTGTGAAGTTCTTAAGGGAGACTTAGAGATATCTCTAGATGTTGTATCTTGGATCACAGAGGTTGGAAACATGAATGGAGATATTTATGATCGATTAAAGGATGATAGAGCATCCAGAAGAAAAGATAGTGATAGATGATGAATGATTTAAGTCTTCTATCAAATCAATGTGCATTCAAGTATTGTGGTCAGTTAGAATTATCTTAACTAAGCTATGAGATTGATATCACAAATAATATGATTGGAGTACTACAAGGCATAGTTTTAATAACCAAAAGATTGCTCTGTGCAGAATGGAAAAGTTTTGGAACAGTTGGTGTAAGATCCTTAACTAGTGATGATGTAATTAGTTGCAATAAATCTTTTTATGTTCCATGTGTCATGGTGATGTCATAGATTTAATTTGTAATGATGATCTAATTTGACATTGTTCAAGGTGATCAAATTTATCAAGCTTTTGAAAGCATGTTTGAATAGTCAAGGAGTTTGACTATTCTTGATCAAATCAATGTGTGAGTGCATTTGGAGGCTGACACAGATTTTTAAATACATGTTATTACTTGGTAATATGTTTTGGTGGACTAGGGTGAAGTACGAAAGTTTCAAATGGTAAAATTTAAATGTAATACATTTTTTTTCAGGAGGTGGTCGGCCTAGTGAGTGAAATAAATATTTATATTCAGATTGACGAATTGTGAAGTTATAGATCGTGAATATCGTCGTGTGGTAGAGAGAAGGGTGAAGATAGCCTACAAGAAGTAGAAGTTTGAGATTAACTGGATATATACTAGAAAAGGATTTCTATTCTCATATCATTGTACTTGTTGAATCCTAATAGGTTTTCTAAGAAAATCTTTTAACCGGGTAGATCCTAAAAAGTCTTAAATTGAAATCCTCTAACCAGGTGGCTCTTTAATTAGGGTTCTAAATCCCTTAACCAGGTTACTCTTAACAAGGTAAAGATCCTAATAGGGATAGAGGTAAATCCTTTATCTGAGTGAATCCTAACAGGGTCTTGCTCCTAACATGGCATTTTTAATGATCCTAACAAGAATAAGCCTTTAATAGGGTGTACTTAAAAAGAGTGAAAATATTTGTGGGTACTAATTCCTATCATGGTTTTTCCCTCCAACCAAGGGTTTCCATGAGAAAAATACTAGTGCTCTTGTGTTGCATGTTTGGATAGTTTCACTTGTTTCATTATTTATTGTTGCACAATTTATGAGTAGATGAATGTTGTTGAATGGTTAATGAAAAGTATGGAATTGGAAGATTGTTGATTCATCCTCTCTCCCCCTCTCACTAATCTTAGACCTTATAATAATAATATTGAGCCTCTACTCAACTTTTTGTCTTTTACATCCTATGTGGATGTGTGATGTAGGGACTTCTGAATGTCATAACTCTTGACTTAGTTATCTATTTGGGCTAAAATTTTATAGGCTATTGCATTTTCCAGAGTTCATGAAAATTCCAATTTTATTGGATTGGATCTTGACATTTTTTAGGGGTCAAATTCCATCATATGAGGCCTCAAATTTAGTTTTTAGTGTTTTTTTAGTTTTTTAGAAAGTTGTTTCTTTAATAACTTCAAAATATTATTCCCAATTTCTAAGGTTAGTTGGTAGTTCATCTTATCTTAGTTTTAGGAAGCTTCACATAAAAAATCAGCTTTATAGGAGTTGTTTTAAAAATTATAAAAAATGGAAAAAAAAAACTATTTTTATGAAAAAACTACCAAAAAAGGTAATTTCGGATTTGTACTTAAATTATTGTTTTCTCTCATTTCAGTAGCAGAGTAGTTGGACGAATAATAAAGAAAGATTGAAATTCTAAAAAATCTTCTGCGTTAATTTTCTCTCTTATGTTTCTGTTAATTGTTAAAAGAATTTTGGCTACATCATCTAGTATCAGATCTCACAAGGTCTGGGAAAGAGAGTTTGGTGTTTGTGTATTTTTGTTTGTGCAAGATGAAGAGAGAAGTTGGATAACAAAAATACTAGGTAGAGAAGATAAAATAACTGGGTTAGGAAAAGGAAAACTGCAAGCAAGGTTAGAGGTACTTTCTTGAAGAGATGGATTTGTCGAAGAGGTATTTGCAAGGTGTGGATTCATCAAAGAAGAAAAAAGAAAATAAAAGAGGGGAAAAGAGAGGAAAAGGAAAGAGGAAAATATGAGGCAAGTAGAGATTGAGAGAAAGATTAGAGAAATACAAAAAAACATTGGAACAAATAGGAAAGCTAATAGAACTAGAAATGAAAACATGGCACCTACTAGTTAAGAAGAAGATCACATGGCATGTTAGAAAGATTATTCAAAAGAGGAAAATGCATGAAAGGAAAAGAAAATAGAGGAATAGGTAGAAAATGAAATGGTGAGTATATATATGACTATTTTGACATCAAGCATTGAAGAAGAGAAGATAAATTTAGTTGCAAATGAGTCTCCCTGTCATTTTCAATTACTTGAACCTGATATTCAAATTGAGAAAATAGAAAGGCCTATTGATAATAAGGTTGTCAGTGAAGATGTTGCAGATTTGTTTGTTAATGAGGCATATGTGTATTTGCAAGAGTATTATGAAAATCGTGGTAATGGAGAATATGATATTATATTATATGATGAAGACATAAATAATGATGTTATTGAAGTATATGAACAAGAAATAGAATTTTGGAATCTAAAAGTTGAGATGGTGTTGAATAGGAGATGGGTTAAGAAAAAGAAGAGGAAGAAGGATCCAGGGATAGTTGCAAAGATGAAGGACAAATTGCCAAAGAATGGAAAGACCAAGAAAAATGAGTGGATTTGCATTCAAGAGGACTTGAAATTTTAGATATTTGGTATAGCAATATGGTTACTAGAAATAAATAGCACATGGATATCAAAGTGGGAAGTGATGAGATTGGACCCCACAAAGTTGCAACCATTTAAAGATACCAATTTGCAGGAGCTACAATTTTTTTTAACAAGGGGAGAATGATGTAGGGACTTCTGACCGTAATAAATTTTGACTCAGTTATTTGTTTGGGCTGAAATTTTATAGTTTGATGCATTTTCCAGAGTTCATGAAAATTCCACTTTATAGGACTAGAACTTGACATTTTTTAGGGGTCAAATTCCATCATATGAGGCCTCAAATTCATCTTTTAGTGGTTTTTTAATTTTTTTTTAAAGTTGTTTTATTAATAACTTTGAAATATTGTTCCCAATTTTGAAGGTTAGTTGGAAATTCATCTTATCTTAGTTTTAGGAAGATTCATGAAAAAAATAAACTTGTTAGAAGTTATTTTAAAAATTACAAAAAAATTCCAAATAAACTATTTTTATGAAAAAATTGCCAAAAAGGTAATTTTGAATTTGTACTTAAATTAGTGTTTTCTCTCATTTCAACAGTAGATTAGTTGGAAGAATAATAAAGAAAGATTGACATTCTAAAAAATCTTGCGTGTTATTTTTCTCTCTTATGTTTCAGTTAATTGTTAAAAGAATTTTGGCTACATCATCTGGTATCGAGCTGAGAAGGTTTGGGAAAGAGAGTTTGGTGTTTGTGTCTTTGTGTTTGTGTAGGATGAACATAGAAGTTGGCTACCAAAAGAATAGGTAGAGAAGAGAAAAGAACTAGGTTAGGAAAAGGAAAAATGGAAGAAAAGTTAGAGGTACTTGCTTAAAGAGATGGCTTTGTTGAAGATGTATTTGCAAGGTGTGGATTCATCAAACAAGAAAAAAAAAGAGAAGAAAAAGAGAGGAATGGGAAAGATAAAAATATGAGGCAAGTAGAGATTGAGAGAAAGATTAGAGAAATAAAATAAACATTGGAACGAAAAGGAAAGCTAATAGAACTAGAAATGAAAAAATGACACCTACCAATTAAGAAGAAGATCACATGGTCTGTTAGAAAGATTATTCAAAAGAGGAAAATGCAAGAAAAGATAAGAAAAATAGAGGAACGGGTAGAAAATGAAATGGTGAGTATACCTATGACTATTTTGACATCAAGCATTGAAGAGGACAAGGTAAATTTAGTTATGAATGAGTCTCCCTATCATTTTCAATTATTTGAATCTGATGTTCAAATTGAGCAAGTGGAAAGGCCTATTGATAATAAAGTTGCTAGTGAAGATATTGCATATTTATTTATTAATGAGGCATATGTGTATTTTCAAGTGTATTATGAAAATTGTGGTAATGGAGAATATGATGTTATATTATATGTTGAAGACATAAGTAATGATGCTATTGAAGTATATGCACAAGAAATAGAATTTTGGAATCTAAAAGTTGAGATAGTGCTAAATAGGAGATGGGATAAGAAAAAGAAGAGGAAGAAGGATCCATGGATAGTTGCAAATATGAAGGACAAATTGCCAAAGAATTGGAAGACCAGGAAAATGAGTAGACTTGCATCCAAGAGGACTTGAATTTTCAGGTATTTGGTATAGTAATATGGTTACTAGCAATAAATATCACATGGATATCAAAGTGGGAAGTGATGAAATTGGACCCCACTAAGTTCCAACCATTTGAAGACACCAACTTGCAAGAGCTACATTTTTTTTAATAGGGGGAGAATGATGCAGGGACTTCTGAATGTCATAACTTTTGACTCAGTTGTCTGTTTGGGCTGAAATTTTGCAAGCTGATGCATTTTCTAGAGTTCAAGAAAATTCCAATTTCATTGGACTAGATCTTGACATTTTTTAGGGGTCAAATTCAATCATACGAGGCCTCAAATTTAGCTTTTAGTGGTTTTTTTAGTATTTTAGAAAATTGTTTTTTAATAACTTCAAAATATTGTTCCCAATTTTGAAGGTTAGTTGGAAATTCATCTTATCTTAGTTTTAGGAAGCTTCACGGAAAAAATCATCTTTTTAGGAGTTGTTTTAAAAATTACAAAAAATGGCAAAAAAAAAAAAATTTTGTGAAACCTACAAAAAAAGGTTTTTTTTTTGTTTTTTTGAGAGTTTTATTTTATCTAGGATCTTTTGATCATTGTAGAAGCAGAGTTGGTGAATGGAAAATAAATAAGTTTTTAATCTATCTTGAGTTATGGTTGTTCTTATTATGTGATGAATTAATTAGCTTGAATGTGTATGAGTGTGTTGCATCAATGTGTTTCTACACGAGTTCTTCATTTTGTGAATGGATTGGGCTTGTTCACTTGTGTCCATTTGTTAGAGTTGTGAGTTTAAGCCATAATAGATTTCATGAACCACCCTTTCATTTGGGTAGATTGACATTTGTGCACTATTGTTGTGCCCTTGAGGATTTTTTGACTTAGACCCCTACTCTAGTCATCTTGTTTGGTTTTGAAAGGGTCAGAGTTTTTTACAATGTTGCCTACATGGTAGTTAGTTATGTTTGTTAGGAATGAATGTTCAATATATCCTATGGGGGAGTATTCACATCCATTCTATAGCATTTGTTGTTTCATTCATGACTGTGATTGTCATTGATGTCAACATAGTGATCTACTAAAGACTAGTAGAGAAGCAAACGATGTTTGTATTAGCGCATCTGGGATATTGAAGATCTAGCTATGCAGAGTTGATGACTTAATCTATGATGTTTCTTGAGATCATGGTTAAGGGTGCATATGGAAATTCAACTATTCAAGATAGTTATGTGTAATTTAGTGGAAGTAGTATTCAGGCAATGTTCCTGAGAACTAGTTTGTGGAAATCAGATGATATCTCCTAACCGGGATAGAATCTGAGCATGCAAAGTTGTACAGATGATGAAGACATGATGATTGTGATGTGGATATGATAGAAAGGTCAGAGGTCACACAAGTGAAGAATTATCTTTGTTGGAAGCCGACAGTTTTATGTAATTGTGAAATATTGTGTAACGTGTGGAAGATTTTATTTTGTAATTGGTATGCCGACTCATTTGTAATTATTTGAGTGTGGTATAAAGGAAGGATTATTTTCCTTATTGTAATGTAATAAATTGTAGAATTATGTGGAAGTGAATTGTGAAATTGAGAAATACTTGTTGTAAGAGGATATGTGAAGTAGAGAGATTTGGTATTGAGATCTGATGAAGCAGTTGGTGCAGTTTGGCATAGTCAGAGGAGAAGTGATAAGTTTTTGAGATTAGTAATCATTTGGTATTATTTTGTTGAGTAATATAGAGATCAGTTGGAAAGTGATTTCAGTGATCTTTCCCTTGAAGCTGTTTGGATAGTGGGTCCTTCTGTCTTCCATAACTCCTAACCAGGTTAGAATCTTTTAACAAGGATTCAAAGTCTCCTAAAAGAGATTCATATGTACTTAATGTATTTCATAAGAATCCTAACAATGTCCATCCTCTCACAAGAAACTTTCATATTAGTGCATCTTTTGTGGGCATCATTCCCACCGGGGTTTACTCTTTGATCAAGAGGTTCCCTAGTCAACATATCTTGTGTTATTGTGTTGTTGTGTATGTATATCTTTCTATGGTTGTTGATTACATTTCTTACATGGTTGAAATCTATTAAAGATGATAAAAGTTGTATTTATCTGATAACTGATTCACCCCCCCCCCCCTCTAAGTTATCTTGGTGGACTTTACTTTCTAACAATTGGTATCAGAGCAACAGGTCCTTGAAGGAAAAGTTTAACAACTTAAGGAGATCCATGGTGAGTCATTTTAGGAAAGAAAGCCCTAAGTTTGATGGACTAAACTTTGACAGATGGAAAGAAAAGATGAAGATACATTTTATTTGTTTAGGACTAGGATATTGGTTAATCACAAAGAACAAGAAGACTATTATTGATGAAGAAAAAATTGAAGAATGTACTAATGAGGAGAGACATCTATTCATGTGTAACATACTTGCCAAGGAAGCACTCTTGTCAGCCCTTCTAGAAAATGAGTACAGTCAGGTAAATTATTTAAAAACATCTCATGAAATTTGGTTAGCTTTACAATCTACTTTTGAAGGTGATGAACATGTAAAGAAAGTTAGATTACATAATTGGATAGGTGCATTTGAAGATATAAGAATGATGGAAGATGAATCTGTTAGAAGCTATATTGGTAGAATGTCAAAAATTGTTGCAGGTATAAAATCATGTGAAGGAATCAAGATAGAGAATGAAGTGATATGGAAAATTCTAAGGACATTAACTCTTGCATTTAAGCAGACAACGTAGATGATTTAGCAAGTTATACATTGTACTAAGAATTTCACCAGAGAAACCCTTCTTGGAAGACTAGAAGCAACAGAGATTGACTTGAGACAATTAGGAGATCTACCTATAATGGAGACAACATTCAACACACTTAGTATTCACCCTACTTTTTCAAGAAGAATTAATTTAAGAGGACATTATGCTAGTGGTAGCAAATCTAGGAATGAAGAAGACAAGAAGATTGAAGAAGGAATTGCCTTACTTGTGAAAAGAGAACTAGACGATAAGAAATTTTTTAAATGTTGGACTTGTCAAGAATATGGTAATTTTGCATCTAAATTCCCTAAGAGAGTAAAGAAGTATATAAAGAACTTTAAACCTAGAAGATCTAAAGAATGTTACTATGCTAATGATGAAGAATTTGAAGATAGTATGGAGAAATCTCTAAGTGAAAGTGATAATGAGAATGATGATATAGGATTTATACCAATAAAAGAAGAAAACCCTGAAATGGAAGTTAAGGAAGAAAAAGCTTTAGTTTCTCAAGTAGAAAAGAAATATGATTGGATTATAGATAGTGGTTTTTCACATCATATGACTAGAGACATGATGAAATTCATAAAGTTTAACAATTATGATGGAGGAATTGTTAGAGTTGGAAACAATGCAGCTTGTTTGATAAAAGGAATAGGATCTATTACTCTTGATGGAAAGACTAACACTGATGATGTTTACTTTGTGGATGGATTGAAACATAACCTTTTGAGTGTTGGAAAACTAGTTGATAAGGGATATCAAGTTTGGTTTATTGAGAAAACTTGTGTAATCAAAGACAAGGATGGTAATTTGATTGGAATTGGATCAAGAACCAGAGATAATGTATTTCAGTTGAATCCTACTGAGATGACATACTTGATTTATAAGATTGATGACAGTTGGTTATGGCATAGAAGATTTTCTCATATAAACTTTGATAACATTGTGAAAGTAAGTACTACACTTGCAGTAAGAGATTTGCCTAAAATTATGAAACCTACTAACATAATTTGCAAGGAATGTGTTATGGCTAAATAGAAGAGAAGCTCATTTCCTAGCAAGAATTTTACAACAGAGAAGTTGGAAATTGTTCATACAGATTTGAATGGTCCCACAAGGACTAGAGGATTTTATGGTGAAAGGTATTTTATGATTCTTGTTGACAATTTTACAAGAATGATGTGGATTGCATTTCTTAAAGAAAAGTCTGAGGCATTTGATAAGTTTAGAGTAATTAAGAACAAAGTTGAGAATGAATCTAGAATGAAGGTTAAATGTTTGAGATCAAATAGAGGTGGAGAGTTTACTTCCAAATAATTTAATAGTTTTTGTGAAGTGAATGGCATTAAGAGACAGTTTTCAGCCCCTAGAACACCTGAACAAAATGGTATTGCAGGAAGAAGAAATAGGTCAGTAATTGAAGCAACAAGAGCCATGATATTTGAAAATGATTTGGTGAAGATATTCTGGAGAGAAGTAGTGAATACAATAGTATATACAATGAATAGAGTACATATCAGAGAAGAAACATATAAGACACCCTATGAACTATGGTTTGGACATGCATCATCAATTAATTATTTCAAAATTTTTGGAAGTAAATGTTATATTAAGAGAGATGATGACATTGGAAAGTTTGACCCTAGAAGTGATGAAGGTATATTTCTTGGTTATTCATTGAAAATAAAAGCTTATAGATGTTTCAATAAAAGAACTAAAACTATTTTTTAGAACACAAATGTTAAAGTTGATGAAAAATTCAAAATTTAGGAAAGAATGCTTGATTATGAACAGATGAAGGAAATCATCCTAGAATTGATCAAGAAAACATTGAATTATTCTAAGAAACTGATAGTGATTTGCAGAATGAAAGCTACATTGAGGAAATCATAGAAGAACCTACAGTTGAAACAAGAACTGAGATAGTGACACGTAATAGGAATATAAAAAGAAATCATCTTGTTGAGAAGATTATTGGAAGCATAGACAAAGGAGTTCTGACATGAAATAAGGTACATGAACAATTGTGTTTGATTTCTCAAATTGAACCTAAATCTACTAGTGAATCCTGTGAAGATGAAAATTGGATTAAAGCTATGAAGGAAGAACTAGATCAAATTGAAAAGAACAAGACTTGGGAGTTGGTCCCTAGAACTAAAGACAAGAATGTTATAGGAACTAAATGGGTATTCAGGAACAAGATGAATGAACAAGGAGAAGTTGTAAGGAATAAAGAAAAATTGGCATGTAAAGGATATTTACATCAAAAAGGAATTGACTATGAAGAAAATTTTGCACCTGTAGCAAGAATTGAAGGAGTAAGAATGTTTTTGGCTTATGCAGCCTATAAGAAATTTAAAGTATATCAGATGGATGTGAAGTCAACATTTTTGAATGGAGAGTTAGAATAAGAATTTTACATTGAGAAGCCTAAAGGTTTTCCCTTAACTCATGAAGGAGACATGGTATGTAAATTGAACAAATCTTTATATGGACTTAAACAAGCACCTAGAACTTGGTATGCAAGACTGGATAAGTATTTGATAAAATTAGGATTTACTAAAGGCATAGCAAATAGTAACTTGCATATGAAAGAAATTGAAAAATGTTTGTTGGTTGTAGTTATTTTTGTTGATGATATTATCTTTGGAGGAGAAGATGAAGCTAGTGATAAATTTGTAGATGAAATGAAGACTGAATTTGAAATGAGTATGATTGGTGAGATGAAATATTTTTTAGGATTGTAGATAACACAAAATAGTGATGGTATCTTCTTATGTCAAACAAAGTACTTGAATGACTTATTGAAGAGATTTGGAATGGAGATCTGTAATCCAGTTGGAACACCTATGGTAACTAGACACAAGTTATCTAGCATAGATGAGATTCCTGCAGTTGAACAAAAGAAGTACATATCTATGATTGGAGGATTGAAATATTTAACTCATACAAGACCAGACATATCACATGCAGTTGGAATTGTTGTAAGATTTCAACCTGATCCTAGAGAATCGCATTATGCAGTAGTAAAAAGGATACTGAGGTACCTAAGAGGCACAATTGAATATGGATTGTGGTATGAAAAATATGATGACTTTACCCTATGCACATATATAGATGCAGATTGGGGAGGCAATGTTGATGACAAAAAGAGTACAAGTGGTGGAGCATTTTTCCTCAGAGGAAGATTGGTTTCTTGGCTAAGCAAGAAACAAAACTATATTTCACATAGCACAACAGAAGCAGAATATGTAGTAGCAGCAAACAATTGTAACCAGATAATATGGATGAAACAAATGTTGAAGGATATTGGAATAAAATTTGATGAGCCTATTGTTATACATTGTGATAACACCAGTACAGTTAGTATGTGTAAGAATCCTATACTACATTCTAAGACAAAGCATGTAGAAATAAAGTATCATGTAGTGAGAGAGAAATTTGCAGAGAAATAAGTCAGACTTGAGTATATAAGTACACAAGAGAAGATTGCAGATATATTTACAAAGCCTTTGGCTAAAGATACATTTGAGTATCTAAGAGGTATGATTGGGGTTATACCCCAACCTACTTTTGAGAAGTGACACAGATTGTTTCATCAGTCCAGTGGTATATAAGCCTTATCTTTTTTTGGACTGGATGTGGTACTTTCTCTATGGGGGAGTATGTGTTTCTGAGCTGAGTCATGAGGACTCTAGTGAATGTATTTTCTAAAAAGTGTCTTTTGACATTGAATTTTTTGTTGACATAGTGATGTAGCATTTGTCATTGATGTCAATGGGGGAGAAGGATACATGAAAAACCATCTATTGAAGAGAATTTGAGGGAGAAGGATACAAACAATATAAAATGGAAAACTAAGAGAATTGAGAAGGAAAACGAAGCAAGATTTGATTGATGAAGAGGACTTGAAAACATTTTAGAGCAATAGTGTTGCAGTGTTGGTATTCATGGAACTTGGATGTTTTTTCATCTATGTTTCCATCAATGCCAATGGGGGAGATTGTTAGGAATGAATATTGAATATGTCCTATGGGGGAGTATTCACAGCCATTCTGTAGTAGTTGTTGTTGAATTCATGACTGTGATTGTCATTGATGTCAACATAATGATCTACTAAAGATTAGTAGAGAAGCAGACAATGTTTCCATTAGCGCATGTGGGATATTGAAGATCTAGCCATGCAGAGTTGAGGACTTAATCTATGATTTTTATTAAGATTGTGGTTAAGAGTGCATATGGAAATTAAACTATTCATGATAGTTATGTGTAATTCAGTGGAAGTAGTATTCAAGAAAAGTTGTACATATGATGAAGACATGATGATTGTGACGTGGACGTGACAGCAAGGTCAGAGGTTGCATGAGTGAAGAATAATCTTTGTTGGAAGCCGATAGTTTTATGTAATTGTGAAATATTGTGTAATATGCGAAAGAATTATTTTTGTAATTGATATGCCGACTCATTTTTAATTATTTGAGTGTGGTTTAAAGGAAAGATTATTTTCCTTATTGTAATGTAAGAAAATTGTAGAATTGTGTGGAAGTGAATTGTAGAATTGAGAAATACTTGTTGTAAGAGGATATGCGAAGTACAAAGATCTAGTATTGAGATATGCGATTTGGCATAGTCATAGGAGAAGTGATAAGTTGTTGAGATCAGTAATCTTTTGGTATTATTCTATTGAGTAATATAGAGATCAGTTGGACAATGATTTCACTGATCTTGCCCTTGAAGTTGTTTGGACAGTAGGTCCTTTTGTCTTCCATAACTCCTAACCGGGTTGGAATATTTTAACAGGGATTCAAAGTCTCCTAATAGAGATTCATGTGTACTGAATGTATTTCATAAGACTCCTAACAAAGTCCATCCTCTCACAAGGAACTTTCATATTAGTGCATCTTTTGTGGGCATCATTTTCACTGGGGTTTACTCTTTGATCAAGAGGTTCCCTAGTCAACATATCTTGTGTTATTGTGTTGTTGTGTATGTATATCTTTCTATGGTTATTGATTACATTTATTACATGGTTGAAATATATTAAAGGTGATAAAAGTTGGATTTCTCTGATAACTAATTCACCCCCCCCTCTCAGTTATCTTGGTGGACTTTACTTTCTAACAATGTTGGTGCACCACATGGCGTTTGTGTTGTCTCTTTGTGTTGTGAATATTTTTGTTTTCCTTTCAAACGAAAGGGGATTTTGGATGATGCCCTCTTCTTGTATGTGATGAGTGTTTCCCTCTTCTTTTTGGTCAATGAGATAAAAAATTATCCTAGTGCTTGACATTTTCAATGTTCATGCATGTGTCTTGGGGTGGTTTTGTTGAGACTTTTCCACTTGTTCTCATTCATCATTAAAATTTCTTCTTAAATGAGGTCCTCCCATGTTGGTTTCTTATGGGAATGGTCTTGGTTATTGTTGTTGCTTTAGTGGCTTAGTTCTCTAGGAATGTGCCTAGTTATCTTGTCAATGTTAAATAGGAGAGGATTTCCTCTACTGGTAGAGGTGCTTTTTATTGGCATCCCTCTTGTGGAGGATTATTTGGATCCCTATCTTATTTTAGGATTTTTTTTCTCTGCATGTGACTCTATTCTTGTTGTGTGGATTTGGGTTCCCCCCTTTTTAGTGAATCCTCTTCACTTTGGTGTGAAAAAATATGAAATGTCTCTTCAATGTTTTGGAGAGTTGAAGAGGTTTATGGTTTAGCACACCTTGAGATTGAGACTCTCTTTATCCTATTATTTATATATGGGGGTGATTAGGTTGTGAAAAGGATTGTTATGATGTATGGTAGAAGCATAGGATTTAGTTCCCTTAATCCCCCAAGTTTTTGGTGGTTATGGTTCACAGAGGAGGTTCCTAGTATTAGGATCCTACTACATTGAAGGCTTTCCTTTTCATGTTGGGTGTAGTTGGATATGTCTCAGTTTTTCCATATACTGAAGATTTAGGGTGAGACCATACTTATTGAAGTTAATTCCTATGATAATGATTTATGTCCACTAGCATGTATCTCTCTAGATGCTACCATGGATATTGGTGGTTGTGGTTTGATCTATGATGGAAGTTGTTGACTATAGTTCTCCTTATATCCTCTCATTGGTATTGTCTATTTTTGTTTTGATTACATAAAAGTAAGTTTTGAAAGGACCTGAAACCTTTTTCATCCATATTACAAGATAGGCATTAAAGTTCCAACAAAAACCGTGCAACAACACCAAAAAGAGACATACAAACAAGTCCTTAAACAAAAAGATAGAGAAAAAAAATAAAGGACAGCAAAAAGATAATAGGACAACAACCTGCTCACTAAATACATTTCATAAGATCTGTTGCTTGTTCAACCAGCATCTGCATGTTAGCAGAGCATGCTTTGAGTTCCTCAATGTCATTGTTCTTTTTATCCTCCTACTTCTTGAACCTTGATCTAGTTCTCTTGCTAGGACCATGATCCACCTTGACCTCGGTGATTGACTGCTCCCCTTTCCCCTAGTCTATTTTGTCCACCAGAATCTTAACATGCTCTGTCGATGCCTTAAGAATAGAAAAGCTCTGCTCTGCAATATTACCAACCATTTTCTCCAGCTTTTCAACTCTATTTTCCATAATATCAATTCTTTTTTTCATCACCTCTCCATTTTCAATTTTCTCTTCCATAGCAATGATTTTGGCATTGAAGGCAGAGAGCCCCTCAGCCCTACCAACTGTCTCCTTTAGCTCATCAATGCACTGACCCATGATCTTCTCCCCCAGATTCATCCTTCTAAGAATCCTAGTCTCTTTTTGGAGCTGATGAATATGGGATTTCATAATTGTAATGTCTCTTTTCATGTTACTAAGATTGATAAGGAAAGCCAGACACCCCAAATTCTCAAAATCCTTATTCTCTCCCACCATCTCCTCCTTGGAGCTCTCCACCTTATTCTTCTCAGTGTTGGCTGCTTCCTTCTCCTGACCATCCTTCTCAATATTGGTGACATCTTGGGAAACATCTTGCAAAATATTTTCATTGACCAAAACATTTTTGTCCAACCCTTCACTCTCCTCCACAACAAGGTCATTCTCCACCTGCTCTTCCTGTTTATCCTAGCTTTTCTCCTGAGAAGAAGAGCCCTCATTAGAGGAAATGAAAACCCTCCTAGCTCTTTTCTTATTCCCTTTTTTATCTCTGGTATGCTTTCCAATGGGCTCCATGTTTTTACCCTTTTTGTTGATATTGTCCTCCCTACTCTCCTCTTCCTCCATTTCCATATCAGTGGCTGAATCCTCCACCTTGATTTTCTTCTTATTTCTTTTTGGAATAGACTCCTAATACTCCTCAGAGTCACCCTCATCATCTTTAGTTTCCTCCATGAAGGGTTCCTCCAATTCTTTGTCATCCATACAATAGTCTTTGAGGGCCTTTCGATTCAGTCGAGGCCTGTCAACCATCTTAGATTTTAGAACCTCATAAATGAGGACCATCAGCCCATCATGATAGGCGTGGTCACCATCAGGATACCTCTACCAGCTGAGAATAGTGGCATTTAAAGAGCTCAAAAGATAAAAGGGGAAATTTATTTTAACCCCATGCCTAAAATGATTTAGTAAAATTATATGATGGTTGTATATTTTGGTATATCTACCATCCAAAGTAATGTAGCTAACAATCACAAAGAGAACCAGTCTCCACGGCCTAGAAATATTTTTAGGATTAAAGTAGGAATTGTCCACCTTTACCATACACTTCCTTGTTGGAAATTTGTCTGAGTTGATTACATAGATGTTGTCATTATGGAAACATATGATCCACATGAAGATCATAGATGTCAAAGAGAAAGTATGACAGAGCACATTGCAAATTTGTCTAAGTGTGAGACAGTGTTTTACCAGTGAACCTGGACACAGTTTTTATTTACGATGTTGACTGGAGTAAGTTCAGTGCTTGTGCACTTGAACATAGACTCTATGATGTCTATTGATCACCCATCTTAGAGCACAAGTTAGTATGGCATGTACAGAATAAGTTATGATAGTTTTACCGAAGATAGTGTGAAGTCGACAGGATAGAATATGAAGACAAAACTAGTAAAGAGTTAAGGGATTATTTTGTTTATCAAAATAATGACTTAACAATATAAAGGGATGACATCCTAGATGTTAACTCTTGGATAAAGCTATTGGTATAAATGTAATTGTAATTTTAAAGTAGAATATAGATGATATAGTAAACATTTGATGTACAGTGAAGTGATATGATGCGAAGTATATGAAGCATATGTAATAGAGATAGTGAAAGAGCAGTGAAGAGATATTGATACAAGCAACATAAGGTTATATACCTTAACCTATTTTTGTAATCAGTGTATACTGTATATTACTTGTTTGGGCAGTGGGCTCATCTGGTAATCACATTTTGTACTAGCAACTCCTAACAGGGTTGAGGCTTCTAACAAGGCCTATAGTCCCTTAATCAGGACTGATACACTATATGCTTGCAATAGACTCCTAACAGGGTCAACATCCTTAACAAGATACTTTTTATTAGTGGATCTTTGTGGGTACCATCCCCACCAGGGTTTTCCCTTGGCCAGGGTTTCCTCAAGAACAAATAATGTGTTATGCGTTCTTTATTATTATGCATGTTTTTTAGCTTCTTATGTTCTGCATGTATAAAGATAATCTACTATATCCATAATTGGGCAAAAGATAAAGTTTGTAGAATATTGATTCACCCCCCCTCTTAGTATTCCCTATTTCTAACAATTGGTATCAAAGCTTAGTTACTCAGAAAAGAATCAGTCAAGGGAAGCCTAGCAGCTTGAGTAAGATCTCTATGGATATGGATCAACTACAGAAGAATCTTGAAGAAGCTCTTGAATAGATTGACTTGCTTACTATTGAAAAAGATACTTTGAAAAGAAAGTATGATGATGCAAAGAACCTCATTGAGAAATTGAAAAACAAATTGGAAGATCTAAGATCTGAAAAAGAATCTGAAGTTCTTATTGAAGATTGTGATGACAATTTGGAAAAAGCAAATGAGATCCTTAAGCATGAACTGAAGATAGAAAATCTGAAGCTTAGTTTGAAAGATGGAAATGGCAAAAATGAAGTAAATCTAAAATCTAAGAATGAAAGTCTAAGGAATGAAATCTAAACTTGGTATAGTAACATCTGAACTTGAGAAAGTCAATTTGCAGTATGCTAAACTTGAGAAATACAATAAGATTGTGAAAGGTGAATTGACTTAATCCAAACAACAACTTGAAAGGCTATATTCAACTAGTGAGAAGATTGATGAACAAATATCTTATCAAAAACCATTCTATGATAAGACTGGTCTTGGATTTAACACTTTAAAACAAATGATGAAAGCAAGGAACTAGATCTGAAAATATCTGAAAGCATAGATGAGAAGAAGCCTAATGAGATCAACAAATCTAAAGATACACCTAAAGAAGAAGAATCACTAAAGCAAGAAGAATCACCCAAAGGTATGCAAAGAGAATTCAAAGGTAGATGTTTTTCTTGTAATACTATTGGTCATATGAAGAGAGATTGCACAGGTACACAATTTAAACCTCTTAATTGTTATTGTTATAATTATTATAGTTTTGGACATAGAGCTATTGAATGTAGGAAACCTAAATTTATTGAAAATAATGATGGTAGTAGAATGTTTAGGAATACTAAAAATGCAGATAAGAAACCTACTGAAGATATGTACATAAGAAATGGAGTTATATGTTATAGATGCAACAAGGTTGAACACATTGCTAGAAATTGCAGATCACAAATCAATCAACTTGGACCAAGATATGGAAACAATGGAATTGTTTGTCAGATATGCAATAAGATTAGACACACAACAAGGTTTTGTAGAATGAACAATAGAGTTTTTCATCCTAATCCTAACCCCAGAAATCATGCAAGAAGAAATGAAGATGCAAGTAACAGTCAGAAAGGATGCTGTAGTAATTCAGATGAAGTGAAGTTTATCAAAACCAAAGATCAAAGAGACATATTCAACATTGAAGGTAATCAGGAAGGTGAAGTATTGAAAGGTAAGAATGAATCTTTACCTGACCTATCTCAAAGTACTTAATTTATGTAAATTGCAGTAGAATAGGAACTTAGATTTACTGTAGAAGTAGATATATGATGAACTAAGTCTTGCGCAATTAATGCAAGGTAGTTTATGATGTTCTAATGCTATGGTTAAGAGCGCAAAGAAAAATATTATGTTTTGCAAGATGGCAAGAAGTTTTAAGCTTTGTAGGTTAGCAGAGACAACCTTTTGGAAAGAAGCGGCAAAAGAATTGAATGCGATGTCAGATCTAAGTGAGATTGAATTAATAAAAGGTTATGATCATTATTATTTGATCATGAAAGTGAATTCAAGTGTCAAGGAGATCAAAGAGCAGTGATTGAAAGCATTTTTCAAGGATTTGGAGAAGAATTTTGTGTTGAATCTACGCAAGCTCTAAAATCGCAAAATTAAGGTATTTTACTTGACAAATCTTTGAATCAGTAAAGGAATTTGAAGAAATCATGGATATATCATTAATACACAATGTCAGAGATAAGAATAGACCTAAAATGAAAAGGGAACCAGTAGAACCCTTGGAAGATAACCCTAGGTTTGCATTATCATCCGTACCAGATGGAGTCTTACATTTGGAGAATGTTAGAAGTTATCTAGGATGCAAACTAGAGACAGTTAGTGATAGTGATTTCACAAGTGAATATCAGAAGATTTACAATCAGGATATGACACTGAAACAAGGTTTTGAATATTTGGAACATAATGAAATTGTTAAGTATGGATTGCAGTATGAATTTGATAATGAGGAATGCACTAAGATTATTTTGAGCAGAATTCATAATGGAAAGTTTTGGTTAGAGGATAGAGTGATATATATTACAACTGATTTGATTCATGAAGTCACTGGATTATCTAAAACTGGAGCTATGCCTTTTAATGAGAAAAACATGAGGAAGACAGTCATTGATAACACAAACTCATCCTATAATGGTAGAGGAATTTTCATTAGTAAGATCAAACAAGATGATGTGAGATACATATGCAAGATCCTAACTACTAAGTTTTGTGCAAATTCAAGAGAGGATGACATGGCAGCTAGAATGGTACATGCAGCCTATCTAATGTGTGTTGACAGGGCACAAGTTGATATGTGTGAAATTATTAGAATTTAATTGTTTGAGAACTTGGAGAAGATCAAGAAAACTAAGTATACACTGTTTAGGTTCTCATCCCTGATCACATCTATGTTCTTTCATCTTTTAACGAGATTTCCTTACACCATAGGAAATGACTGGAATGATGGACAAACTACAATGGAAAGGATTAATCTAGTATATAGAAGACATGTTATTGACAGTGTAAATGAGAGTGCAGTACTTGTTATTAAGACATTTTAGAATATTGTGTCTAGTAGATCAAGGATCCCTAAGTCTCTTGTTGAAAAATATAAAGATGATATATGTTTTATGGTGGACACTGACTTTACCTATATTGAAGCAAAAGACCCTAAAACAGAGTGCATAGACCCTCTTGGCTATGAGATATCTAAGGTAGAGACTGAAGAGAATGTTAGCAGACTACTTAAGTGTAAGTTGGACACTCAGTGTAATAGGTTTGGAACCTTTGAGGAGAACTTCAACTCCGCAAAGATTCTAATTGAAGAGAAGCAGTCTAAGTAGAGAGTTGAGAGCACTATTAAGAAAATCTTAAAAGATACTGGAATGACAGAGAGAGATTTTTTGGTAGCAAAGCAGACAGCAGCAACAATCAGAGAGAGTGGACAAAAAGAAGTTTTTTCTATCCCTCCTTTATCATCAATTGCAGTGCAACAGGAAGAACCACAAGTGAAGGTGAAAGTGGAAGTACCCAAGAAGGATATAGAAGAAAAGATGTCTACTAGATCCTCTTCCTCCACACCCAGCAAAAGAATGAAGGAAAGTGCTACTAGACCAGGAAAGAGACATAAGACTCTAGTGCAACCAGTTCCAAGAAAGATTGCAGAAGTAAAAGATGATGTCACTACTAAGAAGAAAGCTTGGAAACCAAAAGTTAAAAAGCTTAATGAGCAGATCATTGAGAATGGTGACTTTGTAAGAATGAATAAATACTATGATCTGTATGATTATACTGACAGACTTAATCTGGAGAATGCAGTTATGAAGCATATGATTTTGACTGGCAAGAAGTTTGATACTATTCAGGGATAGATACCTGATGATTTATTTAAAAAACTTGTAAATAGGAAGAAGAGAGCATCAAATGAAGACACAAATATCAGAGAAAATCTTGTGAGGATGCTTTGTGACTTAAGATATGAAGCTCATTTCAAATAGATCATGAAAGCCCTTGGCACCCATCTAAGAACCAAAAGGAGAACAATTCAAATTATGGGAGGCAGGTATGAAGAAATCAATTCTGAGACAGAACAAGCTATTATCAAGGTTATGGTAGAATATGTTGAAGAATCATCAGTTGCAACAGAGCAAGCAGGTGAGAAAGTACAAGAGGACATTCCCTCTTCTCTAGCTATTAATATTGAAGATGAAACAATGAATGTAGAAAGTACAAAAATCACCTTGGATACTGATGAAAATGTATTCAAGAATTTGGAGAACATTGTTGACAATTCAGCCTTTAAAGAATAGGAAGCTACAAAAGAAGAAGAGATGATAGAAACCACAGTTATGGAACCACCAGTAATAGAGGAACAAATTTCCATTCCTACCAAAGAAGACATCAGTCTTACTCCTGAGACTGGAAAGAAGACTCAAATTGGATCTATGATTGAGCATTTGGGAAAAGAAGTAGATGATGATGATCAGTTGGAATTGATCACATCCTTGAATAAAATCATTGGCAAGAATAAGAAAGTGAAGAGTCTTGAAGGATGTCTAAAGGAACTAACTGAGAAGTTACAAAGCACTATAACTACACAAATTGCAGAAGCAGACCCTATGGAGAAAGCAAAGAAGGTAATGAGCACCTTTGATAATGAATTCACAAACTTGTTTAATATTGCAAAAGTGAAAGCACAAGCAGCCTATGAGGCTAGAATGCTTTTGAACATCAGTCAGAATATCAGAAATGATATCAACACTCTTGATATCTGTATCAAGGACTTGAGAAAGCATTTGGAGACAGGCAAATCTTTGTACATATAGTGTACAAAATTAGAGACCTTAACAATAGAAGAAGATCAGAACATAAAGTTGAAGGAATCAGAGATTCTGAATTGAAACAAACCTTCTGTCTAGCTCCAATGTGAAGGTATGTGATGTTGAGAAGAAAGTTCAGAAACTTTATGATGAAATCAGAGTTGTGCAAGATGAGAGAGATAGGAAATTGAGGAGATACACTCTTTTGAGAGAGCGTGCTGATGGAATATGGATGAAGTGAATGAGAGGGGGGGTGAATCAGTCAACCATAAAACACTTCACAATTATTTCTTTCCAGATCCCTTAGGATATCTTAATGAATATTATCTGTTTAACACTCGGTAAATAGATTGCAGTAACTTTGTAGATGCAGAAAGTATTAGTAAAATTATCTTTTAGATATTCATCACCACTTGTATATGATTAAGATAACTATTAAGAACACAAGAGACACAGAATTTAACGTGGAAACCCAATATGGGCAAAACCACCAATGTATATAGATACTAATTTTCACTTTTCTGAAGTGATGCCCGATTAGAAGCCAACCCGGTAAAAGGTTACAAAATACACTGTTAGGTGTGACCTTGTTAGAGGATTTAATCACCCTGCTAGGAGTGGCCTGGTAAGAGGTCTTGAGAACAATTCAATGGAATTGTCACCTTGTTAGAGGATTTACAATATGGTTGTTAAACCAACTCGGTTAAGAGATTTAGAATTCACTGTTACAATGATAAGAAGGTAACAATGAAAATGACCTGTATAATAATGCAACTGCCTTGCTGATTACAGATCTTTGTTCTGTATAAGTGTGATCCTTCCTGATCGAATATATCTCTGCTGCTCCTCAAGGATATCTGGTTATCCTTCACAATTTTGCACACACCTTTCCTGTCTTTCTTCTATATATCTTCTTCTATATTTCTTGTTTATTTTTCACATTTGACCTTTTATTTATATGATTTTAGATTTGTCAAATCGGCATTACTTAGTATAACAGTTGGCTGAATTAAGCAAACTTTATTTGCAAAGATCCTTCAAGGGCCGACAATGCTCAGTGATCATAATGAAATTTTCTACAATCTTTTGGAGACCGAGGGAACTCGGTAAACACTGATAATCTCTTCAATAACCGAGTGAGCTCGATAAATGCTAACTTTTCTTTGACAACCGAGTGAACTCGGTAAATGCTAATTTTTCTTTGATAACCGAGTGAACTCGGTACATGCTGATTTTCTTTGATAACAGAGTGAACTTGGTAAGCACTAATTTTAATGCCAGGCAGACCGACTGAGCTCGGTAGGTATTGATTGTAGCGGACTATGACATTGTGTGACACCAAAGACAATACATAATTTGAGTAGCAATTTTCTTCAGACAATTGTTTCCAACAATCTCCCTCTTTGGCATTGATGGCAACACAATATGTCATAGCATAAGAAATTTTGAAAGGATTAGCTCGGTTCAGATTCAAATCTCCCTCTGTCAGCAAACTTCCTTTTTCTTGAAAACTCTTCCTCCTGACTATTGAAAATTTCTTGAAGTAATAGCAAAGACATAGCAAACACTCCCTCTTTGACAACACATGCCAAAGACAATTCACAAATTACCGATGTAAACTAATGTACCTCAAGTACTGATTCATATGCAATGATTCCTTGAATATGCTACATCAACTGGTTGATTTTCAATCATGTTCTGGTTGATGCATCACTAAAACTGTATTTAGTGAGCCTCGGATAGGGGAATGACCCCTAACTTACCTCTTAGATACACAAATGCATCCTTTGGTAATGGTTTGGTGAAAATGTCTGCAATCTGCTCTTTTGTATGAATATATTCTAATATGATTTCCTTGTCCTGCACCAATTCTCTGACAAAGTGATATTTAATAGCAATGTGCTTGGTTTTGGAATGCATTACTGGATTCTTTGAAATGTTTATTGCACTTGTATTGCCACAAAATATAACAACTGGTTCTTTGATTTCAACCTTCATACCTTGTAATAACTATTTAAACCAAATAATATTTGAACAATTTACTGCAGCAGCAACATATTCTGCTTCAGCTGTGGATTGAGATGTGCAATTTTGCTTTTTACTAGTCCAGGATACTAGTCTTTTTCCAAGAAAAAATGCTCCACCACTTGTACTTTTTCTGTCATCAATGTTCCCTACCCAATCAGCATCAGTAAACACTTTTAAGTCTAGATTGCCTCCAAATTTATACCACAAACCATATTCTTTAGTTCCTCTTAAGTACCTTAAGATTCTTTTGATTGCCATCATATGATTTTCCTTAGGTTTTGCTGAGAATCTTGCTACTATACCGACTGCTAAGGCAATATAAGGTCTTGTATGTACTACATACTGCAATTTTCCAATCATAGATCGGTATAAGGTCTGATCTACTTCTTTTGAATCATCATTTTTGGTAAGTTTCAGTCCAGTACACATGGGTGTATCAACTGGTTTTGAATCTTCCATACCAAACTTCTTAAGTATTTCCTTAATGTATTTAGATTGAGTAATGTATATACCATTCTTGCTTTGCTGAATTTGAAGACCAACAAAGAATTTTATTAAACCAAACATAGACATTTCAAATTCTTTGTTCATTTGCTTTGAAAATTCTTTGCACTGATCATCATTCCCTGTAAATATAGTATCATCTACAAATATTTCTACCAATACAATTTTGTCATCCGATCCTTCTTTAATATACAGATTGCTGTTATCATTGGCTCTTTTGAAATTAATTTGAATCAGATAGTTATGGAGTCTTTCATACCATGCTCTAGGAGCTTGTTTCAAACCATACAATGCTTTGTGTAACTTGCAGACCATGTCCTTTTTATCTGGATCAACAAAACCTTCAGGTTGTTCAATGTAGACTTCTTCATCAAGAATTCCATTGAGAAATGCAGATTTTATATCCATCTGATATACTTTAAATCCTTTATGTGCTGCATAAGCAAGTAGAGTTCTTACACCTTCTAATCTTGCAACAGGAGCAAAAGTTTCACCATAATCTATACCTTCTTCTTGAGAATAACCTTTACATACCAATCTAGCTTTGTTTCTAGATACTTGACCGTCTTCATTCAGCTTATTCTTGAATACCCATTTTGTTCCAATTACATTCTTATCTTTAGGTCTAGGTACAAGAGTCCATGTTTTATTCTTTTGTATTTGTTCTAATTCTTCATTCATTGCTTCAATCCAACTTTCATTTTTCAATGCATCTTTGATATTTCTAGGTTCAAAATCAGCAAGCAGACATGTACCTTTTAGCTTGCTTCTTGTCATAGTACCATCTGATTTGTTTCCAATAATTTGATCTGGTGTATGATGCCTTCTGACATATAAGGCTAGTATAGGTTCCTTGCTTTTTGAATGAGTCATGTTGTTGTCTTCTAGGATCTCTTCTTCAGGTTGCTCTGGCTCGGTAGATATTTGCTCGGTAACTTCAGGTTGAGACTCGGTTTGAATTTCTTCCTGTGACTCGGTTTGAACTTCTTCCTGTGACTCGGTTTGAACTTCTTCCTGTGACTCGGTTACTGTGCTAGGCTCGGTAGATATAGTTTCCTCATTGATAGTTGTGTCTGGCAATGTTTCAGGTTCAATGTAAACAAATCTCCTGTAGTTTTCAGGTTCCCTTTTGCTTTCTTCTTCAGTCTTTTCTGCAAACTCATCAAATTTTACATGTATACTTTCTATGACTTTGTGAGTAGACAAGTTCAGACATTTGTATGCCTTGCTTTTGCTAGAATATCCTAAGAATATTCCTTCATCACTTTTTACATCAAATTTATTTCTTCTGGATTCTTTTAAGATATAACACTTGCTACCAAATACTTTCATATAACTTACATTGGGTTTATAGCCATACCATAACTCATAAGGAGTTTTGAATGTGTCTTTCTTCAATTGTACTCGGTTCAAGGTATGAACTGCAGTGCTGATAACTTCCTTCCAGTATTTTATGGCGATGTTCTTTTCTATCATTAAAGTCCTTGCATAATCCATAATAGATCTGTTTCTTCTTTCTGCTATTCCATTCTGCTCAGGAGTTCTAGGAGTTGATACCTGTCTTTTGATTCCTCTTTCAATGCAAAAGTTGTTAAATTCATGGGAGATGAATTCACCACCTCTGTCTGATCTTAAGCATTTCAATCTTTTCCCTGTTTCCTTTTCTACTCTTGCCAAGTACCATTTGAACTTTTCAAATGCTTCTGACTTTTCTCTTAAATACATAACAGTCATCATTCTAGAATAATCATCAACGAAAAGAATAAAGAATTTATCTCCAGTATAGCTTTCTATTCCAATAGGTCCACATAAATCAGTATGCACAATTTCCAAAATCTCTTTAGACTGATAGTTCTTACTCTTAAAACTAGTCTTACTCATTTTGCCAATCTGACAATTCTTACATAGACCAGTATCAGGTTTCTTCAAAGTAGGAATTCCTCTTACCTTCTTGAATTTGCTTATTTTCATCATGTTATCAAAATTCACATGACATAACCTTTTGTGCCATAGCCAACTTTCTTCAATTTGAGCAATAAAACATGAATATTCACTAAGATCAAGATAAAATAAGTTACCTTTTGTTTGTTTGCCTGATCCAATGAGTTTTCCTTTTCCATCCAGCAGTCTTGCTTGACTATTCATGAATTCAACCTTGAAACCAGTGTTGATTAGCTGTGCTACACTTAGAAGATTATGTTTTAGTCCTTCAACCCAATAGGCATTATCACATATGAGTTCTTTGGTTAATGAGATTCTTCCTTTTCCTTTTATACAACAAGGTTCATTGTTTCCAAATCTTACATTGCCACTATCACAGTCTTCTAGGTATTCAAATTTTGTCTTGTCACCAGTCATGTGGTGTGAACATCCACTGTCTATTATCCATATATCAATATTGCTTATATGAGAAATAAGTGCCATCTTATCTTCATCATCATCAGATTCATCTTTTATAGCAATAAAGATAATTTCTTCTTCACTATCATCAGAATCTTTAGCCATAAAACATGTTTTCTTACCTTTGTCCTTGAATGATTTGAAATTCTTTTTGCCATAGTACTTGTGACCTCTCTTCTCTTCCTTTGCCTGCTTGTTTGGGCACCTAGTTGCAATATGTCCAATTTCTTCACATGAAAAATAGATTAAAGTAGTTTTACCTTTATATTTACCTTTCCCTTTAGAGTACTTCTTTGCAAGTAGTGCTTCTACAATTTCAAGATCACTATCAGAACTTTCTTCTGATACTTCTTCACTTTTTGACTGAACTTCTTTTATTTTCTTATTCTTCCTTAGTGAAACCTTGGCCTCGAATGCTGACTCAATATTTTTGGAATTTGGAACATAGTTGTCATAGTTGTCTAATTCAAAGGCTGTCAATCTTCCAACTAAAGCATCCAAAGTTATATTGTGGTTTGTTTCACATCTTCTTTCTTGAATAGCTGATACTCTTATTGCATAGATAGGGAGTAATGTTCTGAGTACCTTGCTTATAATAGTTTCATCAGAGATTGTTCCTCCAGAAGCTCTAATTGCACTAACACTTGCTTTGATCCTTTCAACATATTTTGCAATGTTTTCATCTTCTTTCATATTCATCTTGTCAAACTGTCCTCTTAGGCTTTCTGCTTTGGCTCTTTTCACATTTGCATCACCACCATATATTTTCTTTAGTGTGATCCACATTTCATATGCAGTAGTGCATTCTTTAATATCATCAAATTCTTCATAGCTGAGAGCTGATGCAATGTCTATCATCATGGTGTTATGACTCTTTTTCTCTGCAATGTCTTCAACAGTTAATGCGCCAGTAGGAATTATGTATTCTTCATCAATGTATTTGCATCCTGAATCACTAATGGAAGCCAGATGAAGTCTCATGAGACCTTGCCATGCTGAAAAGTTATCTCTGTTGAGCTTTGGAATTTCTCTCTTGTAAGACATCCTGATCTTTAGCTTAGGTCCTTGAAACCCTTCCTGCAAGCACCAAAAGCTCTGATACCAATTGATGGAATATGGATGAAGTGACTAAGAGGGGGGGTGAATTAGTCAACCATAAAACACTTCACAATTATTTCTTTCCAGATCCCTTAGGATATCTTAATGAATATTATCTGTTTAACACTCGGTAAATAGATTGCAGTAACTTTGTAGATGCAGAAAGTATTAGTAAAATTATCTTTTAGATATTCATCACCACTTGTATATGATTAAGATAACTATTAAGAACACAAGAGACACAAAATTTAACGTGGAAACCCAATATGGGCAAAACCATCAATGTATCTAGATACTAATTTTCACTTTTCTGAAGTGATGCCCGGTTAGAAGCCAACCCAGTAAAAGGTTACAAAACACATTGTTAGGTGTGACCTTGTTAGAGGATTTAATCACCCTGCTAGGAGTGGCCTGGTAAGAGGTCTTGAGAATAATTCAATGGAATTGTCACCTTGTTAGAGGATTTACAATATGGTTGTTAAACCAACTCGGTTAAGAGATTTAGAATTCACTGTTACAATGATAAGATGGTAACAATGAAAATGACCTGTATAATAATGCAACTGCCTTGCTGATTATAGATCTTTGTTCTGTATAAGTGTGATCCTTCCTGATCGAATATATCTCTGCTGCTCCTCAAGGATATCTGGTTATCCTTCACAATTTCGCACACACCTTTCCTGTCTTTCTTCTATATATCTTCTTCTATATTTCTTGTTTATTTTTCACATTTGACCTTTTATTTATATGATTTTAGATTTGTCAAATCGGCATTACTTAGTATAACAGTCGGCTGAATTAAGCAAACTTTATTTGCAAAGATCCTTCAAGGGCCGATAGTGCTCGGTGATCATAATGAAATTTTCTACAATCTTTTGGAGACCGAGGGAACTCGGTAAACACTGATAATCCTTTTTCTTCGATAACCGAGTGAGCTCGGTAAATGCTAACTTTTCTTTGACAACCGAGTGAACTCAGTAAATGCTAATTTTTCTTTGATAACCGAGTGAACTCGGTACATGCTGATTTTCTTTGATAACCGAGTGAACTTGGTAAGCACTAATTTTAATGCCAGGCAGACCGACTGAGCTCGGTAGGTACTGATTGTAGCGGACTATGACATTGTGTGACATCAAAGACAATACATAATTTGAGTAGCAATTTTCTTCAGACAATTGTTTCCAACACATGCTTCTATGAAGTTGAGCATTATTGAAGAGCAGTTGGAAGAATGTCTTTTAGCTAAGACATCTTTTCAGAAATTTAACTTTGAAAACCTCCAAGCATGTGAAATAGCTTCTTATGGATTGAGCGCACTACTCAATATGGCAGATTCCAGTAAGAAATCATGGGAGAAGAAGATAGAAGCCATGAAGATAGATTTTTAAGATTGTGTTGCAAGCCTACCGACTTTGCAATAAATGAATTGAGGTATAACTTTTTGTGATACATTTTTGTAATCCTCCCTACCTTATTTTGTCATTGTTGTCAAAGGGGGAGAGATATATAGTAGAAGAAAATTGATAGTATATGATAAGGGTTGTTACTCTTAGGGGGAGTACTATATTAGAGACAAGAATTTTTGAGGAGTTATAAGGATAGTATATATTTTATACTATGGCCACAATTTTGAGCAATTTTAAGATTTTGAGTTCTACACTTAGCCAATTTTCTCATATGTTGCCACCAATGAAAAAGGGGGAGATTGTTGGCAATTTGGCTAAGTTGATTACATAGATGTTGTCATTATGGAAACATATGATCCACATGAAGATCGCACAGGTCAGAGAGTAAGTATGACATAGCGCATTGCAAATTTGTCTAAGTGTGAGACAATGTTTTACTAGTGAACCTGGACATAGTTTTTGTTTGCGACATTGACTGGAGTAAGTTCAGTGATTGTGCACTTGAATATAGACTCTATGATGTCTATTGATCACCCATCTTAGAGTGCAAATCAGTATGACATGTACCGAATAAGTTATGATAGTTTTACCGAAGACAGTGTGAAGCCGACAGGATAGAATATGAAGACAAAACTAGTAAAGAGTTAAGGGATTATTTTGTTTATCAAAATAATGACTTAACAATATAAAGGGACAACATCCTAGATGTTAAATCTTGGATAAATCTATTGGTATAAATGTAATTGTAATTGTAAAGTAGAATATAGATGATATAGTAAACATTTGATGTATAGTGAAGTGATATGATGCAAAGTATATGAAGCATATGTAATAGCGATAGTGAAAGAGTAGTGAAGAGATATTGATGCAAGCAGCATAAGGTTATGTACCTTAACCTATTTTTTTAATCAGTGTATAATGTATATTACTTGTTTGGGTAGTGGGCTCATCTGGTAATCACATTTTGTACTAGCAACTCCTAACAGGGTTGAGGCTTCTAACAAGGCCTATAGTCCCTTAATTAGGACTGATACACTATATTCTTGTAATAGACTCCTAACAGGGTCAACATCCTTAACAGGATACTTTTGATTAGTGGATCTTTGTGGGTACCATCACCACTGGGGTTTTCCCTTGGCCAGGGTTTCCTCAAGAAAAAATAATGTGTTATGAGTTCTTTATTGTTATGCATGTTGTTTAGCTTCTTATGTTATGCATGTATAAAGATAATCTATTATATCCATAATTGGGCAAAAGATAAAGTTTGTAGAATACTGATTCACCCCCCCTCTCAGTATTCCCTATTTCTAGCAATCCTCTCCTGCTCCGTTGGTGCAAAAGCCTCCAACACTTTATCCAAGATCTTCCTGTCCCTATAGAAGTTAATTCCTTCTATCTTTAGACCCGTCACCTTTGCGAGGATCTCCTCAGTCACCTCCATGCTTTGTGTTCCTACCATGACTTTCCCTTTGTTCTAGGTCTTAATAAATTGCCTAGTAATGACAACTTTCCCTCCATGCAGCTTCTCCATATAAACTGCCAGACCCCCATCTTTGACAATGTTCCACACCTCCTGGTTCTAGTTCCATTCTTTGCAGTTCCCTGGTTCACACCTTTTCTTTCTACCTCCCATAGCTTTGCAACAGTCAGGAAAACCCTTCTCAAAATTTCTCACAACACTCTGCAAATTCGGCTTAAAGTTGTAATAATGCCCTCTAACACCTCAAAAGACCCATAAATCGTGCCAAATGATAAGGACAGTGACCTTATTTTTTTCTTGTGGATAGTCATTTGTTGAAATTTTTTAAGGGGTCATCTTGGGCTGTATTTTTTAGTTAATGCTTTTAGCTAGTTTTGGGGTTGTTTTTTTGGCTTTCATGGGGGTTTGGCACATTCTGTTTGTGTATTCCTCTTTCACAGTTCCTATGGAGGTGGGAGACATGCTTGAATATTTTGGAGGATTGAAAATTTATTTGTGATTTATATTTATGTGGTTTTTTGGATGTGGAAAGGAATTGTGGTGTCCTCTCCTTTTGGCCAATCTCTTCCTCTCCTTCTACTATAAAGGTGTGCTCCTTTTATATTGAGATCGAAAGGAGTTTTGTAGATGGGAGGCAGATTTTTAGTTAGGGAGATGTTTCTTTGGTCTCAAGATTATTTTGATACCACTTTTTTATCCATTATGCCTCACTCTATGGGTTTCTAGCAGTGTGTTGTTAGTGGCTTCTTTTGGTACTAATATTGTAAGTGTCCAGATGTGGCCTATTGCTCCTCTAGTACCCCTTTGTTACTTTGCTAATAGTGTGCATCTTGTGACCTTAATTTGTTTCTACCAATACCCTTGATGTACTATTATTTTCTTAATAGCCTCCTGGTTGTGTTATTGAAAGGGTCGGGCCCCTTATTTGGCTACTTAATTAATCATAAACAAAATATAAGAAATTTCATCTAGATTTAGCTTTGTAAAAATACAAAATGTTGCCTTGAGACCTTGAAATTTGTCGTGGAGGTGCATTTACATTAGGACAATATATGGATGAAACCCATCAATTATGACAACCATCAAGTACCAAATTACCAATTTATGAAAATGGCTACCTAGTAGACACAACAATGTACACACAAAATATTTTATTAAATTGCATTTGAATTGGACATATTAATAATATCAAATTAAGTACTAGGACCCTAGAAATGGATATGGGGGGACACTAATATGTTGTAAACACTAGGTAGTAATCCTTTTATCATTGTAATCAACTAGTTATGAAATACAAGCCTCCAAAGTAAGCTACTTGGATAATGTGATAATGTGCAATATGTAGATCTGTGTTGACCCCTAAAACTAAGTGCATAAAAATGTGTCAAAACTAATCTTGGGATGTTGCAATGGACAAATGCACTCATTTATTATAGGTGAACATTTTCCCAAGGCCATATCATATGAAAATCATTACGAATCAATAAATTATCCTTCAGAGTAGGGCACTCAAAAAATTCTTCTAGGGGTATATCTATGTTCCCTAGTTAATTTTTCATCATATGAACTTCAAATTCCTTTTAGAATTTGAAGGCACCAATAGGTTACAAAGAAAAACTAAACGTTTAACTATCTCTATTTGAGAAATTGATAGTTTCTTTTAAGAAACAAAAGAAGCATTATCCACATCATTATGTTCATCAAATGATACATATGCCAATCTTCCCTCAAGTTCTATCTCATGGAGAGTATTAGGGCTATAAAATAAGTCCTTTTATATAGGAGATATCCACCACCTATTGTTATAGAAACCTCTGTATCCAACTTGTAAATATGTTTCTCTGCAACCTAAAGTAATATTTTCTCCACCAAATATTGAAAATTTCCTTTTACATAAAATATTTGCATTTTGGCATGGAAAGCATTGAGATAGGCTTACCTTGATCCTCAAAATGCTTAAAGAAGAAAAGGAAAAATTTGATAAGGGACTCTTAAAGTTTTTGATGTCTCAAGATGGGCTATTATACAAGGATGAACCATACTCTGTAATTCTATTTATTTCACGAAATGGTAAAGAGTGAGGGGACTGCAATAAAGGTAAGATTTATTAAATTGTTTCCTCATGTTTTTGAACACCTCCCCTTAGGAAGGATACCCTTACACCTTTTCAGTAATAAATAAGTGGAGTACTTCAAAAAAAAACTTGCTCCAAAATATTAGAAGTAATATTTTACCTACTATTTGTACCCTACATCTCATTAACTACTTCCAAACTTTCTTGGGTAATATTTTATGGAAATAGATGTTTATGATCTTGCGGAGTGACTAATTTTTGTATATATATATATATAATTTTCACTACTCACTCCCCATTTGACATCAATGGAAAATGGTATATCCATGAATTTAAGAGTATCTCTAAATTTTCAAAGAGGATTAGAATGCCACTTGTATACTCAAGGATTTTTAACTTACATTAGTACAAGAAGATCTACATAGATGGTTGTCAAGAGTGATAGGTATGTGATCCATCCTTGTATCATACTTGTTAAAAATGATGTATGGGCACTGAAGTTATGTGCAATAGTTTCTCCTTCCCTCATATCAACAGGTTTGGGCACTGCAATAGCTTTTTGAGCCTCTTTGAGTGCACGAAAAAGAGTATGATGTTTGGGTCCATTGAAGCTTCGCATTTTATGTACTTTCCTAACTATTTCCTTCTTTTCCTTCTCCAAGATCATCACTTTTTTTAGTAAAGGTATAACCTGAATTTCTACTAAAGAGGTGGAGGAATGCATAGGGCTGAATGATTGAGCAATGTGCTCCAATTGAGTTGCACAATATTCTTTTTTTCTTCAAAGGTTGTTATAAATTTGGTCGTATGTAGATAAGATTTATATATTTTGGTTCTGGCATTGATATCCTTGGATATTTTTTGTATGTGTTGATTAAATATAATTCTATCATACATAATTATCTTCTTTAGTTTCTCAAAGATTTTTACATCCATCTCCTTTCTTACTGTTATTTCTGCATTCTTTTCAAAAGAGTCAAATTGTGAGCTTACTTCACTAATTAAATTCTTAAATTCCATGGATGATCTGTCTACAACATTCCTTTTAAATTTTGGGACTAGAATTATCAAGATATTTTTTTCTTCAATCATCAATTTTTTGTCCCTTTAATGGCTTCTCAGTATCTCCTCTTCTTCCCAAGCCTCTGCAAGTTGATAAAATTGATACTTTTGAGATGGAGAGAGTAAGGACATGTCAATTGACCTGGGGGGATTTGAGAAGTGACATGATTGGTATCCAACTCCATAAAAAAAGACCCTATAGAATCTCTTTCCCTTTCTATATGAGTGTTATCATCCTCCTTCACCTTAACTCCTTTTCTCAACTCTTGTTCTATTTTTAACTCAATTTCAATTTTTTTTCATTTTTTGGTTCCTCATTTCTTTCATTCTCAATCCACATTCTTTCCTCGGGGATTTCCATTGTATTATTTGATACAACTTCTTGAGCATCCCCATTGTAGATACCTAAAAATAGTCAGGACTAATCCAAGCGAGAAATAGAACCAAAATCATAAATTAATTGAAAACAAAGCTAAAAAGGATGAATTAAATTAAATAAATCATTTAATTATGCAATTAATAAAATCAATTGTATATTTGAATTAAATCAAATCCAACCCATTAAAGGGGTACACATGGCTAAAGAATTTAAATAAATCAATTAATTAATTCCTAAAATTTATCACCTACCACATGGGAGTGAATTACCTCAACCAATAGTAATTGAGAATTGAGCTCACATGGATCAAAATACCAAATTGAATCTCAATCACTCACTTGGAGAATGTATCTTGACCACTCATTTTGTCTCATTGTCCCAAGCTTTGAGGATAAAATATTTAAATTGTCTCAACATTTGAAACCATGGACTTAACCCAAACTCAATCATGATTAAACTTACTCCACCCCATAAGCTTGGATAAATCTATGAATAGAAGGAAAAAATCAAGAGAAAAGGATCCCAAGAGCATTTTAGAATTGCATCCTTACTATAGTGAATTTGATTTGAAAGCATAATTTAGCATGTTTTGAAAAAAGATAGGCATAATAACTCATCATTTAGCATAATTTCTCATTTTAGAGTTGTCTCTAATGGAATCTTATTGAGAGATCTTCATTAGCATCTTTAATTAGAGAGCCATATGATGTTTATTGTCTTTATTTTTATTTAATAGCTTCTAGATGATTATATTTTGCATAATTGAATTGATGTATTGACAAACTAATCCTATGAAGGTATTTTTCATACACAAAATGGCACCCACCATGGGCCATCTTGCCTCTACTAACTAAATTTTATGTTTATTTTCTAAATTTACATGAATTTGTGTTTTGAATCTCTGTCAGACAAGTGAAGTAGCATGTACAAGGCCTGTAATAGCGCATATAAAGTAAAGTATGATGCATTTACACAGTCAAATGGTGAGTGCACGATGAAGTTCAATGCCTTAATGCAGGATTTTAGTGCATACAAAATACCTATCTCACTTTCTTTCAATGCGTACACATTGAGTTCGTAGCACATGCACACTCTGTATCAATGCATACAATATTTTCATGTTTAAAATGCCACATTCTAGGAATTATTTGTCAGCATTTACCTAATTGAGTAGCACATATTATTGTTTAAATAAAACTTTTAATTCATTCTATAGTGTGTACTACTGGTTTTATAAAAAATTAATTTCTGGTAGAAAATGATGAATTCACCTTGTTTTGTAGATGATAGAGCATAAAAGGGTTTGGAAACTAGAAGCCAGGGTTAACAGAGAGGACAAACAAGTAAGGAGAAGGTTGAAAAGGGAGAAAACATTTCATCTCATAAATTTCTTGGAGGATTCAAAGCATGAAGGTGAATCTTATCAGAGATATTTGCAAATAATTGAAGCTTATAAATCTAAATTTGTTTCTCTTAATTGGATCTTTGTTCCTTAAGGTTGTCAATTTTAATCATTTTAGAGAAAGGAGTAAAAACTTGATTTGTTTGGATTTCTTCACTTTTCTTGGCATTTGTGTTGGACTAACTAAATCTTGAGAAGAGGATGCTATGGAGATGGAACAATTGCCACTAGGTGATTATCAAAATATATAAATGAAATAAAAAATGCCCCTAGCCTTTGCTAGCTTTCAAAAAGGTATGCCTAAAGCCTTATGCATTTGATTAAATTGTGGAAAGTTTATTTGAATTTAGCATAATTAGAATACCTATTATTTTTTGTTGGATTTTATAGTAGGCCTATGCTCTTCACTTCTTTTAGTGAATCAAAATGAAAAACCTATCAAATCTTTCAATTAAAAAAAGGTCAAAGGAATAAACAAACATTAAATTAATCCTATTGTTTGTGGAAAACAATATTAGGTGATTATTCTCTTCACCTTTTAGGTGAATCAGAAAGTTAGAAGTGATGAACTATAACTGATTTAGAACTAGAATGAAGAATTTGTAATTCAAGATTATTGAGGAGTTGATGATTAAATAATGCAAGATGATTAAATCAGTATTATGTTGTCATTGATGTCAACTAGCTTGATAGTACTTATCTTGTAAGTTACTATACCGACACATCTGAAGGAAGGTGAAAGAGATGAAGAATAGAAATATCTACATGAGGAAGATGTATATGATAGATGAGGATAAGGAATACACTAAGTAACTTGTTGATGAGTCTATGACTTGATGGAATTGACTTTATTATGTTGCATTCATCTATGATGAAGAATACAGATGAAAGACACAAAGCAGTGTTGTCGGTAAATAAAATATTTCAGTATACACCGACGAAGTGTAGTATATACCGAGCGCAGTATGAGCCGAGCTTGTGTTCACCGACACATTTCTTTGTTAACCGAGCAAAATAGAAATGAATTAAATGATTAGTTTAGCCGATAAAGTGATGAGCTGTAAAGTGTATGAAATTGAGGTAATAGATAATGTTTGTTATAAAGATCGACGACTAACATAAATCGAAAGGGATCTAATGGAGTAGATTGAAATGTGTTACTGACACATCGGCTGAGGGAGCATAATGCGGCAAAATCTATGAATATGATTAAGCAACAAAATCTGATGGAGGAAAAGAAAATGATTTACTCATCTATATAAGAGACATTGGTTTCAATTTGAAATGTATCCCGGAAGAAGAAGAAACTATAGAATAATCATGTGAAGAAGTTTTTTCTGATCATACTAGTTAATAAGAACTGAGCTGTAGAATAGTTACCGAGCTACAGAGAGTTATTACCGATGGATAGTAAGTTGATACAGTATTGAATCTGAAGTGTTATATTGGTCAGAAATATTGAATGAGCTGAACATTGATCTGTAAACTGCAAATTGAAGTTGTATTTAGGCAGATCACCTTTTGTTACACATTTAACCATTGTACATAGTTAAATCTCTTAACCGAGTGGACTATGAAAGTCTTTTTGATGTTTCATTCATAGAGTGAACATTGTTATCCTGTCAACCCCAGAGTGACTGTTGGTTGGATGATAACTTCTGGTCTTAAATCTTTTAACAAGGTCACACCTAACAATGTTTTTGTAAACTTTTAACAAGGTTGGGTCTTCACCAACCTCACTTCAGAAGAGTGAACAATTTTGGGTTGCCAGTCCCAGGTGGTTTTTCCCTTTACAAGGTTTCCACGTTAAATCTCTTGTGTTATGTGTTGATTGTAATATTTGTTTGTTATCATACTTTGCATATTACATGTTAGATTTGATCGGTAATTACTATAAAGTTTAGACTGTCAATTGGTAAATACATAGACAGTGAGAGTATTATATGTTTACCGACCTACAAAAGTAGTAGAATTGTTTTGGGTTATACATTTTTATTTGGGACACTGGATAACTAATTCACCCCCCCTCTCAGTTATTCTAACAATTGGTATCAGAGCTTCGGTTGCTTAGAACAGAGTTTTAAGGACTTCAGCAAAAAGGTCTCAAAATGTATAAGAGGGAAGTGCCAAAGCTGAACAAAGATAACTTCACAGTATGGCAAAGATGGATGAAGTTGCACATATCTGGAATTGGGAATTCAACACTAGAACTAATGGAGAATGGCTACATTGAACCAACACCAGGTCCTTTGACTCTTGATCAACTGAAGGATAGGCATGAACACAATATTACTATGATGGAACTTGCTGCTACCTGTACCAACGCCGAATTTGATGACATCAAGGAATGTAATACTGTTAAGAAGATGTGGGACAAGCTGACTCTAATATACAGTGGAGATGTGAATGTCAGGAGAGCCAGAGCAGAAAGCCTAAGAGGTCGATTTGATGATATGAAGATAAAAGAAGGTGAGAACATTGTGCAATACACAAATAGACTAAAAGAGGTAGTACATGCTATTAGAGCATTTGGTTGAGATATTAATGATGAAATAGTGATAAGCAAGATTCTCAGAACTTTGTTGCTAGTTTATGCGATCAAGATCTTTGCAATTCATGAAACAAGGGCTACATCCAACGTCACCCTTGACACTCTGATTGGTAAGCTTACAACCTTTGAATTGAATAACTTTGACAATAGTGTTGTACCTTCTGTTGAATTCACTTTCATGTCCTCCTTGAAGATTGGTAAGTCTAGTAACACGAATGATAAGAATAATGACAGTGATAGTAATACGGATGATGAACTTGATGAGCTTGAAGCTCTTATGGCCAAAAGATTGTCCAAAGGTAAAGGAAGGTATAGAGGCAAGTTTCCTCTAGCTTGTTTCAATTGTAAAGAAGTTGGCCACATTGCTGCTAGATGTCCGAATAAGAAAGATGATGATAGATCCAAGGACCGATCCAAAGGAAGATATGGGAGAAGAGTTAACAGAGGCTACCCACACAACAACAGAGATAACCAAGATAGCTATGAAAAAAGGAAAAAGGTATGTTACATAGCCGAAGAATTTGAATCTGAATCTGACATTGATGATGATGTAGAAGTAGTATTTGTTGCTATGAAAGATGATTCAGAAGAAGAAGACAAATATGAAGATACAACATTGATCTCTAAAGTAAGCAGAAATGATACATGGATCATAGACAGTGGCTGCACACATCATATGACTGGTGATATAGATAAATTTGATCTAATTGATGAATATGATGGTGGATCTGTAAGGATGGGAAATGATGCACCTTGTATGGTGAGAGGTAAAGGTTCACTAATGATTAATGACAAAATAAAATGTGAGAATGCATATTGGGTAGATGGACTGAACTACAATTTGATAAGTGTGGCATAGCTGAACCACTCAAGCCACCGACTTGCTTTTGAGAGCAGAAAGGTAAGAATCTATGATGATGGAGGAAGACTTGTTGGAACCGGTACACAATCCAAAGGTAATCTATTTTATCTTGATATTGATCAATCTTCTTGTTTATTAATGAAAGATAAAGATGCATGGTTGTAGCATAAGAGGTTATGTCATGTGAATTCTCATAACATGGTCAAGATTAGTAGGAAGAAGAGAGTTAGAGGATTGCTTAACTTGTCAAAACTGGATCATGCTATGTGTCATGAAGTCAAAAAGGTAAGATGACTAAGTCCAGTTTTAAAAGAAAAGACTACTCAACAAAGAAGATACTTGAATTGGTTCATACCGACCTATGTGGTCCTATGAGAACTTAAAGCTATTATAGTGATAGATACTTTATTCTTTTTGTTGATGACTACACTAGACTGATGACTATTATGTTTCTGAAAGAGAAATCTGAAGCTTTTAAGTTGTTTAAATGGTATAAGGCTAAGGTAGAAAAAGATACTGGAAAAGAAATCAAATGCTTAAGATCTGATAGAGGAGGTGAATTTATCTCTGATGAATTTACTAATTTCTGTAATGAGAATGGTATTAAGAGAACACCTCAGCAGAATGGGATTGTTGAAAGAAGGAATAGGTCAATAATTGATTGTGCTAGGACACTGATGATACAAAAGAATGTTGCTCAGACATATTGGAGGGAAGCTATCAGCACAACTGTATATGTGCTTAACCGAGTACAACTGAAGAAGGACACCAACTGGACACCTTATGAGCTATGGTTTGGACACAAGCCTACAATAAGTTATTTTAGAATTTTTGGAAGCAAATGCTTTATTTTGAAATATGAGAGAAATGGGAAATTTGATTCTAAGATGAAGAAATATTTTTAGGATATTCTACTAAGAGTAAAGCATATAAATGTTTGAATAAGGTTACAAATGAGATGATTGAAAGTACTAATGTTCATGTTGATGAGTTTGATGACAAGTACACAGAAGAAAGAAAGGAACCAAAAGAGTATGGTAGATTCACTTATATTGAACTTCTTGACTATCTACCGAAGTTGCAACCTGTGATAACCGGTTAGTAGAAAAATAACCCCGAGGAATAGAAAAGGGAAACCAATGAACAAGATGATGCTACCAAGCATGCAAATGAACCTGAACAGGATGAACAAGAAAGAAGAAACTGAGTACTGGCTAGTTTTGTTAGAAGACATCATCGTGAGACACAAATTATTGGAAACAGACAAGTTGGAATGCAGACAAGAAGCAAAACAAGACAAGGTACATGCTTAGTTTGTGAATTTAAACCAAAGAATGTGAAAGTTGCATTAGAAAATGAAGAATGGGTTAATACAATGAAGGAGGAAATAGAACAAATAGAGAAAAACAAAACTTGGTCCTTAGTACCCCAACCTAAAGATAAGAATGTTATCGGTACTAAATGGATATTCAGAAACAAAATGAATGAAAATGGTGAAGTGACAAGAAATAAAGCGAGATTTCTATGCAAGGGATATGCACAGGAAGAAGACATTGACTATGGTGAAACATTTGCACCTATTGCTAGATTGGAAGGAGTTAGAATATTACTTGCATATGCTGCACACAAAAAATTTAAGGTTTATCAAATGGATGTGAAATCAACATTTATGAATGGTATACTTAAAGAAGAGGTCTACATAGAACAACTTGAAGGATTCGTTGATCCAGACAATAGAAACATGGTATGTAGGTTACACAAAGCTTTATATGGTTTAAATCAAGCACCGAGAGTATGGTATGAAAGACTGCATACTTACTTGTTAAGTATTAGATTTATAAGAACTAGTGAGAATAAAAATTTGTACATGAAAGGTGATACTGATGACACTATTATTATTGCTAAAAAAAATTTGATGATATTATTTTTGGAGGTCAAGATCATGTATGTAAATCTTTTGTTGATGACATGAAGAATGAGTTTGAAATGTTTATGTTCAGAGAGATTAAATTCTTTCTTGGATTACAAGTGATACAACAGAGTGATGGGATATTCATCACACAGTCCAAGTACATAAAAGAAGTCTTGAAGACATTTGGAATGGAAGATGCTAAACCTGTGGGAACACTGATGACTACTAGAAGTAAATAACAAAGGAAGATGAAATTACAGAGGTAAACCAAACACTTTATCGATCCATGATTGGTAAGCTCATGTATGTAGTTCACAGTAGACCAGATATAGCACATGCTGTGGGAATTGTTGCTAGATATTCTGCTAATCCTAGAGAGTCACACATGATTTCTACAAAAAGAATCTTAAGATATTTGAAAAAGAAAGAGGATTATGGATTATGGTATTCTAAGGAAGTAAAGTTTGAGCTGAAATTTTACACCAATGTTGATTGGGCTGGAAATGTGGATGACAAAAAAAGTACTATCGGAGGAGCATTTTTATTTGGTGAAAGACTTGTAACCTAGACAAGTAAAAAGAAAGCTTGTATTTCTCACTCTACAGCTGAAGCAGAGTATGTTGCTGCTGCTACTAATTACTCAAACATTGCATATATCAAGCAAGTGTTGGAAGGAATGAATGAGGTAATCACTGACTTGGTGATCATATATTGTGACAACACAAGTGCAATTAATATTTCAAAAAATTCTGTGATGCACTCAAAGACAAAACATATATCAATTAAGTATCATTACTTAAGAGAACAAGTGCAAGAGAAGCAAGTAAAGTTAGAATTTGTTACATCTAAAGAACAACTTGCAGATATTTTTAAAAAGCCTCTACCGAATGACACATTTGAATATTTGAGGACTAGACTTGGGGTTCGTCCCCTGTTTACCGGTCACTAATGTGATCTGGATGTTGCATTAGCCTAATCTTATCAGAAGATCATTCATGTTGATGCAACATAGTTCATACTTTGAATTTTGTTCAAGGTTGTGATTAAGTTTGAAGAACTGAAACAGATTGGGATATCAGTATACTAAGATACAGAGGAAGTAATGGACAACAGAGAGTTACTTAGCTACTACAAGAGCTGATTATTTATTTGTTTTCTTTGGCATTGTTCTCAAAGGGAGAGATAAATAATATGATGAAAAGAAAAGGAGACATACACCAATTAGAACTATCTAAGGGAGAGTTAATCTGAAAGGAACTTGAGAACTAAAAAGGTTATATCTATAGAATGACAAAGTTGTATTTTATAATGCTATTTGAGTAACGTAGTGATTAAACATATTAAGCTAGGGAGAGCTTACACTACATAGCATTTGATCACAGAGTTGTAGAAGACATGTTTGGTATGTGTATGGTACATTTCATATTACTTGAGTTGCCATCAATGCCAAAGGGAGAGATTGATGAACTCCAACTGATTTAGAACCAGAATGAAGAATCTGTAATTCAAGGTTACTGAGGAGTTGATGATTAGATAATGCGAGATGATTAAATCAGTATTATGTTATCATTGATGTCAACTAGCTTAACAGTACTTATCTTGTAAGTTACTATACCGACACATCTGAAGGAAGGTGAAAAAGATGAAGAACATAAATATCTACATGAGGAAGATGTATATGACAGATGAAGATAAGGAATACACTGAGTAACTTATTGATGAGTCTATGACTTGATGAAATTGACTTTATTATATTGCATTCATCTATGATGAAGAATAGAGCTAAAAGACACAAAGCAGTATTGTCAGTAAATAAAGCATTTCAGTATACACTGATGGAATGTAGTGTATACCAAGTGTAGTGTTAACCGAGCTTGTGTTCACCGATGCATTTCTTTGTTAACCGAGAAAAATAGAAAGGAATTAAATGATTAGTTTAGCCGATAAAGTGATGAGCTGTAAAGTGTATGAAATCGAGGTAACAGATAATGTTTGTTATAAAGATTGACGGCTAACATAAATTGAAAGGGATCTAATGGAGCAAATTGAAACGTGTTACTGACACATCAGCCGAGGGAGCTTAAAGCAGAAAAAATTATGAATATGATTAAGCGGCAAAATCTAATGGAGGAAAAGAAAATGATTTACTCATCTATATAAGAGACATTGGTTTCATTATGAAATGTATGCCAGAAGAAGAAGAAACTGCAGAATAATCACGTGAAGAAGTTTTTCTGATCATACTAGTTAATAAGAACCGAGCTGCAGAACAATTATTGAGCTACAAAGAGTTATTACCGATGGACAGTAAGTTGATACAGTATTGAATCTGAAGTGTTATATTCATCAAAAATATTGAATGAGCTGAACATTGATCTATAAACTGCAAATTGAAGTTGTATTTAGGCAGATCACCTACTGTTACACATTTAACCATTGTACATAGTTAAATCTCTTAACCAAGTGGACTATGAAAGTTTTTTTGATGTTTCATTCATAGAGTGAACATTATTATCCTGTCAACCCCAGAGTGACTGCTGGTTGGACAATAACTTCTGGTCTTAAATCCTCTAACAAGGTCACACCTAACAGTGTGTTTGTAAATCTTTAACAAGGTTGGGTCTTCACTGACCTCACTTCAGAAGAGTGAACAATTTTGGGTTGCCGGTCTTGGGTGGTTTTTCCCTTTACAGGGTTTCCACGTTAAATCTCTTGTGTTATGTGTTGATTGTGATATTTGTTTGTTATCATACTTTGCATATTACATGTTAGATTTGATCGTAATTACTATAAAGTTTAGACTATCAATCGGTAAATACATAGACAGTGAGAATATTATATGTTTACCAACCTGTAGAAGTAGTAGAATTATTTTGGCTTATACATTTTGATTTGGGACACTGGATAACTGATTCACCCCGCCTCTTAGTTATTCTAACAAGAAGTACTCAATTTCTATTATATTAAAAGAGGCTTGGTAATTGAACAATATTTATAGTATTTGGAAGTGAAAATTAGTAGGGATATGCTTTTCACCTTTAGTGAATCAAATTCCCAAATCTGGTCTTTAATTTCATTTCATTTTCTTTTATGAACATGCTAGAGATTTAGTGGGCTTGCCTCCTGAGAACATGCCTTAACGAGGGCAATGAGAGGGACAACCCGAATTGGGATACAATTTCTTTTCCCGCAATAATATGCCCCACTATATAATAAAATGCATTCATCCTTAATGGGGTGAGTAACAAAGGAATATCAAGAATCAAACCTCCTCGAGTGGTCGTTTGGAATTGAGCAAAACTCCAACATACCGATGGTGGTAGGCCTCTATAATGGGGGATGCAACTTTTCATTTTTTTGAATGAAATCTATATTAGGGTAAGTGCACCAAGATGAGACACAGTTTAGTGGCCACATCAAAAAAAAATTGCATAACCCATACGAGTTCTATAAAATTCAAAATCATGCTAGGCTTGGTTTTACTTATGGGTTATGGCTTGGTAAAAGGTTTGGAATACAACCCTAAGCCTTGCGAGCCCATTTTCCCTCCAATTTTATCCATTTACACATTTTTTCTTCTTTCAACATGATTTCTCAACTTCGTCGTCATCATCTTTACAAATGATCAAGTGGGTATCTCTAAAATTACTACCATCGTCTCACACATCTTCTAATCTTTCTAACCATATAATTTTTTCTATTTTTGGACAATATTAGCATAGTAAACTCTAATTTTCTTTACTAGTGTCTTCATAGTCCTCACAGACATATGTCTACCATTTTTTTAATAACTTTTGATTTACTTGAACAAATTCAAAAAAAATTACATATTACTATTCTACACTAGATTCTATACACTTTAATAAATAAGAGTTTTCAATTTAGATTATTTTGATGCAAGTTATGCCCAGTGCATGATTAGGTACCTGATTTTCAAGATGCGGTCACTTCAAAAAATCATAAAAAATAAAATACTTAATAGAAAATTACAAAAAAAATACAACTTTTAGATCTCACTTTTACCTATCATCTTACCAAAAAGTTTTGGAAAATACTAAATTTAACTATATATTTTGTGAAGTGCACAGAAAAAACTATGTTATATTTAAAAAAAAAAATTATGAACAACTTTTTGTGTGTGAGAGATTTGATCCTCTTAATCTTATTCATTTAAAAAAAAAATTAATAATTTATAAACTATATTCAGAGTAATAAAATTAACTCCTAATTTTGAATGCATGACCCTCAAATCTCTTAGTGGGGAGGGGCGGGGGCGAAGTCGTTGGTTTTGTAAGGCAAAATAAAGCTCCACTTTTGGTTCCTGGGCTTCTACTTTTTACTTCGAGTAGGGTCCCGTCCAACTGAAAAATTATATTCATCCCCACTTTCTCTGTGTTGTGTTCGGGGTCAGTTTGAGATGAAGAGTAGTCGGTTGATAGTGTTTCCCGTGGAGGGCAGGAGATGGTCCTTCAATGCTAGTACTTGCACAGATAATCATAAGCATGAAAGCTCTCTCACTTGGAAGCAACTGTGGAGGCGCATTGCTTCCTCTGATCATGATCACTCACTATCCCTCTCAGGGAAGGCAGAGCTCGTCACACATTTTGTCTCTGACAAGGTGCGTAATTTAGTATCCTATTTGCATTGCTTACACTGTCGATGCTCAAAAGGGTGTCTCATACTTCAGACTGTTGTGTATTTTGCTGGGACCTTGAGGAACTGGATTTACCTTTGTTAATATTATTATCTATTAGCTCCTAGAATACCTTTCCAGTCGCTAATAAGGGCGCATATATTTGATGTGGACCCTTATTTGGATTTTTTTCGTAACTAGTTGCGCTTGGAAACTGTTCTTGTTTTATGAGTTGCCCACAATTGCTGAAGCATCATGTTGCTCTGCATTGTTTGGGGCTATCTAGAGTGTTGAGTGCTCAAGGCTTTAACATTAACGGCATTTGTAAATACTCGTGCGTTTGCTTCCTGTACCTTGACTAATCCAAGTTTTGTTTTAAACTTTTTTTATAACAACATTCAATCCAGGTTTCACATAGTCCAAAATGGGGATTCTCCTGTAGGTCATAACTAATATGTATTAGTCATGGACAGTTTAATATAAAATGTCCTTATCAATAGAGTTTATAGGTGCTCAATATGTGATTCCACAAACGAATAATGCATTCAAAGAACTGCTAATTTGGTTCATTTTTGCTGCATATTTCATATCTGCATTTTCACTTTCCTTAGATCTTCGTGACAGCTTGAGCATGACCTGGTCAGGTGTATGCATTATAATTTATAAGATAATGAAAACATAAATGGTGATCTTGGTTACATCTAGAAGTTATGCGGGATCTTTCATCTGTTGCCTTATCAGGTTTCAAAGTTTGCAACTTTGCACCCATGCCTTGCTGGAACTTGTTTCCAGTATCAATATTTAAGCTGTTAAAAGAAAGAGTGTGCTTTGCAGAAATCTCGAGTTCCTAATTCATAGAGTAGAAATCGCTTTATAAGAAATGCTTATATGTTATATTACTATTCATGGGGATTCTTTCCTTTGCAGATGCAGCAAAAGTGGGTCGCACTTGAAATGGCTCCAATTGGTAGCATTCGGCATAGGGTTTACAAGTAAGTTATTACAAATTTACCCTCTTTTAGAAATGATGAACCAGTTAGGAGCCAATTCATATATTTTCTCTAAAGTTTAATATTTTGTGCAGTATGGGACAACGTCTTCTCTTGCGCGTTAAGCCATCTGAGATGTTCCTGAAGTCCATTCCTAAAGAGACGACCAAGGTGGAAATTATTTTCCCTCTAAGGTTAGATGCCTTTGTATTCCAAGTTTCTGTTTGATTCTTATTTTGGAAAGGGAAATATACTTTCCTTGTTATCTTTTCTAAATTTTGCTTTCTTGTTATGGCCATTTGCCTAGTGTTTCATTCACATTTTCCACATTCTTGATATTATTGATAAAGGAACATGACTGATCATCGATTGAAATATCCTGCAAGGGTAACAGTGGGAGTATTGAGTCTATTGACAGCTATTCAGTGTCGGTTCCTTGGGCAAACCAAATTCCGTACATTGTTCTAAATTCTAATTTTATATTACCCAATAATAAGAGATCAAGATACACATATCTTCATTGTTAGGGAAAACCTGCCTGACCTAAGTTGACAACAGGGTAGTCTAAAGGTCAAAGTGGTCATATGGGGTAGTCTTTTGACCCTGTGGAAGTAAGGCATATTGGTAGCTTTAGGGTTGGAGTGATTTTCAGTCCAAGTTTTCACATGTCCTTTCGTGAGAGTATGTGCACCCATGTGGGTTGTACTTGGATTTGTAAGAGGGAATTAATTTTTTTAAAGAAATCTATGAGGGTGTGTGTGAGGTTGAGGGTTTAGGGTTTAGGGATGCCATGTGGCTTCATCTCATTGGTTTGGGAAAGAGACATGCAACCATAGTTACAGGACTCTATGAGTCTAGAGGCGAATCCACCAAAATAGGTCAAATTGACCCTGGCCTTGGACTCGGCCGAGTTAGACTGAGACTGGGCTAGCTCGCTGAGTCAACCAGACTTGGTTGACTTGCTGAGTCTTGAGCTCCTGACTTGGTCGCGGCAGACACAAATTTTAAAGTGATTTTTTTTTTTAATAGTTTTACTTTGACTTTTTATGTGTATAGCTTTCTCTCAAGCATAAAAGGAGCATTCTTTCATTTGCAAACACAAGGAAGAGAGAAAAAAAGGGATTAGAGAAAAATATTGGGGTTTTAGAGAATAGACCAGCAGATCGATTGGCTCTCGGATATTTCTAATGTGTTATTTAGTCTAACTTATTTCCTTCAAAAATTCGCATTTATCCTCATGTGATCAATGTAAACTTGTGTATGTGTGCAAGTAGCTTCTATTTATCTCAATTATTGTGTCTTTAATGTTAATTTATTAAATGATGCATGAAAAAAGTTTTAAATCCTTAAACATCTTTGAATTTCTTGAGTTTTTCAATTTGCTGAGTCTTTGCCAAGTTTTTGCTGAGTTCAGATGTCAAGCCCGAGTTCGAGTCAAAAATCAGCTTGCCGAGTCTGAGTCTTGTAACACTGCATGAAACTTCTTTAGGCAGGCAAATTTGATTTTGGAGGTTCTTTTCCGGGTTATTATTTTGGTTCTTTTGGCTTGTGCTTAGCTTTGAGTGCTTCGATTAAAGGAAAGATTGGAAAGATAATCTAAATCAGAATTTGAAGGCACTAAGGAGCAAGGTAGGCTCTCATGTAGTGCTTATTTCCTTGCATTTTAGAGCTTTAATGTTAATTTATTAAATGATGCATGAAAAAAGTTTTAAATCCTTAAATATCTTTGAATTTCTTGGGTTTTTCAATTTGCTGAGTCTTTGCCAAGTTTTTGCTGAGTCCGGATGTCAACCCTGAGCTCGAGTCAAAAATCAGCTTGCTGAGTTTGAGTCTTGTAACATTGCATGAAACTTCTTTAGGTAGGCAAATTTGATTTTGGAGGTTCTTTTCTGGGTTATTATTTTGGTTCTTTTGGCTTGTGCTTTCTTGGGCTTAGCTTTGAGTGCTTTGATTAAATGAAAGATTGGAAAGATAATCTAAATCAGAATTTGAAGGCACTAAGGAGCAAGGTAGGCTCTCATCTAGTGCTTATTTCCATGCATTTTAGAGTTTTAATGTTAATTTATTAAATGATGCATGAAAAAAGTTTTAAATCGTAAATATCTTTGAATTTATTGGGTTTTTCAATTTATTTAGTCTTTGCCAAGTTTTTGCTGAGTCTGGATGTCAAGCCCGAGTCCGAGTCAAAAATCAGCTTGCCGTGTCTGAGTCCTATAACACTGCATAAAACTTCTTTAGGTAGGCAAATTTGATTTTGGAGGTTCTTTTTTGGGTTATTATTTTGGTTCTTTTGGCTTGTGCTTTCTTGGGCTTAGCTTTGAGTGCTTCGATTAAAGGAAAGATTGGAAAGATAATCTAAATCAGAATTTGAAGGCACTAAGGAGCAAGGTAGGCTCTCATCTAGTGCTTATTTCCTTGCATTTTAGAGAATATGGTAGTATTGTTTATGATTAAAGGAAAAAATAGGTTTTGAAGGGACCCCGAAACCCTTTACAGATAGTTACAATAGAAAAGCATGAAGATCCATCAAAGCAAAACACTGCTGGAAACAACACCTGCCAGTAGAACCCAAAAGGCAAAAACCAGCAGAAACAAAAGACCAACCGAAGAAGCAACAAAACAAAATAGGAACTAGACACAACAATAGACAAAAAAAGGAGCCAGAGAGACACCACGAGGCAAACCTAAGCCAACTCCTTCAAAGTAGCCACAACCTCCTCTTCCATGACAGTCATGTTCTCCACAGTATCCTTGAGGTCTTGGATATCTTTAGGGATAGAGGTGGCCTTCTTCCTGAGACTAGCAGGAGTGCGTTTACCCGGATCTTCAGAACAACCAACAACCATCTCCCGATCAAGCTCAATATGTACAGTGGCTTTCTCCTGATAAGCATGCTCCAACCTAAGCACCAAGGCCTTCAGGTTGTCAATAGAAACTTTCATACTATCGTGGTTGTTTTGGAGGATTTTCTTCAAAGTGTCCTCAAAACTCTTGTTCTTCATATTTATCTTCTCAACCCTATCCTCCAAAGACTTTCTGGCAGCTCTTACTTCCTCCAATTTCTCTAGCAGACATTTATTTTCCTCTAGGGCCCACATATCAACCTTTTTCTCAATGACATCCTTCATGGCATCAAAATTGGTAGATAGGGCCCTTTGCCTCAGATTGAGACTATTGATTTCACTGAAGATCCATTTATCCATCCTGTAGGAATCAGTGGCTTTAGCTTTGGCCCTCTGCAGGAAACCCAAAGTAGGCTTAGGCTTGTCATGGAGATTATCCATGTTTAGCTAGATGAACTCCCCTTTACAAACAAAACTAGCTTTCTGAGAGATAGTGGCATGCTTGGACACAGACCCAGGCACAATGGAAACCGAACTAGGGTAACCAACCAAATTAATAGCCTAGTCCATACCTTTCTCAACAGAGTTTTGCATATCATTCTTCACAGAGGTAGCTCCCTTCTCCATACCATCAGCAGCACGACCAGAGCCCTAGTTAGAGATGCCCTTGTTATCCTCTTCCATTCCACCATTCTTTCCTTTAATCGAGAGACTTTGGTACGTATTCGAAGTCAAAGAGTCATCCCCATTCTTATTTCCAAAGCCTTTAGAAGGCTCCCTATCATCTTCAGTATCCATCCCCTAATCTTCATCAAAATGCTTAACTTTAGTGGGGCACTCATTAACAGTTTTATCCACAGAAACCCTAGTAGACTTTCAGTCAGAATTATCACTGTCATCATCCATTTTCATTCCCTTGACTTCATCAAACCGCTTCTCCAAGCTCTTTGGGGTTTTGGGCTTTTTGCCTTTGGAGCTCCTAAAGCTCTTATGATCAGAATCCTCACTGTCATTGTTATCCGCTTTCCTTTTACCCTTACTATCCTTGATAGGGGCTTTAGGAGTCATTTTCCTACAACATTCACAAATCAGCATTATGAGCCCTTCATGAAGTACGTGCCTCATAGGTTTTTTTCTGTTTTCAGCTAGACTGTGGATCAGAGAGCGATGGAGGAAATAGGGGAAGGACACGAGGTCCTTATGCCTAAAATGATTTAAGAAAACAAAATGGTAACTGTGCACCCTAGTATACCTCCCATCCAAAGTCAAATATTCCATCACACAAGTCAAAACCTTATGCCATATAGGTTTAATTTGCTCAATCCCATAAAAATCCCTAGTTTTAACAAGACTATCCTTCCCCTCTTCTGTTTTGGGGAATTTCCTAACCGCTTCTTAAGATTTTTTACTTTTAAAAAATTCCACTCTAGTAGACGGTAAACCCGTCACCTCAGCAATGAGCTCAACACTAAGGTTAACCTTTCTACTATGCAAAATAACGGAATTGTCTTTCCAACCTTCAACAAAGAAATTCGTTACCTTTTTGTCATAGCCATGAAGCCGTTCAAGAAAAGGAGTGGCACCTCCCTTCCAAAGCTTGCACCGAACTTTCTTCTCATGCCTCCAATCTTCACAAATCGCAGACTCCAACTTTTTTAGATCTCCCCCCATTTTTCTACAAATGAATTCAGTTCTGATACTCAAACCCTTACTGGTATTGCAATTCGGATTAGTGGTAGATGCAACCCATAACATGACACATAAAGAATACCAAATGAGTAATTTAATAGCCTTGGTGTACTTCCCTTGATTATCTTTCATGTGATCTTTGTTTTCAAGGTCCATATGTGTCATTTCCATTATTTGCGAAAACAATTCCCACTTTACTGTGTGTCTTGTCATAGTTAATGAGCTCATTAATTTCCTTATCGTGCCTTAGCTCACCATGCCAAGTAATCATATCTTTACAACTCACCCCAATGTTCACAATACGATCCGGCACCGTATTCACCTCATGGTACTTGTGTGAAATGTGAACCTTATTGAACGTTTTAATGATGGCGTCAACTTCCTTGATTATAAGCTCAATAGACCATGAAGCTTTATAATCACCTTTAAGACATTTAATTATGTTATTTGAATCGCCCTCGAGCCAAACATTATAATAGTTCAAATCTTTAGCAACTTTAAGAGCTTGGAGAGCTCCCATAGCTTTAGCTAAATGACTAGTTTGATTTCCCAGTGGGCAGGCAAAGGCGCCAATACAGTTACCATAAATGTCTCTAACCAGCCCACCGCATCCAACAGGACCTGGGTTCTCCTTAGCCGCACTGTCGAAATTAACTTTAACCCAGCCTTCAGGGGGAGACATCCACACCAAGCCCACTCTCTTATTATCCTTTTTCCTTATGAAATCAAAAGTGCAAAAATGGGAGGAAATAGGGCTCACATCATCTTCTTTGAGATTGCTGCCCTCACTGGCACTAACAAAGTTCTCTTTAATAGCCCTGATAACCTTCTTTGAAACCACTTGAGAGGGAACTTCCTTATTTCTGAAAATCCTATTATTGCAGTCTTTCCACAGATTCCAACAAACACGAGGAGCTAGGAAGGACCAGACCAACCTAGTAGCTTTGTTTGAAGAAGGGCACTTCCATTGGACCAGAGAGAGCCAACATAGATTCCAAACCTGAAAGATACTTCCCCAAACTTCATGAGCATAATTGCATTGGAAGAAGAGATGGAGGGCAGACTCTTCGTCATTCTTGCATAAGAAGCACCTGTTAGGGAGGTAGAAGTCTCTTCTGCACAAATTATCAATGGTCAGCACTTTATTTTGAATTAAAAGCCAGAAAAAAATATTAATCTTAGGGATAAGAGCTTTATTCCAGCAGGAGGCCCAATAAGTAGGAGGTCCTTCAAAATCATTCATGGTGGCAATCGCAGAAGAAACAAAAAACTTTCCACTAGGATTAGGAGCCCAAATCAGAGCATCTTTAGATTCACTACTGATAAAGCAAGCTTTAAGAGAGTGCTGAATATGAGACAGATTAATGTCAATGGCACTTAGATTAAATTGATTAATCCATGCATCATCCTTCCAGTAATCAGTAACCAAAGACCCATAGGTATTTTTGCATATTTGTATCACATTCCTGGCTTCCGGCAACGCAAGAATGGGTTTATTCAGCAACTAGCAGTCCTCCCAAAACCTAATTTTGCTGCCATTTCCCAACTTCCACTTTTTTCCTTTTGCTGCGACTTCTTTAACATTGTGCACACTATTCTAGATACAGGAACCATTGAGAATATTGGGGGTCTGAAAGAATTATTCAATAGTCGGAGTACTATATAAATATTTCCTTTTCCAAATTAAAGTCTCCAGATCTGCTTGGCCATAAGAGCTTTGTTTAGAAGATGAATAGGCCTAATTCCCAAGCCACCCAATCTTTTAGGTTTGCAGACAGACTCCCACGCCACAAGTGACATTCTATTCTTCTCCTCGGTACCAGTCCAAAGGAATTTCTTTTGGATCTTCTCTATAATGTCAGCAAATTTAGCAGGGATTTTGAACAGACTTAGAGCATACACCGGCAGGTTTTGATGACAGCTTTTAAGTAATTGGACTTTGCCAGCTTGACTAAGCAGGGATCCCTTCCAACCAGCCAGCATGTTGTTAAATCTTTCAATAAGAGAGATCCAAAAGGAATCTGGGGGTTTGGATCCTAATGGCAATCCAAGGTAAGAGTCTGGAAGGGCAGAGATCGAGCACCCCAGAATCCTTGAGATTTTCAATTGTCTCTCTTGAGGAGTATTTATGAAGAATAAGGAACTTTTATTCCAGTTAATCAACTGTCCAGTAGCATTGGAGCAAGTATTCAAATATGGTAGTATTGTTATTGCATTTGAATACGATGGATTGAATTGTTAATTGTTGTAGGCTTGTAGTTTCTTATGTGTGGCTTGTGTTGTATATGATTGTAAGGGAAATAAATCTTGTTTACACAAATCTAGGCCAATCAAATAAATGCAAACAATAGTGTAGATTAATTAGAACTGAGACTGATTATTGCCACAAGAAAATAATTACAGAAATTAAATAAAATGAATCTAAGATTCCAGTACAAGTATGGGTACGTGGGTACAGCCATTCCTTTTTTATTTTTGGAGGGGGAGTTGGGTACATCCATACAAAAAAATATAAAAATCATATATATATATATATATATATATATCTATGTATGTATGTATGTATGTATGTATTTGCAACCTAAAAAGTAGAAACAAAAAATAAATTTAGAATAACACATATCATGCATATGTTAAACAAAACATAGGATGCAAGATGTCACGAGTGATTCTCCCCAATACACCTAGGTTTTTAATTTAATATAATTTGCATTTGATTCAAGACTTGGAGCGTTATAAGACGTAACACTAGCATATTCAGACTCTTCATCCTTGGGGTGTCCTTTGTGATTATTAATATAGAAAGTCGTTGTGCATGTTGTTGAAATACTATTCTATTCATATAGGTAGGTGGTGGGAGAGGACAATGCTCTACTTTCTTGGTGTTGCATTTTCGATAGATTGACTCTTGAAGTTATTGGACAAACAACGCTATAGAGATATTTTAGGATGGCTATTGGACAAACATTAACTAAGAAAAATAAGGTGATATCCATGATATTGTTGTCACAATACTACCTACCTTGAGTGGTTCCATTTTTAAAGGGTTCTCAAGTATTTTGGATTATCTTAGGGGGTGACCCTAGAGTTTTATATCTATAAGAGACATCAATTGTTTCCATTTTGTTCAAGGAAGATGATGATGAGAAGGATCCAGTAATAGTAGCAGCCATAACAGGGTATGATGCAAGGTTTACTTTTGTATATTGCAAGTATTGGTAGAGGATGTACCCCCTACCCTTGTATTCATTGGATGCAAGGTTGAAAGGAGCAGTAGAGGATGCTTTAGTGGTCATAAGTGATGAGGAGGAAAGCGCAATAGATGCACCCGTAACCTACATGACAAAAAAAGTCTCTTTTTGTAACGATACAAGTTAAGAAGCTTTTGAGAAGCTTAAGGAGGCAATAAGTTAATGCCTTGTGCCTTCTATCTAGATCTGTCACAAAATGTGACGCTTCAAGAGAGGAAGTTGAATCAATACTTATGCAGAATGGGCACCCCTTAGCAATTGAGAGCAGGAAGTTGAAAGATTCAGAAAAGGGATTTGCTATCTATGACAAGGAGATTCTTGCCATCATACATGCGTTGGCCAAATTTAGGTAGTATCTATAGCAGCAAAAATATTTTGGGAAAAAAATCAAAGCAAACTAGAAGCATAAGATTTTTTGAAAAAAATAGGATTAAAATGGGAACAAATGGGGAAAAAAATTGATTAAAAAAGAGTAAAAAAATATGGAAGAAGAGACTATTTTTTTTTGAAATTGAAAGGCATTTTCGTAGCATCGACCTATAGAAAGCAAATAAAATATAGTTTAATCTATGACTTGTAGAAAATAGATTTCTGTTTATTATATTCATATCATTGTTTGCAGTACATTGCACAAAGTAAACTAAATAGTGCCTAATAATAACCATATTTTTGTCAGTTCACAAAATTTCAATTGCAATATAGTTTGTTCAAAGTCAACTTATAAGCTAAGCTCAAAATTCCATAAAATCAAACGTTGCTAATTACTCTTGCTACTACAAATAGAGGGTTGTAGGTCTTGATAAGGCTCCTGGATTAGAGTCTCCCCTAAGTCGTTCAAACTCTCATTATCCAAGGTGGCCTCCATTAGGATCTCGAAATCATTGGTTCAAGAAAGTTATCATCATTTTCTCAGTCCACTCAGACTTTAGATTAGTTTCATCAAGGTTAATTGGATCATCATCCTTAATAGTACTTGATTTTGTCCCTGTAGAAATAAGTCTTGGCAATTCAAATTGAAAAACATATAGTGAATACAATTACAACTATGATTGCAATTAAAACTCTAACCTTGAGCTTTCATTGGCTTTAGGCAGAGGTTGTGGTGAACAAACTATAGTTACGAGACTTGAACTTGGCTTGGACTCGGCAAGGGTTACCTGGCTCGGGACTTGGCAAGGGTTACCTGGCTCGAGACTTGGAACTTGACAAGACTCAATTAGTGAAAAATCAATAAATTTAGAGATTTTTAATGATTTAAAACTTGCTTCATGCACCCTTTATGAAATAAACCTTAAAAACACAATAACATCATCAAATAGAAGCTAATTTGATCACATACACAAGTTTACATCAATTACGTAAGTATAAACTATAAACACAAATTGTAGCTTTAAGAATAGCACACTTGATATATAAATATTCTCAAATATATACAAAACTCATGGAATATGAAATCCATGGTATCAAATGTTCCAAACAAATATCAAAATAAAAACTACGAGTCTATGGCTCAGTCGCCCAGAGAAGCAAGAATCCTCCACAAAGCCATCTAATGTAGGTCTTGGATGATATAGCAGCCATAATATTTTTTAAACTATGAATGTGCAAAGATTTGCAACAAGGGATATGTATTATGTAGATTTTTATGATCATGATATATCATTGACCTTTTACTTGCTTAGACTTATAGTTTGATGGGGGTCTTGGGGAACACCAAAACCAGAAATCACTCAAATGAAATCACACATTTTTGGGCGCCAGAAATGTGTGTGAAAATTGTACCTGATCTGTAGACAACACTTCAATAAAACATTAGAGGTTAGCAAAAATCAAAATCGTGCAAAATTGAAATCTAATTTAACCAAGCGATTTACTGCCTTTTAGTAAGTGCGAGATTAATGTTCTCAGATTGTTATCGAGATCAGTGACCTAGACGACACCTAAACGAAGGATTTGAATGCAAAACTGATATGAAATATGAATGTAATTAATCTATTTTTTTTTTTGGTATTTTCTATGCAATAATAATGAAAACTGATATGAATCTATGCTAATATGAAAATTGATATGCAATGCTAATCAAGAAATGATATGATATGAGAATGAAAATTCTAACAATAATATAAAAGCTATGAATTTGAAATTGATCTCACAAAGCTTCGAATCCTCAAATTTATCTTTTAAGCTCCAATTGTGCAAATTCTCCAAATCTGATATGCTATGATTCCTGTAGAGTAAGTTTGCAATTTGCGAGATGTGAATTATGAAGAGCTGAGCCTTGATTTTATAGAAATCCAGGGCTTTGGAGGTGCATGAGAAAAAGCCATAAATCACTCAAATAACTCAGCTTGATTTTTGAGTTATTTTTAAATAACAGATAATTAAGTCACAAAAATCATGCAAAAGCACAGTTCAACACGAATTAGAAGTTTAAATCAACTTTAAAACTCAAAAAGATGTTGAGTCTCAAAAAGCTAACAACTTGCATTGATTTTCCAATTTGAGTTTAACTGGTCCTTGAATGTGCACATGGATAATTATGATTTAATAAATAAATAAAGTGATTTATGCTCAACTTAACTGATTTTTGAAATAAAATAATTAATTTATGGGTTAATTAACTATTTTATCAAACTTTTATTAAAAACTATATTATTAAATAATGACAACTTGCTTTAATTAATTAAATAAGAATTTAATCAATTATTCATAAGATATTAGATTTATTGTCAAAATTAAATAATACAATTAATAATAGATAGAATTCAATTTAATTAAACAATTAAGTGGCAAGATATTAAATTTAATTAATTAAATATGAAAATATTCAATTAATCAAACTTAGGATAAATGTGATTTATTGCCAAATAATTATTAAATTAAAGATAATTAAGATAATTAAGAATATTGCTAGGAATATTCCTCGATGCAGAATTTAAGATAATCAATTAGGATTCGATGATGTTCAAATGTGCCTTAGGTTAGGACTTTGATGTTGATTTCGTTTGAATTGTTGATATAGGAGGTTAATGAACTTATAGCCCATTTTTGGGGTATTACAATAGCAGCCATAATATTTTTTAAACTATGAATGTGCAAAGATTTGCAACAAGGGATATGTATTATGTAGATTTTTATGATCATGATATATCATTGACCTTTTACTTGCTTAGACTTATAGTTTGATGGGGGTCTTGGGGAACACCAAAACAAGGTTGAGGGTAGCACCCCTTGCGGGGGTTTGAGGGTGAGAGAGAGGTAGAGAGATAGGTCTAGATCATGGAGGAGAGAGGAGAGAGCTAGATAAAGAGAGGTATGTTTATTGCTATAACTGGTAAATTACATACATGAATTAATAATACAAATGGCAGTGCGTACCAGATATAGGAGTAAAATATATATTTATTAGTTCATTAATTCATTACGAAGAAGAAGACCAAAGATGGTCGGCTAAGGTTTACAATTCATTCGACCATACAGTACTCCCTTCCTTGGTGGTACACAACATATTTAAAGGACTTGATGGTTGCCAAGAGAGACACAAACGTTAACCAACTGACACTTACAACTACCCGAGAGTAACAACCTACGGACAATTAGTACATTGATGATAATTAATACATTGATGGATAACCAATATTATTAACCATAACAATAGGCATTGTATGCCGACCACATCATCCCCCCAAAAGAGGAAGTCGTCTTCTAGACGACAAGTATACATCAAGTAATATTCGGGAAGACTACTGGCAAGAGTGTAAACAATGACTTGTACTATGCAAACTCAATATTGTAATGTACTTCAAAAGTCAAATAGGGGTCTTGGGGCAGCGGGGTCAAGGGGCAGCGCCCTCCTCGCCAAGACCAATTTAACACCTTCAGAACCACATAAAACTCCATGACATGCATCATTTTCTTGTACTTTTTGAGATGCCAAGGAAAATGTTGAAGAAGCCAAAAATAGAGATTTCATGCATTGCCACGCTGTTACCACACTCCTCCCTAGGTACTGTTGCACTACTTCTAAGTAACTCACCCAATGTACCAAACCCCTTGTACAAACCACTTGATGTGAGGCTTCCTAACACTATACAACAAAACCGAAATTGTCCTCTTAACCCCGTATGACAAAGTTGATGGGCACGTAGAGGGATCTCGTACACCATATGACAAGGCTTGAGGATGTTGTGGGGTGGGTCTAACCTGTACACTGTACAACAACCATGACATCAAAATTTGTACATAAATTTGAAGAGTTTGTATGCTGTACAATAATGACTTTGAGTGTGCTTTTATGTCGTACAGTGGAAACTATACATCGTACAGTAATGACTTTGAACATGTTTTTATACTGTATGGTGAAAATCATACATCGTTTTGAGTCTACACCTTAATGACTTTGGAAGAGAGTCTATGCCGTACGGTGGAGAAGCATTTATGCCGTACGGTAATAAATTTGGAAGATCCCCTACATTGGATAATTTCCCTGTGCGAGACAACCACCAAAAGGATTGCTCTGAAGAGAGCTGTACAAGTACGGGCTAATGGGTGCCTTGTATGTGGAACCAAAACAAGAATTTTTGTACAGAAGTTGTATGTTGCAAGGGAGGATCAAGTCGTATGCCATGATATTGTGCTTGTACATTCTTCAAGGGTTGGTAAAAATACTTTTGTGATGGAACCCGCACTTGTACAGTCTTAAGTGACTCATAACCAAAACGCCCTATAGGTTTTAGATGCCGTACTGATCTTGTTCGTACATAGAAGTGTTGCACTGAGTTAAGCCGTACATGATGGTGTCATGTTGAGTCCCATTGTGCAGACTGATGTCTCATTAAGTCCATCCATCCATGAAAGTGTTGTAGCAAATTATTTTATTTTTGTATGGGATATAAATTGCTAGACCATTTGGCGAATGTGCTGTGGTTCTCCAACTCCCCTTTCTTTTTCTTTCCATTTTCCATCCTAGTACTATCATGGGTATTGTTCATAACTTTAGGCACTTCCATCGGTTTCTCTTCACCAAGGGTTGTAGCTTCAAGAAAATCACAGTTGGTAGAGATAACTCGTTGATAGGGAGAGGGGATGAACTAATCACTAGTTCATGCTTCTTTGTCTATGTTTGAGACTTCAGGTGACTTGCAAGTACACCAAATGGACCTATAGGACCTTCTTCAAGCTTAGATCCCCTGATCCTAAACCCTACTCTTCTATCTTGATCAAAAAATTTTCCTTGCCAATTGCTAGGCTTCCATGCTAAGTAAGGAACACACAAAGCTTTTAAACTTTCCAAAGGTCTTTCTTCACAATCCTTTGCTTACACCTTGCAGGGTCATGGAGATGTTTTTAGACCTCCCAAACTTCTTGTTTCAATGCCTGGATCAATCCTAAGCACTTGGTTTCTCTACCGATTCTTCACTTTTCTACCAAAATAGGGCTACTAGAAGGGAGCCCCAATTAGCCTTCCTGCTCCGAGAAATCAGGCTAATACTCCATTTTCCTCCACTGACCATCACAAACTTCCTTAAGAGACTTTCATACATTTGGTAAACCCTTAGAGATTTTCTAGGTTTTGGGTCTCAAGAAGGCCGTACTGTACCTCTGCACAAAGTGAGGGTTTGGAGGGTTTCTAGGCCTGTCTGTTCTTTGGTTTGGTTTGATACTTTGTGGGATTGCCACAAACTTCTCCTCTTCATCAAGTGACCTTAACTCACTCCCCAAACTATCCCATGCCTGCTTCCTTCATCATCTTCACAACCCTGCAAGTTACAAGCACTGCAACAACACTCTTCACTAACCGGGCTTGCTTAGGCTCGCCTAGGGCAAGAGATTAAAAATGCCTCCATAGACTTTGAAGGGCCCTCCTCCTGCAAACATATAGTACATTGAACCTACTCACTATCCCCAAATGGCTGTACTGAGTCTACGGTGGGATAGTGAGCTACATTGCTTACAAGTTCAACTGCCTGGTTCAGGACAGCAGACTGGGACACACAAACTAATTACAAGCTTTGTAAAAGAAAACTAATTACACACTAACTAATGAATCAAAGTTACTTCAAACAAGACTAACTACAATGCCAAATTGTTACAGTATCAAATATAGCACACAAAAGCCTTCATTTCATTCACTGTTATCCTTTTCATGTATAGATCAGTTACAGCAGTCTCCTGTCCGTACTTAGACACACACCCTATGGCAATTTTTAGGGTTTATTAGGCTTATATATGATCTTTTAGGTTCGTAGACTCCAGCATTAGGTCTGCTATCGGGCTAAAGGTTCATTTCCACCATTTTAGGGGATAGCCGAGCAACATTTCCAAAATTGCAAAGTTGCACTTTGCAACTTTTGCAACTTTGTTTACAACTTTTATAAACTTGCTAACTCTTAACTTCCTAAGCCTAAGGACTCTTCCTAGGTGACTCCTAGGCTTTTAATCCTTGTTTCTAACTTCAAATGACTTTGAAAAGTCTTTAAAAGACCCCTGTCTTTACAGTATGGCTTTATGCCCAAAAGAACTAACTAGCCTTGAGGCTTATCTAAAGGACTTCTAAGGACCTCTAAACCCCAACGAACATTGCCATTTGCTTAAACTGGTCCTCAGACCTTTATTTTACTTACAAGGCTCATTAAGAGCACTGCACAAGAAAATTTCAAATGGTGAGGGCCCTGTTTCACTAGGTGCCCCTGCACCACTCATAGTCCAGGACCATTTGCCAGTGAAATAGTCCATTCAAAGAACTCGTCTCATCTTCAAAACAATCTTCCATCTTGAGCACTCCATCGTTTGGTTCCATGCCTTTCCTACTTTCATCCATTTCCAACTCTCCATCTTTTGACTTTGATTTAGAGGATGCCAACTCTTTGCTCAACATCTGGTTCCTTAGATCGATAATGTACTTCCTCCTACTCTTGATCGAGTGTGTTCCACTTCCAATCGTGGTTTGCTTTCGCTATGATCAACAAAGTCCAAAAGAAAATGTTGAGTTCCAATGGTGACCTTTTGTGTCATGAGTGTCCCAAGTTGTTTGATGCCATGCTGGTCGGTACCTACCAGATGGAGGGTTGGTGGCCTAAGTGTTGGCTTGTCAAGTGCCTTCCATGTCTCCTCCAGTAAAACATTCTTGTCTGAGCCTTTGTCGATGATGGTGTTTGTCAACTTTCGTCCCATTATCTCCATCTCGACAATGGCCAACTTCCATCCAATGCCCATAGTCAACAACATTGGGTTGATGGCCAGGGTGTCAAATGGCTTCTCTGTCATCTTGTCATGCTTTTCGCCAAGTGTATTGTTACCGACTATGTTGGTAATGGCCATCTTCAATTGTGGCATGGTTTGCAAAAGGTCGGATACCCGTATCGGTACGATGGCTTGCAACATCTGTCTCATCGTAGTTTTCTCTGACTTTGACTGTAGTGGAGTACTGGAGGCATCATTTGAGGCTTTTCTCTCCTCCGCCATCGCCCATTCCATGTTACTCTTGGCTTCTCGAAGTCTTTCCTTCTTCGTACGGAGGTCAAGATATATTGCCTTCTTAGTTTGGATTCTGGTGATCACCAATACTTCCTCATCTGACTCCTTTACGTCCAACATATTTACTCCCTTTGTAATGCCCCCACTTCGAGAATAGAATTTAAAAATAAATAATATAATATTTTAATAGATAAAGTATAATACAATATTAATAGATGAATATAATATTATATTATAATATACTAATTCAATATTATCATTTATAATATAATTCATTACTAAATATAATATATTATATTAATATAATAATATAAATAATAAATTAATACATGACCAAATAAATATAATTTATTATCAATAAAAGATATAAATGAATATAATAATATAACAATAATGAAATAGATGTTATTAAGAGACCCGATAACTATTAGGGATTAAAGATAATCAACATTTAAAATTGTTACCAATTGATTTATCAATCCATAATGTTAATCAAATTAATATTAATAATTATCTTAATGATTATATGTTATTAATAAATATCTTTATAATTAAAAATATAATTATTAATATAACAATAATGAAATAGGTATTATTAAGAGACCCGATAACTATTAGGGATTAAAGATAATTAACATTTAAAATTGTTACCAATTGATATATCAATCCATAATGTTAATCAAATTAATATTAATAATTATCTTAATGATTATATGTTATTAATAAATATCTTTATAATTAAAAATGATTCATTTATATTCATACAAAATACTAAAATGAAGGTTTTGGTAAAATGTGAAAGAACCGATAGTTACAAGATTATTATAACTCATGAAAGAATCATATGTTACAAAATAGTAATAGTATAAAGTTAGAAAATATAAAACTCTAATAGGATCTTTTATAATTATTATGAACAAGCACTTTCAAAGTCACGTGCCTCTTATGTAAGGAAAGAAAAGATATTTATAGAAGAAAGAAAGACCTTCTTGGGAGATAAGAGGTTGGATAGTAATAAATAAAATAAGCATTGGGGAACATTAAGAAATAAAAAAGAAAGAAAGAGAGAAGCAAAAAAATCTTATAGCATGTGGAAAAGAGAGAATCTGAGGATGAAATAAAAAGAAACAATTCTGAAATATGGAAATGGGGACATAGATCTTATTCTTATCTTAATAATCATAGTTGAAAAACTTGGACTCGGCAATAACTTGGCCGACCCAAATTTTTTGAAAAACTCGGAATCGCCAAAAACTCGGCAATATATCGACACTTTTATCGAACATTTGAAAATATATAATTTTTAAAAATATTCTTAAAAATAGACACATACACCAAATTTGAAGAACATATACTGATTTGAGATTTTTATCATATATTAATCAAAGTCTTGAGTTAATTACAAAGCAATTAGAACTTATTTCAATGATAAAAGTGTTAATTTCTGAAAATCACTTAATTAATTTCTTAAAATAGTTAATTTCTTAAAATATTTCTAAAAACACATATACACTAAATTTGTAAAACATATATATTAATCGAAGTTTTGAGTTAAATACATTGGTAAAAATATTATATATATTTAATATTTATATTTTATCAGATATATATTACCATACATTTGAAATATGTATTAAAGAAATATTAATATAATACATTAAATGATCATATTTCACATATTATTATATAATATATATAACGATATAATAAAATATATAATTAACATATAATATATTACTATGTGATATATATATATATAAATATAAACATAAATATATTAATATATATAAATATACAATTAATGAATGCAAGAATATATTCCAATTAACGAATGCAAGTATGTTCCCTAATACAATTTCACTTAATATATATTAATATATATAGCTACTAAGAAAGGTCGCGCCCAGGGAATGCAAGTTCACGACCTCCATCCACCCTTACGTGAGTATAAGGGAACAATACTCATCCAAAATGGAGGAAGGAGCGCAAACTGTATTAACACCTGGCAATCCACGTTTGAACAGCGGCCACTTCGCTCTCACAAAAACGCAGCCACTTCTGTCTCATAAAAACACGGCCAAACAATGATATAAAAGTGACGCGGCCAAACAATGAACAAACCTAAAAACGTTGACCTTTATTGACCGATATATATGCAAATAACTTGCGATATGTGGCGATTTTTTGGAATTTTTATCGCTGCGATACAAACAAATAATTGCCAGCAATTTTTTCAGCGATTAAATTGTTCGACGTTTTGGTGGGCGATATATCACGATATTGGCGATATATCACAGAGTTTTTCAACCATGTTAATAATAATATTTAGGAAGAAAATGATTCACAGTTCTTATCAATATCTCCCACCTTTTTATTATTATATTTTAGTATGTAAATATAATATTTAAAATGACAAAGAACATGGAAAATATAGGAGAAAATCAAGGAAATAATATTGGAGAAAAACAAGGAAAAAATATAGGAGAAAAAGAAGGAAGTATATAGGCATTTCTAAGAAACAAAAAATAATATAATATGAATATATATAGAAGGAAATTCAAGAATATAAATTATAAGGAAGACGTCAAAGAATATTAATAATATATGTTAATAAGAGTAAAATAGAATTATACATTGGTTATGTTATACATGCTTAGTAATATATTCGTAATATGTAAGATAATAATATATACTTAGCTAATTCTTTAATCACTCACTAATACAACTAAGAAAGGATTAAGGAATTGGAGCTTAAGTATGTCTTATAAGTCAATGGTTGTTTCTAAATATGATGATGATAGGGAGTTAGAATTCTCTTATTATGAAACAAATGTAATCTGAACCTTGATTGGGATTTTTTAGTGAAAATCAAGTAAGGCCCTAATAGAGGTCATTACACCCTTCTATTTTGGGCAGACGATGTGCTCATGGTTCCTTGGATCACACCACTTGCATAACAACCTCTTGTTGTTCTACCCGCTCTGGCAGTCTCTTGCGAAGTGACCCCACTCATTATACCTTCGACACTGTATGATAGGGCGTCCTCTGGAGTTGTACTATATTTAATTCCACTGTTGATTTCCATAATTGCCAAGTGATACATTTTGGGTTTTTGATAGAGTGGACTCTCCCTGTGTGAAGAGTACTTGCATGCTTCTAGTCTTCAAATTATATGGCCACTCCTTTGTTGAATGACCCATCACTTGACAAATCTTACAAAACATCATTTTAGAAAAATTACCTTTCGTGTGCCCTTCAACTTTGCACTCTGTACACTATAGTTCATTCCTTTCTTTACCGGTCCCTTTCTCATCTTTTAGTTCTTTCATCATTCTCATCATGTCTCGTCGTAGGGCCTGGATTGTTGTTGACTCATCATCGCTACTACCCTTGGTGTTATCATCATCATGCGTTTTCCTCTCCCCTCAGGAGGATGTCTTGTTTTCACTCCGATGTCCATCACTTGATTGTAGGCATTGACGTACAAGGGTGGAGGCACCACTTTCATCTTCTTGCGCGAGGGAATCAACCCCTCAGTGAACCACCTCTTCTTCAACTCATTGGCTGGCTGATTCTCCAACTTACCCAACAATTCCTTGAGCTTAGGATTGTAAGCCCGTACACTCTTGTTCTTCTCTTGTTTGGTATTATAAATATCGGTGACAATCTCATTATTGTCTTGTAGCAATTAAAATTCGGCCTCGAATGCCCTCCTAAGTGCATCCCAAGAGGCTATGGATGAAGAATCCAGTTTTGTGAACCAGTCGATGGCTGTACCCTGTAGCGTTGCTGGAAATGCTCTTAGCCAATAGTCCTTGTCAACTTGATTGTTTTCTATTTAGTCTTGCACGTCTTCTAGTGCCTCATAGGGTCTTTCGACCCATTCCCCATGAACTTCGGTAGTTTCTGCTGATCCACATTCAGACTTGTCAGAGGAGTCACCATCTTTCTCGCCGGCTTGCTCCCTTGTGCGCTAGACTTGGGTGGAATGTTTCAACCGCTAGGTTTCAGTGCTTTCCTTGCACTTTTGGCCACATGCGCGTCCTCTACATGTCCACCTCCAACGTCTTCAACACCTCAAGTATTTTTAAGCTCTGGCTCGTACTTGTACTCCCTTTGTCCGAGGGTCTTCGGTTCAGATCCCTTAATGAGGGGCTCTTAAGATAGATAGATTCTCAACGCCATGCAATATGTTTGTTAGTTCAAGATTTCTTTCTTTTTACTACTCATTTGACAGTGTCTTTACAGACGGTTGTATTACTTGGTTGGCGAGGTACATTTTGTTAGGGGGTGGTAAGTTTCTAGTAATTTCTTGTAATCTTCTTCTTTGTTCTTGTTTTGCAATTCTTAAAGATCGCCTGATTACCTGGTCTTGACCACCTTGTGGCCTCTTCTTGCCTTTATTGGGATCCAAGTTCATGAATCACGTAATGCTTATTTGACTCCTTTTAAGGCAACAACGCCAAATGTTTACTGTCATACTTGGTAAATTACATACATGGATAAATAATACAGATGACAATGCTAACCAGATATAGGAGTAAAATATATCTTTATTAACTCATGAATTCATTATAGAGTAGAAGACCAAAGATGGTCAGCCAAGGATAACAATTCATCTGACTATACACCACTCCCTTCCTTGGTGGTACACAACATGTTTAAAGGATCCAATGGTTGCTAAGAGAGACACAACTGTTAACCAATTGACACTCGCAACTACCTGAGAGTAACAACCAATGAACAATTAGTACATTGACGAATAACCAATATTATCAACCATAACAATAGGCATTATATGCCGACTACAAATTAAGAGAGAGGGGATAGAGGAAGAGTGATAGGGAGAGAGATAGGTCTAGAGTTCAAGGTAGATAGAGTCAGATAGAGAGAGCGAGAGAATGCTGATAGGAGCCTGCTGATTACTTAAATTTGACTAAGTCTGAAAAATTATAAGATCTTCTCAAACCTAGAATTTGCATTGTAACTAGTAGAGTTTAAAACCACTCTCAAACATCTTGACAATATATACATGAAATATTTAACTTAAAAGTATAAGAAAGGCAAAACACATATTGAAATGTGACTTAGACTTAAATATTCATGTATATTTTGGAATCATAAACCCAAAAACATTAAAATTTTGAGTCTTAAACAAAAAAAAAATTTAGTTTCGCCAAGTTTGAGATAACTAGTAAATATATATTATTCTAGTAATACCAATATATATATATATATATATATATATATATCAAATTCTGATTCCATAGCCATCAACCTATATATTGGCTGTGTATTCCTAATATCATCCTAGCATACATTATATTATCCTTAACATACTCATGTATCTATATTATATTATCCTTAACATACTCGTGTATCTATAATTCATATTGTGAGTTTATCCTATCATTATTATCATTAGTTAGAATGTTTCCCTACATATAACCATGTCTCCATGCTTGTATGGAGTATCGTATATATGAAAGTATTTGCACTTGATTATCAATTAAAAAATATAAATAAGGGAAACACCAGCAGCCTGATAATCCTGATGACACTGGACAAGTCGGCTCCTCTTGGTCCCGACGACCCTTGATAAAAGTGTTATTGTGGTGAGCCATGGTTCATATAATATGTCTGCAGTCTAATTCCTTTCATTGAACAATCACTTCTTTCACAAAGTCCATTGGGGCTATTTGTATTTCATGATGGCTTTTCTAGTCTGTTGTTTTGTTCAGTATTCACACTATATTTTCTTTCCTATCGAACTGATTGTTTATGGGCTCTTGTCATTTAAGAATCATATTAAAGCTCTAATGTCTCATATTACCGTTGAGAAACCAGGAGGAATTTTGTATTAAATATATCCGTCAATAACCCACATTGCCTATGGTCATCTTGATCACTTTATGTTTCAGTCGATAGCCACTCACCAGATAGACTTGTGGTCAATGTTAAAACTCTTAATGGGATTGTTCCTTTATTTGTATTTATGCTGTTTCTTTTTAATGGAAGACTCTAGTCGATGCCTGTCACTTATATTGTATATCACTACGTACGTATTAGAAATTTACTGCTTCTTCCTACTCGCCCATCCCTGTTACAATGATATTGATTGTTTTCTTATATCTTATGAATTGGGACGATAAATTGCATCCAAATGTACTCCCAACATCACCTCTCTTCATAAACTAGACGCATGATCAATTATTCATACTAATAAACATCTTAATAAACTATAATTATAGATCACTCGCCTTTATATTTAAAGTGTGCCTCATTGGTAATGACCAGCAGCTTGAACATAAACTAATCCTTTGATACTAATGATTTTCGACATGATAAGCTTTGTTTCCTATTAACATCGGGTCTTTAATTCTCGATATCTTTGTTATATGTTTCTTTCATACCTTTCCTTGCTTTTGAATTCACGGTTACTTTATACATTTAACTCTTACGTTCAATAGTTTAAGTAACAAGGAGACTTGTTATGTGCAACGTCTTCCATATCATCATCAGTCATTATTTTTATGTTTTAATATATGCTATTTAAGTTTTTTCACTTAGTGATGGTGAGATAATCATTATGTCATTTATAAAGATAATAATCTTTCAATAATTATTTATAATGTTTGAGTAATATCAATTATATAAATTTATAGTCGAAGCAATGTATATTTATATCACACATATACCAATTACGGTTCATGACAATCTTCTATCATTTATGACCCCTAATGGCATATACCTCTCCTTGTCATTCTCAATCATGCCCCTCATCACCTCTTTGGCCCTATCCATGGCCTCACACAAATAGCCCATGGGGGATTTCTCCCCATCCACTCATCTCAAGACTTTTACTAGAGGCTCTAAATTTTTTACAACTTGTTCATTACATCCCAAAAACTAGTGGAATAAATGTATTCAACCACTACTATGCAATTTGTTTGATTTGTGAAGCTAGACTCTATCCTCTTGTTTGAAACAGACATTTGTTTCAAATTCATTTTTTGTTGGCAAAGAGTTTGTAAGAAAGTGTGTTCCAAATCTTATCACCCTTGTTGAACTAGTTCCTTGCACTTTGTGAAAGGGCACATCGTACACAAAACTCTCATTTTGATTATAGATAAATTTGGTAAGTGTGTGAGCCTTTTGCAATACTTCCTTAACCAATTCAAGTTTTCCAATGCACTCTAGGGTTAGATCAAGACAATTTGTTGCACATGGTGTAATAAATATAGAGGCATATTGGTTTGTCAGGAGTCTTCCAGTAGCAACACAAGTGGTAGAATAACTTGTAATAAACTGAACCACATTTGGCGGCCTTACATCTTTGACCACTAGATCAAACAACTTGAATAACAAAACCAAGGATTTGATTTTGTTTGATGCATCCATGCTTTTCAAAAATGCCATGCCAATATCACAAGTGATGAAGAAGTTGATGAGGGTTTGGCTCCCATCTGTCCACCCATCTGACATTATGGTGCAACCAGTCTTTGCTCACTCTAGTCAATGTTCATTAACATCCTTAACATCTTGTACCTAGGAACTGCAACTGCAATAGCATCCACCATACCTTCGTAGTACAGAGATTTGATAACATGGAATGGCAAGTTAGAGTAGTATCAAAAATCTGCAATCACCTTCTTTGCCTGTTCATTGACACGTCCTCCATCCTGTACTCTTGAAAGTATATGGTTTGAAGAAAGAGTTAATGTTTCCTCCACCTATGTTTGGGCCAAATGTCGTAGAAGAAGTTGTTGATCCAGATTCCTTGATATACTCTTGTGCACCACCTTCCTCATCCAAACAATTGCCCCTAGCGTCTACAGAGTTAGAAGCTACTTCTATCTCAATTCTTGTCTTTTTTGCCTTATACTTAGAAACCACTTGAAGAGTTTGTTTTGCCAGATATTTAACATCTGGAGGGCATTCTATGTAACCAATGGTGATGCGTCCTGCCTCTGCCAAATGACATTTGAAGCAATAATTGTCACCATTGATATTAGTCTTAAATTAGTTGCAGTTAACCTTAGTTGTACCCAGGACTAATTTGCAATGTGTCCACACAAAGTCTATTTGAGATGGCATCATGTTCAAATCTGCAAAAGAATCTTAATTTAGTCTTTCATGACACCAGCTACCATTGTTCTTTTGGAACAGAGGTTGGTCCACTTTTCTTTGTGGATTGCTTTCTCTTCTCTCCAACATTCTGGTTGATCATTGATAGATAGTAATTCATCTTTTACCATCAGCTCTAGTTGTAACTACTTAGAATTCCTACTGACTTGCAACTCTGTGAGTTTTTCTTCCAAGTGTGTCATGTCCCCGCCATGTTAGGAGAAAATGGCTGCCTTAATGACCAAATTGCATCCCTCATTCAAAGGCATTAAATAATATTTCAACAAGGAGGGCCAACTAGGGTTAAGGCTGACTAATTATTAAGGGAAAAAATAAATTAAATTAATATCATGCCTGGCTGACCCAGTAAATTAATTAAAAATGGCAAAGGGCATTGTATGAAGAGTTGGGGCCACTCCAATGAATAGATATAAAGACAACGGAGAACAAGTGCAAAAGGAAGCAAGTCAACAGCAAAATTCAACATCAGAGATAATTAAGATATAGCAGAAGTTTGATTTGTCTACATCCGCCTGGGGTTAGGCAGCGATTATCTAAGTAAAGAGCAGAGATCGTTTAAGGGAAGTGAGGATGCAGTGGTAAAATAATTTATTTAGATTTTAAGAGCAGACTGTGAAGATGAATAAGAGCAGGCATTAAGGAAATAAAATGGAAGAACTCCATTTGATGAAGGAGATCGATCTAAGAGATCAATCTGATAAAAGGTATCAGACTTCAGAAATATATAAAGTTGTTGATATTGCATCCATAAATCTGTATGAAACATAAGTGTTTCAGTTTTATGCATTCAATCTGTCTATGCACAATAATAGATAAGAATGCATTCAATCTGCCTACATGCAATTATAGATAATGATACATTTGATCTGCCTATATGCAATATAATTGAACACACAGCGGAAGGAATCATATGTACAGCAGAGCTATTGTGCGATAACCATTTAATTTACTGTGGTGTGAAGAAGTAACATGTCTTATATGTCAACTATATATATGTATGTATGTATGTATGTCGGATTATATGCAATTAGAGAATGCTTGAATCTAAATATCCATACATTTATTAATATGAATTTCTACAATTATCAATCATGTGGAAGGAAGGAAGGGAGTGCTAGGAGAGGGAATAGTGGAGGATCCCTCACTATGTATGGCACCTCATAAAGATGGTTAAGGACCATGAGGTCAAGGAGGATAAGGTCCCACTCTTGGGCCTAGGGTTGAGGGTCATTTGAAGGGCACCCTATTTCAGCTTCCCCTACCAATTCCACATTGATCAATTGTTGAAGTGAACTAGAAGGGATGTAATGTCTACCCCTGATTTTTGTTTTTTCAAAAATGTGTCTGCAATACTTGGAACCAATGGAAGTGATTCGCTGTTTGATACTTTCAGATTTCATTCAAGTTAAAGAGCATACACACAAGCACACTATTTCTAATAAGCATATTAAACGATAGGCTGATAACAATGATTTTCATTCAATTAACATAAACTCAGTTTCAGATATTACAGTCAGATTTATGGTTTTCGGCATTCACAGACCTGTTACAGTCTCCCAACCATGAAGGGAAACACCCAGAATACTCAGCCAGCACCTTTTGGATGTCCATGCATGTCTTGGGCAAATTTCTCAGGACTATCAATGACTCCAACCTTCTCCAACCCGCTCCAGCAGTCTCTGTTTGCAATCAGAACTGACAATGATCTTTAGACTCCTATATGGTGATGTTTTTTAACAGCCCTTGGAACCCAGCAAATGACCTGAGATAACCACTCTTCAATTGTCCATCCTGGCCGCTACCCTCTGGGTTTGATTTGAACTAGAAAATTCAATGCTGCACCAAAAACCCATGTGATATGTCAAACTTAATCGCTCAGCAGCATGAAATCCTCTAAGAGTTCTGATCGGAAATGTACTTAAGCCTCCTTGAATTAAAATGCCCAGAAAATCTGTTATGAGGCCCAGCACTCTGAAAATGATACCAGCACACCCAAAACTCACTCCAAATGAAAAGAAAAACACCAACACACTACAAACCTACACACACCAAACTGCACACTAAAGAACCCACATCAAAACACATTGGAAGTCTTCATCTTCACACCCAAACACGTACCAGAAGCTTTGAATCTCTAATCTTCTAACAATAACTGGCTTGAGTGGATCTTCCACCACTGAAACCAGTGTCCCCACTGAGGGTTTTCGTCCTCGAACCAGCAGATTGTTCTCCCTGGAATCACTCCAGCAGCAGTTCATTATGTTGCCAAAACCAAGATGTCCAAATGAGAGTTGAAAAGTCCTTTTAAAGAAGGGAGAGGATTAGGGCAAATGCAAGTTTGAAATCCCTCTTCCCTCCAAAAACTCGCTCCTCTTTAAGATTTCTTTTTATTTAATTTTAATTCCCTTATGTCTCCTTTTTGAAGTTGACCTCCTCCTTCCCTTTTTTAAAGAAATGCATTCTTTTAAAATATTTTTGCCTTCCCTTATGTGTCCACTTTCCAAGGCGTATTATTAGTCTTATGTCTAGGCATACATTGGCCCCTTTTTTAAAAACAACGTTGTCCGATTAGGACATGTGGTACTTTTCTGAGAGGCTAAAAAACATCATTTAAAATATCAACAAGGCAAGTAAATCAAATATTTCTTTGTACCTTGTAGCTCACCGCCGATATTGATAGAAGCTCCGTTCTGACTGAAGAACTAGTGGCCCACTGACTTACTATAAATAGTAAGTACTCGAAATAGCTCCTTGCTAAGAATGGAAACCCTGCCGGAACTCTAAAAACTCTTTGCATGAACTCAACTAAGACACAAAGTCCCTTAACCCACACCACTTATCCTATCGGGACTCAGAATTAGGCTAATAGACTATCAATCTGATCAGATGCAAAGAGGCGACATTACAGTCCTTCCTCCTTAAGATTGCTTGTGCTCAAGCAATCACAACTTTGGATTCTGTAAAATCTGCTCATTCTCCCATGTAGCATCCAACACTGGTAAATTCTTTCACTTCACTAGATACTCAGTGATAACCCTTCTCCTAACAGTCTGCTCGCTGAAATCAATCATTGCCTCTGTTATCAATATCAGTTTGCGCTCCTCATCTAAAGGAGGCAACTCTACCGAATGTACTAGATATTACACCCAAGGGCCTTTTTAAGTTGTGTGACATGTGGAAGACATTGTGCACTTTGCTGCTAGTTGGTAACTCTAGCTCATAAGCAACCTCTCCAACCCTCCTAGCAATTCTGAATGGTCTGCAAAATCTAGGTTTAAGCTTCTCAACTCCACTCTTCTTGAGAGTAGACTGCCTATAAGGCTGCAATCTTAGATATACCATATCTCCTACCTCAAATTCCTGTTTAGTACGGTGCTGATCAGCATACAGCTTCTGCTGATTCTATGCACGTTGTATGTTATCCCTCATAGATCTCATAATATCTCAACTCTCCTGTAGAAAGTCTCTAGCTTGGAGATCTCTACTATCTCCAAATAACAAATTGATGAAGCTAGGAGCCTTATACCCATACAAAGCCATGAAAGGAGACATCTTGATGGACATGTGATAGGTGGAGTTGTAGGAAAACTCCCCCAAATGCAACCACACACGCTTTTTGCTGCCCTGAGACATAGTTGCAATGGTAACCTTCCACCCATTTGTTGACAATCTTTGTTTGACCATTTGTCTTAGGGTGGTAACTAATGCTAGGAGTTAAAGTCGGTGCCACACAATTTGAACAACTCCTGCCATAACAAGCTCATAAACTTGTTGTCCCTGTCACTAATGATAATCTTTGATGTTCCATGAAGTCTAAATATTTCCTTGAAGAATAAATCTGCCACTTGTATTGCCGTATACCCTGCTAAAATAGCAAAGAAATGAGCAACCTTTGTCAATCTATCCACTACCACATAGATAAAATCCCTTCCTTGCACCTTGGGAAGCCCTATTATGAAATCCATTGAGACACTTCCACTTCTGAGTAGGAAGTGGTAGGGGCTACAACAAACCAATTGGGTAAGTATGTTCATTTTTATTTTGTTGGCATATACTACAATCGGGAACATACTTGAGAATGCCATCTTTATCCCTTTCCATGAGAATCTCTCACAGATCTGCTTATAAGACTTATAATAACCAGGGTGACCAGCTGTGGGATTGTCATGAAATGTTTTAAAAATCTGCTTCTTAAACTTACTTTCAGGCACCAACAATATTCTCTCTTTGTAGTAAATGATTCCCTCTCTTACCTCATACCTGTTATCCTGAAAAGAACCATCAAGAATGCTGTTTGCAAGTGGACTCTTGGCAAATTCAGCTTGAATTTTCTCCCTCCAATCTGCTGTTACCTCTGAAATCGCACACAAATGTGGCCTTCTTGACAAAGCATCAGTCACTATGTTCTTTATTTCCTTGCGATATTCAATGTAACGTCATAGGCTTGGAGCTTACTCACCCATTTTTTGTTGCCTCTCATAAGATCTCTCTGATTAAGAAATGTTCGAGGCTGTTATGATCTGTTTTAAGTTTAACTACAAACCTTCCACCAACAAGGTATTGTCTGAACTTGTTCAAGGCATGTATTATTGCCAACATCTTTTTGTCATAGATGGAATACTCCTTTTCAACTCCTCTTAATTTCCGCTTTCACAGGCAATTGGGTGTTTGTTTTGCATTAGGATAGCTCCAATACCTTCACATGAGGCATCACATTCCAACTCAAATGGCTTAGAGAAATTTGGAATGGCTGAAATAGGACATGAGCTCATCAATTGCTTGAACTGATCAAAGGTTTGTTGTGCAGATTCAGACCAAGTGAAAGCTCCCTTTTTTGTCAAATCTGTAAGTGGGGCAGCAACTTGTGAAAATCTGTAATGTCCCCTTTTTTAAACATTAGAAGTCAATTAAATAATTAAGTTTTAAGTTGTCAAATTATATCAAATTTAACGATAACTTAATTTAATTATTTTTTATAAAGTATTAAAATGACTTTGATGATGAGTTTAGTGAAAAATTAATAAAGTCATTTTATTATTATTTCCCTAATTTCAAATTAGAAGAGGGGGATGATAAGGAGACAAAGAAAAGGAATATCAAGAGACAAGTAGAGGGAAAACGAAGAATCACAGGGATGTGCTATTAAAAAACATGGAGAGGTTCATTCTACATTATGCTTGGTTTTATTTATTTTCTCTTGGAAAATTTTGGGGCTACAAACTTTCAGATCAAGAAACTTGAGGATGGAAACCCTCAAGGCTTCTTGGGGAGTTGGACGGAAACCCATCTCCCTACTAGGTGGATTCACTTTAGGATTCATGTTTGGGCTCAACCACGAAAATTGTAAAATTTTCTTCAAGGCTTCTCAGGGAGTTGGACGGAAACCCATCTCCCTGCTAGGTGGATTCACTTTAGGATTCATGTTTGGGCTCAACCACGAAAATTGTAAAGTTTTCTTCAAAGATAAATTCTAGAGGTATTTATTTTATCTTATTTTGAGAATAAAATATTCTGTTTGGAGAAATAATTGACGAGTGTTGAACAAACGACCAGTAATGGTGGAAGAATGTTATTTGTATTAGTGATTGGTGCAAATGATTATTATTTCTTGTGAATGCTAAAAATAGGATGATAATTTTGGCGAGAAAAGAAGGTACAAACATCTTTGTTTTAATTAAGGGAGTCTATACTTGGAGTTATATATTTCATCCGATAATTCTTTGGTCAAACAAGAAGTTCTTGCAATAATATATTGGGATGAATGGGTTTTAATTCATTGGACATGAGCAATGTTTATTTGGTGGTAATTATATTTGGTGCCTTATGGAAAGTAGCATAAGTCTATGCTCTAAAGTCTTAAGTCTCTAAGTTGCAAATTGAAATATTGAGAGCTAAACTATACACGGGCAAACATTTCATTTGGACTTTAGTTATCGGGATGATCAAAAGGTTTAATATATTACCTCTACTAACTCAATGAGCAAGTTCTTGATTCAAAATGGTCTACCATCTAAATGGAGACTTGCTGCCACGTGTAGGGTTGAGGATTGGAATGCGAATCCTTTGGCACTCATGGAAGAACAATTAATTTTGTGGCATTGGTGATAGAAATTAGGGATTCACCTGTGCGTGAGTTCATAATATGGGGTCCATTTTTAATCAAAGAACCGTTTGAGTCTTAAGCAAAGCTTTCTGAGTTATCATTGTCTGGGTTGTCATTCACAACGATTCTGAGCTATATATGGGTTGCTGTGAACAGAGGATTAATGCAAGTCTTGATGTAATCAAGAACTTAGCACTAAACTGAGGATTCAAAGGGAACTGATTGCATTGTGTGATGGAGCAATGGGTGTGAGCCTCTTAGCTTGCACTCAGCCAAGCCTTTTTAATTCGTTCTGGAGATATTTGTGTATGCAACTCTGTGGCTGTAAAGGATTCTTAGACTCTTCTATAACCATTGAAACATGTCAAACTTCATTTATGGATCTCTATGAAATTGTTAATTGAAAACAGGTTGTGTGTTGCAGTCAATTCCCGTTATTGAAATTTACAAGGTGCCTGAATATTCAGAGCATCATAAAGTTTTCTAAATTACCCAGATCTGCAAAAGAGGTCAGAATTTCTCATTATCCGTTTATAATCTGCAAATTGGAGATATTCAATGTTCTTTCTTATGTTTCGTGAGGGTCTCAATGTTTTCCAAGTAAATTGGAGTGTGTGTTTAGTGGACAACATGGTATTTTCGTTTTGAATATGAATGAATGCTTGTTCAATTGCAAATCCCACAACAAATCACAAAAAAAAAAATCATTATCAATGGTTCTGCAAGCACTCTGCTTGACATAATGACATCCAACTAAACTTGAAAGATCTTCGAGAAATTGTGTTAGAACAAGGACGACATCTTACAATGGCATCAAAGCAAGTGTATCCTGCCATACTGAAGGGTCCAATAAGCAAATGAAGACGATGGCAGATCAGAAAAGTGATCTTTTCTCAAAAGAATTCAATGGTGATCAGCTAAGGGACTTGCAGAAAGCAAAGGAAGTAAGGAATAGGCTATATGTAATTGGATTACAATTGGAGTCCATAAAATTTCTTGATGCTGTTCTAAGTTAGAGGAATTAGACTCATATTTGTCCAAAGTAGACTAGTCAAATTGGAGGCTTCTGAATTGGGCTTTGCAGCCCTCAATGCTCGCTTTGGTCCGGCTCAAGTTTATGGAGCATCCTTACGAAGAGGTGAGACTTGGAGTTGCTTCTTGTTACAGTGAGGTCATAAGAATAAGAGCTCCTGTAGCACCCTATAATGATGACATATTGAAGAAGGTTCTATAGTTGAAAGATCCCCTCTGATATGATTTCTGCAATTTCTGATTTTGTTTTTGTGTTTCTTTGAATTTTCTATTTTTTTTGAGGTTTTGCAATATTCTTTTTTTTTTTGTATTTTTGGGTTTTTTTTTCTGATTTTTGGGGTTTTTCGCTAATATTTGCAATAAGCGATGAGGTACAAACAAAGTACAAACTAAAACTGAAAGTACAGATTAAAGAATGCAGCTGGAGCAACAATTTACTGGTTTTTAATAGCTTAAAAAATTCAAGAACATACCTGTACAAGATTGGTATAGGTCTGAGATTTTTTGCTAAGTTTCCGATTCGGGTGCGGATTCGGATGCGGATGCCAGATGCGGGTGCGGGATGCGTGAAAATTTTTTTTTAGGGGGTGCGGGTGCGTTTGGATACGTGTGTATATATATATATATATATATATATATATATATAATGATTAATCTAATATATGATATATGCAAAGAAGTGCAAGAATTATACAAAAATAAAACATTTGATAGTATGAATTTCAGAATTAGAATAATGATACTTCACCAATCAGCATTTATCAAGATTCAAGATATTTCATATTAGTTCAACAACTTCAACTTAAAATTTCATAGACACAAATATTCAAATTGAAACTTGCTAGTATCATTCAAACTTCAATGTTTATCAATCAACAATCAAGGATTCAAAAGTCAAGACACAAGATGCACTAATCAGATTGAGAATCATAAGGATTCTCAAAAAAATCCACATTCTAATCATCTCCAACTGCTGCAAGTTCAAGATCATTTGAACCAAGAACGGTTCCACTTGCGCTAGATGCACCATGTGTGATGGTATCATCACCATCATCTGTGACTGCAGTAAGATCATGAAGCGTTGCATCCAAGTTTGCACACTCAGGGGTTACATCCCAAAGCTTGGTTGACCCTTCCTTGTATTCATTTTGGCAACGTGACAAAAGACGCAAGTTGGTATGAATGTAGACCAAGTCCTCAACTTTCTTTGAGCCTAACCGGTTGCGCTTCACTGAATGGATATAGGAGTATGTACTCCAATTCCGTTCAGCAGCAGAAGAACTTGCAACCTGGATAGTGTTCACAAAATTAAGCATACAAATGAAAAACAATTTAAAGAATGTTGAACACTAAAGTGTAGAATACAAGTGGTAAACAAAAAACAAAAAAACAAACAAACTTGTGACAGGATCTTGATTGCAAGAGGTTGTAGTTGCTTGTATGGTTGACCATACATGTACCACCAAGTGATAGCTCCCAATTTATATTGGTCCTTTATTGCAAATGGAGAGTTTTTTGCACCCGAAGCAAACAAGCCAAATTCTAGCCTCACTTTGTCATGCATTTCCTCATCTGGGAAGAGTCTTGCAAAAGCTTTGTAGCACCCCATGGCAACTTCTTCATCCGCATATGGTGCAACTCTATCTGGCATAGAAAGTACTTTCTCACTATAGTACCTCGGAGATAAGGCATATGCGAGGAGGTGCAATGGGGTAGTCATCTTCTCCCAACGATGATGAATGATTTTTTCCACCTTATTGCACAAGGCTTCACATTCTGTGGGGTCATTCTCATGCTGTTGTATGGAAAGTTTTACCTTCTCAACCATGGTGTCCATGCCATCATACACATCGCCCAAGCAAGGTGTATCTGTATCGGCAAAGCGGAGCATAGTCATAATAGGCTCCGTAAAATCCAATACAAATCGTACACGAGCCCACCAACTGTCATCCAAGACCAAAGCCTTGACCTTTTGGGCTCTTTCTGAATTTGAAGTCCTCCATATACCCCACTGGTTAGAAATAACCATTTGGCTTAATGCTGTTTGCACCTTCACAAGTCGTCTCATAACAATGGTATGAGACGCAAAACGGGTCTCAGCAACCTAAGCATAAAGCAAGTTAACAATATGTCAATAAATATTAAGCAAAGTTATATACAATTTGATAATTGAACATGAACATAAATAAATGAAATTTAGTAATTTAGTAATTACAATTTGAGTTTACCTTCAGCAGCTCCAATTTGGAGAATGATCTAAATATGGATTGTGACATGTGGTGGTTCGTCACAAACATTTGTATCTCCTCCCCATCTTGGTAAATTTGCTTCACCCAATCAATTTGAGTGCCAATTTGTTGCATGATCAAGTTTAGGGAGTGTACTGTGCACGGTGTCCAAAAAATATGGTCATACCGACCCTCAATCAAAGCACCTGCACCCCTACAATTTTTCGCATTGTCTATAACCACCTGTACCACATTCTCACTCCCCACCATCTCTATGGCTTCAATGAGAATTCTAGAAATGAATTGTGAATCCTTCACCTGCCCTTCACAATCAATAGCTCTCAAAAACATTGACCCTTTGGGGGACATTGCAATCACATTAATCAATGGTCGATTTCTTGCATCTTTCCATCCATCAGACACAATAGTTATACCAGAAGTTTTCCAAGCATGTTTAATTGGTTGAAGAGATCTCTCTATACTAGTCCTCGCTTTTTGCAATAGAGTGGTACACACCTTTTCATACTCGGGACTTACATAATCATCTGGAGCTCTAAGTATGGCTTGCACCATTTCCTTCCAATATGGTGATCTTACCAAGTTGAAAGGAAGACCATTGGCATAGAGGCAACGTGCAATGGCTTCATCAGCAAGCTCTCTTGCCTCCATTTTAAATGCGCTGTCCAAAGGGCCTCTTTTGCGGGTGGTAACCTCTACTTCTTCCTCTTCCTCTCCTGGTTCAGGTACTTGGAAGAATGGATGTTTGGAGGATGTAACTGCTTCAGTGGGTAATTGCGTTTTGTTCTTTCCTGATGGAGGTTGATAAAAACTTTTTTTTGATCTTTTAACCAAATTATCAGCCTCTTCTTGTTCTTTTACAAATGAAGCTATTTGTGCATCAGTCAACCCCTTCCCAGTTGTGCCTTTGCACATTGCAAATCCTTTACTAGCAGGGCCCATAAAATGAAGTTTGACCCGGTAATACGAGCTATTGAATGCTTTTCCTTTGTTACTTTGACAATAATTACACTTCCAAAGATACGAGCCACCTCCTGAAACCTGTGATATTCTTGTCGTATGTCTCCATAAAGGAGATCCAACATCAATATTAAAATTATCGGTTCTTTGTCCTCCAACTGAACTTTGACTACCGGTGGTGGCCATTTTTGCACAATACAGTCTAGTTTCTTGCTATAATAAGAAAATAAATAAATGTAATTTAGAAAAAAAAACTACGAACATCAAGCATACAAGTGCAAAAAAATGATACAAATAGATAGCTAAACTTGATTGTTTATTTCTTTTAAAAAAAAAAAAAGTTGAAAAAAACTTCAAAAATTTCTTCACAAACTTGAAAAAATTTAAAAAATCATCAAAATCTCAAAGAAATTCATTAAGCAAGTTGAGAATGGGACCAAATGCTTACCTGCAATGTTTAAAAACGCTTTGTGGAAGCTCTCCCTTGCTCTACGATCATTCCTCTTCGAAAATAACCAAGTTGTCTTCAAAACCCAGAAAATGGAGAGCAAATGAGAAAATGGAGAGCTGCAAACAATATGGCATTTAGCTGGGTCGAATGGCCTCTTTTAGGGCCGTTTTAGGGTTTAGGTAAAAAAAAAGAAGTTTAAAACTCCTAATTCGCACATGGTAATTGTTTTTTTAAGTGAAAAAATGTTTTTTTTTGTTTGCTTTCATGTCTGGCCTGCGGGTGCTCCCGGATGCGCCCTGGTGCCTTGTGGGTGCCACCACAGGCGCCCGGATGCGGACGGATGCTTGCGAGGCATCCGTCCGCATCCGGGCGCCTGTGGTGGCACCCGGGTGGCACCCACAGGGCACCAGCACCGGCACCAGCATCCGTCAGCACCCGCACCCGCATCCAGCACTATCCTGCACGCACCGGTATCTTAGATTTTTTGAGATAAACTTGAGAGCACAAAATAGCCTGATTGTTGTGCATAGGAGCTGCTCCAATCTGATCTGCAACATCAGTCTTAAAAACTTAAAATTTCTGTTTGGTAATGACTCCTAAACCCTGCATCCAGCTAGATAATTAATGCAATTGATCAAAGGGAGGTATGAAAGGCTTGATTTTCAGTTGATGATGGATGTATAGGTCCACAACAACCCCGATCTGCAATTTGATCCTTAAATCTGCACTTCAAGATGTCTAATGCATTGATTCCTACTTAATGATGAATTTTGAATGAATTCACCCTCCAAGAAATGTTGGGTTTTTGTCCAACCTTTTAATCTCCAGAGAGTTTTCGTACCCAGAAGTTTGACCTGCTGTTGAAACTCTTCCTTAGAGCTCAATTCCAAATTGTTGCTGTGAAAAATGAATGCTTGAATAATGAAATGAGGTCTCCAAATGTTCTTTTATTCTCCCAAACCCTAATCGGCCCTTTAGGGTTTTCTTTTATTTAACATAAGTTTATTTTTAATTTAGTCTCCTGTGTAGAAAATTTGACCTCTTTGAGGGTCTTATTTATTAGAATATTATTTTATTACTATTTATTGGTCATCTTTGTATATTATGTAAATTATGTAGATAAGATCGTTTCTTTGATCTTTTTTAGTTTCTTATTAGAAACTTGCTAATTTTGTATTCTTGTAAATTTTATATAATGATCTTTCTGATCATTTGTTAATACAACAAATATTTTAACAATTACTTCTCAGTAATATGGTATCAAAGTGGGATGTTCTAAATTTTTGAAAAATTTCTTCATTCCTAAAGTTTTCTTTGGAAATTTTTTAGAGATTTTTTTCAAAAATACATTAGTCTGTTCTAAGGAATTTTTTACTCGCATTTGTTCTCTTCAACCCGCATATGGCTTTTTGAGCCATCGTTTCTTTTTTTAGGGATCCTCATTCATGTTTTGGCTCCGTCGACCTCTTTCGGTGGTCGTTTCTCTGCAAATCGCGATGTCATTTCTTTGCAAATTTTTGTCTAGGGCCTGTGTGACTTTCCACCCGCATTGCACCGTTTTTTTGCTCATTGCAAGTTGCGATAGGATTTGTTGGTGATTCAAGCTATTTGCGTCTTCATCAAAAGAAAACGAATGTTGTTTTTGCTCATTTCTCTAGTCGTTTTTGCTCAGTGTAACTATTGTCATAAATATGGCCATATGCTCAAGGATTGTTGCAATCGTTTAGCTTCTGAGTAAGGGAAGTAGGGAGGGTCTCATCCTAAGGGGCCAATGTTGCTGAGCACAAAGAGCAAAAAAAGTTTTCCTTTTACGCCTTCATGGCTAAAAGACTTGCAAACCACGTGAAATCTTCTGCCTAGTATATAGATTTTGGTGCTTCTCGACATTTCACTCATAGGTGTGATTGGTTTATAGAATTTTCTCCCTATACTAATGCAGTCATATTTGGAGGTGGTGAAGAGTATACTGTTGTCGGCAAGGGTAACATTCAGATACAGTCTAGTGGGAGGAATCTTATATTCCTCAATGTATACTACGTTCCTGGCATGGAACTAAACCTATTCTCAGTGAGTCAGATCATGTGGCATTCTCCTTAGTTTGATTTGGTATTGAGTGCACACAAGTGTTCGATTGTTGATCGTGCGACATGCACTATTGTAGTTGTTGGCATTAAGGATCACGATCTTTACAGATTTGTAGATACAGGTGTTTCTCTTGAGCATGCCTTTGCAACTAAATCATCTCCTATCAGCAGTCTCTGGCATTAGCGATATGGTCACCTGAACTTTCACTATCTTGCCCAGATTGTTCAGGAAGATTTAGTACATGGCCTACTTGAAATTCAAACTTAGAATCAGCAAGCTTGTGGAGCTTTTCAGGCTGAGAAGCAACATAGGACACCATTCAAGGATGGTGATTTGATGGCAAGCATCTAAGGTACTACAGTTTGTCCATGTTGATGTATGTGGTCCAATGAATACTCCTGTTACTGGGTGTAGGTATTTCTTTCTTTTTGTTGATGATTTTAGTTGTAAAATGTGGGTGTTCTTTCTTAGATTGAAATCAGATGTGTTTACTATATTTCAGAAATTTAAGGCCTTAGTAGAAAAAGAGTTTGGTTCTATTATAACTCTTAGGTTTGATAATGGTGGGGAGTTTTGTTCTATTGCTTTCTCCTCTTTCTGTGATACACATCGCATAAAATGTCAATTAACCACACCATACACCCCTCAACAAAACAACGTTGTAGAACGTCGCAACCGTACCATTACAAAAATGGCTAGGTCAATGATGGAACACATAAATGTTCCTAAGAAATATTGGGCAGAAGCAGTGTTTACTGCGGTTTATCTCCTTAATCGGTCTCCCACTCATGCTGTTATGGGGAAGACTTTTGAGGAAGCCTAGAGTGGTCGCAAACCCAGGATTAAGCATCTAAAAGTTTTTGGCCTTTTAGCATATGTATGGATTCCTAATGCCAAGTGCTCCAAGTTGGATTCCAAGAGTTAGAAGCTTATGTTTACAGGATACAGTGTCAACCATAAGGCTTACCGACTGATTGATGTAGGCACTGATCGTCTTATCTTCAATCCGATGTTGTCTTTGATGAAGAGCGAGGACCATTTCAACGTTCCTTGTCTGAGCAAAATTTTGAGGATCAGCCTTTGAAGGGTTCTGATTTAGGTTTCTGTCTTCCATTTGGTTCACCTGATGGGAGGTATGATGCATATTTTGTATTTGATGATGCACTACCTGAATTTCCTCTGGATGATGCTAATCTTGTACCTGCTCCAAATCCTCTTCCACCTCTAGCTTCAGTTATTCCTCCATTTGATTATGGCACATCTACACTCCGGCCTAAATGGTAGGCTAAGACCATCAATTATCTTCATCCCGATGAGCTCATTGAGGGTAAATCTTCTCGAAATAAGGGCAAGCAACAAAATACTGTTAACTTTTCTCTCATGGCCAACAATCATAATATTTATGAGCCTCAGACATTTGTGGAAGCAAAAGGGATTCCAAAGTGGGAACAAGCTATGGATGTAGAATACCTGAGTCTTCTGAAGAACAACACCTGGGTTCTCTCTGATCTTCCTCCAGGGAATAAGCCCATTAGCTGTACATGGGTGTATAAGGTCAAGTATCATGCAGATGGTACCTTAGATAAATGCAAGGCTAGATTAGTTGCTGGAGGATTCACACAGCGGGAGGGCATTGACTATGAGGAGACTTTTGCTCCTATTGCCAAGATGAGTACAATTCTTCTTCTTCTCACCATTACAACTTAGTTTGGATGGAAAGTCCATTAGGTGGATGTTAAGAGTGCCTTTCTCAATGGTGAGTTGCAGGAAGAAGTATACATGTCGTGGCCTCCTGGTTTCAAGGTTGTCGGCATAGAACACCAAGTATGTCGACTCATAAAATCATTCTATGGACTCAAACAGGCTCCTTGAGCGTGGTACATCGAGATTGATTTGTACTTGGTTGCTCATGGTTTTCAGCGTAGCCCTTCTGATAGTAATCTGTAATCAAACACTTTGGTGATGATGTTCTCTTTCTTGTTGTCTATGTCGATGACTTGGTCATTACTGGCAGTTCAACACATTTGATTGCCGAAATCAAACAAGACGTATGCAAGGATTTTGATATGAAAGATTTGGAGCTTCTCCATTATTGTTTGGGTGTTGAGGTTTCTCAAACTGATGATAGCATTTTTATTTCCCAGTCTAAGTATGTCAGGAACTTGCTCGACAAGTTTTGAATGTAGGATTGTAAACTTGCTTCTACGCCTATGGAGAAAGGATTGAAGTTGTTAGCCAAGTCTAATTCTCCTCCTTTTGATGAAACCACTTACAGGCAACTAGCGGACAGTCTCATCTATCTCATTGCCACTAGACTTGATCTCAGTTTTGCTGTGAGCTGCATTTTAGGCTTCATGATAGTCTCCAAGGTTGATCATTGGGTAACAACTAAGTATGTGCTGCGTTATGTGAAGGGCACCTCTGATTATGGACTTCTTTAGACTAGGACCCATGATCCTAGACTTAGTGGGTTCATAGATTTAGATTGGGTAGGTTCGGTTAATAATAAGAAATCAACCTCTGGATATGTGTTCGGTTTGGGATCTGGTGCAGTCACCTAGACTAATAAAAAGCAGTAGGCAGTGTCTCTCTCCTCGACAAAAGCAGAGTATCGAGGAGTAGTTAAGGCAGCTTGTGAGGCAGTTTGGCTTCGTCGGATGCTTGCAGATATACAAACATCTCAAGCAGGTCCGACTCCCTTGTTCTTTGATAATGAGGGAGTTCTCAAACTTGCCAAGAATCCGGTCTTCCATGAAAGAACCAAACATGTTGATGTTCATTGTCATTACATTCGGTAGTTGGTTGAAGATGGAGCAGTTCAGTTGCGCAATTTGTTTCCAACTGCGGATCAGACTGCAGACATTTTCACCAAGCCTCTCAACCCATATAAGTTTGCTAAATTCAGGGGGCAACTTGGTGTTGTTGACAGATTGACCACTAAGGAAGGGTATTATAATATTATTTTATTATTATTTAATGGTCATCTTTGTATAATATGTAAATTATGTAGCTAAGATCGTTTCTTCGATCTTCAATTTCTTATTAGAAACTTGCTAATTTTGTATTCTTGTAAATTCTATATAATGATCGTTCTGATCATTTGTTAATACAAAAAATATTTTACCAATTACTTCTTAGTAATATTATTCAACATTAAGCAAATGAACATCTTTTATGACAACCTTATGACTCCTAGAGATGCGCGTTGTGGGGCCTGTTCAATAATATTATATTATATTATGCAATGATTTAAATAAATCTCTTTATTTTTATTTAAATTAATACATTAGGCAATAGCTTTATTTTTTTAAAATTTATTTCTGGATCCATCATCTTAACTCCAAACTGAAAATTGAGTGTTGCCACCAGTTCAAGGATGATGTCTAAATTGAGTAGGACCATTGCCAGTCCCCTCTTAAAAAATATGATTCCTTCCTAAAATTTAGGAAAATGTCTCAAACCATTCAGAATGACTCAGAATGCCTCTCGAACCATCTCCCAGTCTCCTAAAAAATAGGGATCCTCCTAAAAAATAGGAGATTGCATTTGCATATTTGGAAATCTTTGTAAATTCCCCTACAAGGATCCAATAACCTCGATTGTGTTCCATATCCGCTCTACTAACCTATAGTAACTTTGATAGTAGGCCAACCCTTGCTGAAGACTGGACTGCCTAAGGAAGGGACATTATAGTCCTCTCTTCCCAGGATTGCTTTCCCACAAACAACTGTAAAGTTGGATATTGAAGTATCATCTCTCCTTCCCACGAGGCATCCTCTAAAGGCAAGTCTCTCCATCGTACCAAATGCTCTTTGATCACTCTGTTCCTCAACCTCTCCCTCATATCTAGAATCTCTGCAGGTATCAAAACCAATCGGCCATCCTCATCTAATGGAGGCAAACCAGGTGAAGAAACAATATGCTTTCCCAAAGCCTTCTTCAAGCAAGACACATGAAAGACATTTTTTATCTTAGTCTTGAAGGGTAACTAAAACTCATGTGCTACCTCTCCAATCCTCCTCAATACTCTGTATGGACCATAAAATCGAGGCTTGAGTTTCTATGCCCCACTCCTCTTGAGTGTATTATGTTTGCAAGGTTGTAGGCGCAAGAAAACCATGTCTCCAACCTCAAATGTCCCCTCAACCGAATGTCGATCTGCATACATCTGCTGACTTTGTGCATGCTGAATATTATCCTTAAGTGCCTTAAGGATATCTTGACCGTCCTTCAGCCAATCCCGAGCTCTTGGGACTCGAATATCTCCCAACACCAAGTCCACAAATAATAAGGCATCATAACCATACAATGCTCAAAAGGGAGTCACACCAATAGACATGTGCTACGTAGTATATAACAATACTCACCTAAATACAACCATCACACCCATGCCTTCTGCTAACTTGAAACATAGTTATGCAAATAATCTTTGACCCATTTATTGACTGTCTTTGTTTGTCTATTTGTTTGAGGGTGGTAACTAGTGCTAGGGGTCAATTTTGTACCTACTAATCGGAATAACTCCTACCAAAAGATGCTCATAAACTTGCTATCCCGGTCACTGACAATGGTCTTGGGGAGTCCATGGAGTCTAAACTCTAAACACCTCACAAAAGAATAGCTCTGCCACATGTGATGTTGTAAAGTTAGCTACAATAGTGAAGAAGTGTGCAAACTTCATCTATCTACCCACAACCACATAGATGCAAGCCTTCTCTTGAACTCTCGGAAGATCAGTAATGAAATCCATTGATACACCCTCCCACTTCTGCTTTGGAATAGGCAATGGCTACAAAAGACTTGTTGGAAAACTATGCTCTGACTTGTTTTGCTGACAAGTCACACACTCATGTATATGGCGCAAGACATCATCCTTGAGACTCTTCCATACAAATCTCTCTCTAACCTATCAGCATGTCTTGAAATACCTTGGATGTTCTGCAAGTGGTGTATCATGGATGGTGCACAAGATCTGCTACTTCAGTTTTGATCAAAGTACCATATCAATTTTGTTCTTATAATAGATAACATCATCAAGTTCCGTGTATCTATCATCCTAAAATTGACCATCCATAATCTTGCATGCAAACTGATTCTTAGAATACTCAACTAAATGTTGAGACTTCCAATATGTTGAAATCTTACTCATAGAGCAAAGTGTAGCAACTGTAGGCCTCCTAGAAAGTGCATCAATAACAACATTCTTCTTCCGCTTGACATAATTGATGTCAAAATCATGTGCTTGTATCTTGCTGACCCTTTTCTATTGGTGCTCATTAAGCTCTTTCTACTCCAAAAAGTATTTCAAGTTGTTGTGGTCGATTCTCACCACAAACTTCCCACCTACCAAGTATTGATGAAACTTCGCCAGAGCATGCATAATGGCAAGCATCTTCTTTCATAAGTGGAATACAATCTCTCATTATCTCTCAACTTCGTACTCTCGTAGGCAATGGGATGGTGATTTTGCGTAAGGACCACTCTATTACCCTCTCCAAATGCATCACACTAACACAAAAGGTTGAGAGAAATATGGAAGAGAAAAACTGGTCAAGTGCTCATGAGTTGCTTGAGTCTATCAAATACAACCTATGCCTCATCTATCCATTTGAAAGCGCCCTTCCATATGAGATTTGTCAAAGGAGCTACAAGCTGTGAATATCCTTTCACAAGTCTCCTATTGTATCCACATCAATCAAGTATAGCCTAAATTTTCTCTCGATGTACCTTGACCCCATCGATACTAATCGTATGCCCTAGGTACAAGATCTCTGTAAGTCCAAATTCACATTTGGACATCTTGCCATATGGAGACTGTGCTTCCATAATGCCAAGTACCTCATCCAGATGCCTCATGTGCTCCTCCCAAGTCCTACTATATATCAATATATCATCGAAGAACAAAAGCACAAACTTGCACAATTGCTTATTAAATATATGGTTCATGCATGACTGAAAAGTAGCAGGTGCATTAGTAAGGTCAAATGGCATGCCAAAAACTCATAGTGCCTGTAATGACATCTGAAAGTTGTCTTATGAATATACTCATCACAAACACGAATTTGATGGTACCCCGATTGAAGATCAATCTTCAAGAAGTACTCTGCACCATGGAGCTCATCCAATAACTCATCCGTGTGCGGAATAGGATACCTATTCTTGATTGTTATCTTATTCAATGCATGGTAATCAATGCACATGTGCATAGTGCCATCCATCTTCACGAATACCATAAAAGAAGCAAAGGCACTAGAACTAGGCTTGATGTGCCCCCATATCCAATAGCTCGCAGAGAATCTTCTCTATTTCATCCTTAAATTTCTAAGGATGACGATAGAGAGTAGGAATCATGAGCATGACACCCTTCTCTAGCTCTATCACATGCTCAAAACCACGGTTTGGAGGTCTCCTAGGAGGAATATCACCAAATACAAGACTAAGCTTGTCCAACACTGTCTGGACATGTATATGAAATGGCCGCTCAACATCTGAAGTAGGTGACCTGGACGAAATGAAACACCGAGCCACCTAAGAAACATCTCCATGTCTAAAAAATGATTCCATCATACGTGCTGAAGCCACCATAGGCCCTCCTTCAGAAAGAGACCTCAACACAACCTTCTTGTCATCTGCCATGAACTCTAACTCCGGCGTCCTAAAATCCTGTATGCACCTACCAAGTGACCGTAACCATTGGATGCCCAATACTATATCAATCTCAACAAGGCCTACAACATAGAAATCATTGGTCAAGGTGTAGTCAGCCATTTGTATGCTTAGCTGTGGGATTCTTGTGGTGTATCGCGTAGTGAAACCATCTGCAACTATCACATTGAAAGTAGAGAAGTTATCTTCCTATAACCATGGCTAGCAACTAATACCTCATCTATGAAATTGTGCATAGCACCATTGTCCACAAGGCAAGTCACCCGCTATCCCTTAATCACTCCTTTCAACCGAAAGGGATGATATCTAAGAACTTATGAAAGGATGGCAATAGTACCATGGGACGTATCCAATTCATCGCAATCTCCAAGCTCCACTTGTGGATTCTCTTGATTACCCTCGACACTGTTGCCCTCTGAACTTGATCCGGTATTTGCTCATCATCCACTTCAGAAACAACCTCTATGAGATGCATCTTGCCTTTCCTAAGACATTGGTGTCCAGGCTCCCAAGGCTTCTTACACAAGAAGGAAAGCTTCCTCCTCAACTCATTACGTGTCTCCTGATCCATCTTGGGAGGAGGTGGTGCACTTTTGTGCTATGTAATAGACCTCTGAAATGGCTTGGAGCTCCTGAAAAACTTCTTATCGTGGTGATATGAAGTAGGTGGTTGTGAGGTATCAAGATCTAAGGTAGTTTGAATAGCTTCTTGCAAAGTCCTAGGCTTAAGAGCCCTAACCAAACTTTGTAACCTATAATGTAAACCCTTCATGAACAACATCACCACACGTCTATTAGACATCTCTAGAACCACAACAACAATGCGTTGAAACTCATTAATATAAGTTTCAATGTGTCTAGTTTGTTGCAACAGTGCTAAATCCCTATAGTACAACTCAACATCCTTATGGTCAAATTTGGCGATCAATCGCTCAATGAACTCTTGGTAAGAATGAATGAGTCCATGGTTTTGGGTAACCAAACCATGATGCCACCAATCATAAGCAACACCATCTAGATGTAATACTGCAAATTGAATAGCCTCATACTCAGGCATCAACACAAGTGAAGGGTAGATGTCAAGGTTGTGCATTGAAGCTTGTGCACTGATCTTCCCACTACCGTCAAAGGAAGATAAAGTGAGCTTGCTAGTGGCTCACTTGAGGTTACCGTTATGTTGATAACTAGGTCACCTATCCCCACGGTTCCTCATACTGTCTCTACGCTGTGCACAATACCGATGTAGAGGAAAAGCATTTGTAACATGCTTTGGAAGGTGTGCCCACTCATCACTAGCTGCCATAATAATATCCTGAAACTCCATGTCCTCAAGTGGGTCTACTAGTGGTGGCTACCCTCTAGGCAGAAAATGGGGTTGCATAGGTCTATCAACTGTTGGTGTACGTGTCCTACCATATAGAGGATAGTCAAATGCACTGTCCAACAAAGAAGGAGCTCTATTGCTCCCATGACTCCTTGCAACTGATATTGACCTGTCCTGCCTGTCACGCCTATCATGAATATCCCTAGGGTGATCAAAATCCAATCTGTCAAGGGTTCCACTTATCCGCTCCAAGGCCTACGCAATCAGTGGTTGTGTATTAACGAGAGTTCTAAATAGCTCACGGTCTGGATCATCCTGCTGATTCTGTTTCTCCCGCAGACAGGGACTCCTGCTATCATCATGAATGTCACCCATAACTGCACCTGCTGGAGTACCTGTATCAAAATTCAATTGCCCTTGTACTCTCCTACGAGTATAATATCTATATGGCACGATCCTTCTAGGATACATAGAAATAATCACAATACCCTTAGGCTGGCAGGATCATGACTCTGATACCACTGGAAGATACCCTATGATAACTCTGATACCATTGGAAGATCCCCTCTGATTTGATTCCTGCAAGTTTTGATTTTTTTTTGTGTTTCTTTGAATTTTCTGATTTTTTTGAGGTTTTGCAATATTCTATTTTGTTTTGTATTTTTGGGGTTTTTCTGTTTTTTGGGGTTTTTGCTGATATTCGCAGTATGAAATGAGGTACAAAGAAAGTACAAACTAATAGTGAAAGTACAAGTTAAAGAACGCAGCTGGAGCAACAATTTAGTGATTTTTATTAGCTTCAAAAATTCAAGAACATGCCTGTACAAGACTGGCACAGGTCCGAGATTTTCTGAGATAAACTAGTGAGCATAAAATAGCCTGATTTTTGCACACAAGAGCTGCTCCAATCTGATCTGTAAAAGAAGTCATAAAAACTCTAGATTTTTGCCGGGTAATGGCTGCTAAACCCCACGTCCAGCTAAATAATTACTGCAATTGATCAAAGGGAGGTATGACAGGCTTGATTTTCTATTGATGATGGGTATATAGGTCCAAAATGACCAAGATCTGCAATCTGATCCTTAAATCTGCTCTTCAAGATGTCTGATCCATTGTGTTTTGCTCAATGATGAATTCTAAATGAATTTACTCTGCAAGAAATGTTAGGTTTTTGTCCAACCTTCCAATCTCTAGGGAGTTTTCGTTCCCAGAAGTCTGACCTGCTGCTGAAACTCTTCCTTAGAGCTCAGTTCCAAAATGCTGCTGTGAAAAATGAATGCTTGAATAATGAAATGAGGCCTCCAAATGTTCATTTATTGTCCCAAATTCCTTATCGGCCCTTTAGGGTTTTCTTTAAATTAACATAAGTTTATTTTTATTCTCTCCCTCGTAGAGAATTTGACCCCTTTGAGGGTCTTATTCAACATTGAGCAAATGGACATCTTTTAAAACAAGCTTATGACTCCCTCAATAGTATTTTATTATATTATAAAGTGATCTAATCAAATCACTTTATTTTTATTTAAAAAAAACATTAGGAATTAACTTTATTATTTAAAACTTATTTCTAGATCCATCATTTGAACTCCAAACTGAAAATTCAGTGCTACCACTAGTCCAAGAGTGCGTTTTAAATAGACCAGGGCCACTCCCAGTCCTGTTGATGGTGTTTCTAGGCATGGGTCAACAAGGGAGAGCCGAGTGTTGCCAACTAACTCTGCTTGAATGAGGGAAGAGATTGGGATCCCTATCCTCCCAAGCACCTAGATGTCGGGTCACGATAGGCTTGGATAGCCAAGTTGACATGCAGTTGTTTGTTCAAGTGGCCTATTGGTTGATTGATTTAGGGTGGTGAATCCTGTGAATGTGAACTTTGACATATTGAAAAGAAACATAAAGGATGGTGCAAGTTTAGAGAAAAGCAAGGCGCCCAACAAAGTCCATGAGAGTAAGAAGGATAAGGGCCCTTAAAAAGCAGAAGACACCACCAAACAAAAGGCTACCATTGCCAATGCTCCCCTGAAGGTCATCTTGTAGGAATTGGGTCAAGCAATGAAGAAATGTCAGAGGTTGGGCTCCGTAGTAGAATAGGGGGTTATATACGGCTATCTGCAAAACCCCGAGCAACTATAGAGCCACTAAGGGTGGCAATAGGTATAGGGACGACAGGTGAAGAAGAAGACCGTGGAATGGGCCGATACACCAAGGCCAGCTCCCCAATGAGAAGGATATTCCTCCCGGCCCACACAGGAGGTATTAGTTGTGGTAACAAATGATAATGAGGGAACCCTATCTGATGATGATGTTCCTATCGCTTATACATGCGTAAAGGTATCCGGAGCAAGACGGACCCCTATCCTCATATTGGTTGATATTCTTGGCCTCCTGGAGCATATTTGCTTCTTGAAGACATTGGCTCCTCTACAACTCTCACTAGAACAACTAGTTTTAGAACAGGCGCAAGAGTACGAGGAGACCCCATCTGTGGAGGTCAATGATCCCAATATGGTCTTGACTTTGGAGGACTAGGATACCCTCTTCAAAGAGCATGAGGAGGCTCTGAAGAAAAGGTGGTAAGAGGGAAGGCTTTGGAGAGAGAGGGAAGAAGAAAAAAAAAGGAGGTAGAAAAATGACGCCTCTTTAAAGAGGAGAATTAGAAAAGGGAGGAGGAACTCCTTCGAAAACCCCAAGTAGAGGAAGTAGAGAAGAATAAATAGGAAGAACTTCACAAGAGAGGGCTAGAGACCACAAAGAAAAGAAGGTAGGATGAGCTTGCATAGAAGGAACAAGAGAGGCCAAACTCTGGAGACGAGAGGAGGAACAAGTCAAAAAGGAAAAGGAGCTGGCACAAGCTCAAATGGAGGTGAACCCTAATCGAGTCCTTCATTTGGGAGCAAGCCCCACCTACAAGCTCGTCACCTCCCTCCCACCAACCTCCTCTACAGCAGTAACAAGTTCCAAAGTGCTTCGGGAGTTAGTCTCCCCTCTTGACTAGATCACCAACAAGCACAGTGTTTGCATACGAAGAGATCCCTCCATAGAGCTTAACGCCCCAACCCCACCGCAATGGTTACAGGCTTGGTTCAAAAGAAAATAGGGGCCGAAGCAGAAAAAGGTCTCACTTCAGGAGGTGATGGCTGAGCTCTCCCCTCCTTGGAAGGTACATAAGGCAAAAACAATGTAGTCCACTAGTAGGAATGCCCAAAGGGAGATGGTCATGGAGGTGGCTATCCCACCTCCGAACCGAGATCAGGCGGAAATTACCCCTAGCGACTTCTAAGTCACCCAAGTAACCTTGAGAAAGAGAAATAAGTGGGGAGATCTTGACTCCCTCGATGATGCCACCAATACGATTAGACATAGAGTGGAGAAAAATACAAAACAAAATAGGAGCTAAAAGGCTGCATAGCCCAATACGAGGAGTTTATTCGGGAGTTGGTGGATCCTCTTGCATCACATGCTCCCAGCACATCCACTCTGTCATGAACCATATTTGATGCATGTAATGTCCCCGATTTTTAGGCCTCTGGGGATTAGCTTGTTTCAGTGACCCTCGCAAGCTAATCAGGTTGTCAGAGGGGGCTGTTTGGCAGAGCCAATGGTTGGATTCCACTCTGGAGAGTTCAGATGCCGGGATTGCTCTTCGTTGGGTTCAGATTGGTAGACTTACTATTTATAGTAAGTGGTATTTTGGGGTATTGCTATGTTTAGCTGAGCGCTTGTGCAGTGGTTTCAGTTGATTCAGAGCTTAGTTTGCAGGATCTCCAGTTTGAGGGACTTACTATTTTTAGTAAGTCTATTTTGATTTGGTTGCTATTTCTGGCAGGGTAGTGTGAGCTCAGGATGTTGTCGTCAGAAAGTCAGATGTTTTTGTCAGAAGCTTTTTATAACATGACATTATATTTGGAGTTATTAAATTAAGTCTTCATTAATTTAATAACTTATGCAATTATATGTTATAATTTGATGGTTTGTGAGTAAAGCTTCTTTAGTGAAAAGTGTGATGAAGAAGACTTCATTTAATGAGCTTATATATGCCTTAGAGAAATTGATTTCTCTTACCTATTGTTGTTTGTTAAAATTGAAAAGTGAGGAAGTTTGTTTGAGGAAGAATTTCAAAATTCTTGAAGAGAGCTAGGGTTTCATGTTTGGTCTTCTGAGATTTGGAGAGAACATTGAATTCTTTGCAAGGTTTGGAAGGATAGGATCGAATTTGTTTGGAAAATCTGCAGATTGCTTCGAGTTTGTGAAGGTGTTGAAACAATACAGAATTTATTGGCTGCCGTACAGTTTCTGCAAGTGCCGTACTGATTTATTGGCTGCCGTACGTAACTGGTACATCTTGGGAAGTAATGTGGTGTGCTGCTGCAAGGTTTAACATTGTTTGTTTGCTGAAGTTACAAGTGATGGCTTTCTTGTTGCAAGGAGATCAAGCCACCCATTAGCAAGGAGGAATCAATTCAAAGCTGCGTCACAATATCCAGCATGCTGCGTTTGGTCTTCTTTCAAGGTGCCAGTCAGAGTTAATTAATTATTTATCACCATATGTTGTATGGCAACCGTTTGACAATTAAAGGTGCCAATATCATTGAACTCAGCTTTGTATTTCTTGCAATTGTTGAATCAGTTTGAGCTTTGGTATTTGAAAATTGTTGTTGATATATTTCTTTAATCCGGAAAATTTGTTAAAAATCATATATGTTTTAAAAAATACAAAAATTGCAAATTAAATTAGAAATAATAGCTGGATTGCTATTGAGAGCCAGTTGGGCTCCTCACAATGCATGTATACATTAATAATAATATTACCAAGTTTTCCACATTGATAATATTATGGATAAATTCATGATCAATAATTGTTAATAATCAATAATAATATTATGAATGAATAATATTAATAATTATCCAATTTAAAATGATCAATTAATTAATAGAATCAATATACTGATCAATAATTGTTAAAATAATCAATATAAAAAATAGAAATAATAAATCTTTATAATTTATTAGTCAATTAATATTAATTCATATTAGACTTAGTAACATCTACCAATATATATTTTAAAAGAAAAATATATAATCAATGACATTGTTATTAAATATTTAATATTATAAATATCAAATAATACAATAATCTAAGGATCCCGTAGTTAGAAACATTAATTAGTAATCGCGGCAATCAACTCAAAGGGTGCGATCAGAATGGGAACGACTGCAGGGAAGGTCGCAACCCCTGTCCCTACCGTTAGTATTGGATTTGTAAGTATAAGACAGGTGTGAGAAGGGACCAAGAAAAGACACGGACGATGGGAAGAAGTAACTAGGAAAATGGACATGGGAGAAAATCTACAACCACGATAAGGTATGTATACGCATAATGAAACAGGAGATAGGATCCCTTGCATCGTCATTGGGACTGTATGCAGCTATAGACTGTTACGGGTCTGTGAAACGTTAATACATAAACATATAACTCTATCAATATGTATGTATCAATATATCTGTATAAACACATTTGCATAAATATAACTCTCAGCAATATATTTGTGTTGTTATATCGGTATAAACATACTTGTATAAATATAACTCTCAACAATATATTTGTGTAAACATATTCATATAAATATAATTCTCAACAAAATAACTATATAAATTTATTTGTATGTATATAGATATATCTATATATATATATATATATATATATATATATATATATATAAACATATAATTACATATATATATATGTAATTATATGTTTATATATATATTGTTCATTATGTGCGGAGAGAGATAAAAATAAGTTGTTCCTTGTATTCAATAAGAAATATAAATGGAAGTGTTAAATTGATATGTCCGGTATGGATTCTACAAACTCTTTTCTTTAGTCCCGCTAAGGCATCTCTGAGTGAGGAGGTTGTGGTAGGTAGAGGCAGAGAAATTTCAGGCACATGATGGTTATCCCAACATTGGGGTTAGGCCTTGATGGAAACCACTTGTAGTCTGTTTCACGCGACCTAGGCCCTGTAACTTTTCCACTCTTGATGTCCTTAGAGAAAGAGAGGACTCCACGATCCATACGAGAGATATTTTGATATACATACAAATTATGTTGTTTACTTACTCCATTGTTGGTTAACATCTCTTTAATGATTTTGCATAATGGATGAATGATGTAGGATGTAATGCTTAAAAGAACAACCCTTAAAATGAAATTTCCTAATTGGCATTGTTTGATGAAATAGGGCAGTACTAGGGGGCAAGGGTCATCACACACTCCAACCCTGATTCCACAGGAGGAAATGAATAGCTTCTAGATGATGAAGAGAAGCCATAATCACAGATCAATGGATCTCCTAGCAAGTGGAGAAGATTTGGGGCTTCCTCTCCGAGTCACTAAAGTTGTATTTTGAGGCCACCGAGATCGAGAAAGAGCTCCTAGTGGACATAAGTTCGTGGGATACGGATGTGGCAAGGTAAAAAGGGTAGATTGCGGGCCTTGAAGAAATGAACGATCTTGGGAGGGAGGAGCTAATAGCGGTGAACATCCTCAGAGATGAGTGTGAAGATTTTGTAGAATTAAGTCTCCGTAAGCTCTGGTTCAAGATAGACCTCATTAGGCTATGCCGGAAAATTGTAATGGAGCACCCTTCATTAATGCAAAAGTGGACCCTGGCTTTCGCCTCCATATATCACACGGTGAGCGCCTATCTAGACATCGCTGGGGCCAAGAAGTTCTGAAGTCTTCATTGTCTAAAATTGGGAAGAAGATGGAGGGGAAATTTGGTCCCTCCTACAATTTTGAAAAACAGGTGATGGATGAATGTATATAGTTAATTCTTTTTTTGGCCTATGCAAAAAAGACAATTGAGAAGATGAAGCCCTGTATAGATAAAGCAAAGGATACATTATAGGAGGCCCTATTCTGGATTGAATGGGAGGATGACCCTAATGAGGAGGCCTTGAATGCTTTCCTTAATAATTTTGAAACATACAAGGCGGCCGCTTTGGGGTAATTGTTCTCCACATTCTTTCATTCATTCATCCAATTTTTTGAGTCCAAAGGGACTCCGAGACCCCAGATTTTTCTCTTCTAGAATTTTCGGAGTGAGCTTTCCAAATGTCACATTTGGGTAGATCTACCACAGCAGAATTCCGCCGTCTGCATTTAATGTTCCAAAGTATAGGTATGGCTCCCGTTGCAGAGGTATAGTACAATTGTTAGTTGAAGTTACGGGTGAAGGGTGCTCCTTAGGTTTCATCGACCCCGGTGACAACATTGTTTTTACATTGAAGATAAGGTGCAGGTACCTGACATAATGACAAAACACCGATCCATCATTGAAATCAGAAATATGGGTCCCAAGAGAAGTACAGGGTACATAAGAAGACTTGCACACCAAATTATTCCTCGGGATTTGGAATCCATGATTCCCTTCTCTCTTTCTTCCTCTCTTCTTGAGTTTCAAGATGAAGGGACTTGTTCCCTATAAATGTAATGATTTGGGCCATTGTTATGGTCCACAAAATTGATGCTTTTGAGGCACCTTAGGCAGGTAATAGAATAGTTTTTCTGAACTCTTTCATTTCTTCTTAAGATTAGCGTAGAGCTTTTACTCCCTTGGAGATGCATATGGAGAACTAGTGATTCTTGGTATATTATTGATGATCAATGCAAAGAACAACGGAATACTTGGCATATGAGCATGCTTATTTATCAATGAATAGGATCTCTTTCATTTCATATTGTCCTTTATCCAAGAATGTTTTAAGTTGTTTGTGTTAATATAGTTGATGGATGTTAGTATGGAATGAATCTTGTTTCCTTAATATTTTATAATTGATAATCATGTATGTTAATGTTAAATCAAAATGTGTTATACTCTTCTTGATTTAGTTTGATGACCTCTTGTGATTAAGAGACAAGTGTTGTTATTATTGCTCTTCTTTAACCTTGCACCATCTTTTTATGTTTCTTTTCAATCTGTCAAAGTTCACATTCTCAGGATTTACCACCCTAAACCAATCAATCAGCAGGCCCCTTGAACGAACAGTTGCGTGTCCACTTGGCTATCCAACCCCGTCGTGACTTGACATCCAGGTGCTTGGGAGGATAGGGATCCCAGTATCTTCCTTCTTTCAGGCAGAGTTGGTTGGCAACACCCGCCTTTGATATTTTGTGGTGGCATTCCATGTGTTAAAGCTCACAGGAAATGACGTGGACTGGATTGAAAAAAAAGAATCTTGTTCTTACATTACGTAGAAGACAGTTTCAGAATATCGAACTCTTACACTTCTATGATAGACTCTGAGACTTGATGTAATGTCCCCTTTCTGAAATAGAATTTAATACTAGATAATAATTAATAAAATAAATAAATAATTGAAAATAATTACAAGTTAAGTTTAGTGGCAGGTCAAGAGGCATGTAATGAAGAGTTGCGACTCCCTCAACATAAGATATAAAAGAGAGTTCATTTCAAAGGGTAGATGGATGGAGCAAGGAAAATTGGAAAATGAAATATGGAATAATCAGGTTGGAATTGGAGAGGAATTCAGAAATAAACCTGAATCGGAAATAAAAATCAGCCATTAAGATTAGTTAAGGAGCAATTAAGAAAGTGGAAAAGGCAAAATTCTTGGGAAGATATATTATGAAGTTGTAGAGTGTATTTGAGGGGAGCAAGAGTTTATATCAGACTTACATTTGCAGCTCTGCGAATGAGAAGATAAAACAGAAGATCACCAAAGAAAGGTTGAAGGCATAATTAGAAGAGGAGTTTGTAACAGAATTGTAAGAAGAGTATATGCAGATATAAAAGAGGAATATATATGCAGAGATAGAAGAATATGCTGATGTGAATTGAAAAGGAAAGTATGCGCAGTTTTAAAGAAGTATAATGAGAAGACAGTTAGAAGGTGTGAATCAAGAAAGAATTAGTAGAGAAGAAAATAAGGAAGTGACCCCTTCAAAAGGCAAAAAATATGAAGGGTTGTGACTCTGTCAAAAGGTTGTAATTATGAAAGCTTGTGACTCTTTAGAGGGCAGACATGATGAAGAGGTGTGTCTTCTTCCTCACATTGGAAGATATAAAGGGGAGAAGGTTTCATTAGAGGACGATCCAAGAGAGATCAATTTGGGGGAATAATATGCTATTCTCAAAGGCAACAATGAAAAGTGGTGACTCAATTCTTATGAAAGGTAGTGACCCTTTTACCAATTAAGTATAAAGGAGAAATCATTCCAAGCATTCAAGGGACTTATCTATCATCACTCACCAATACACCAAATCAACATTCAATCATCACTCTTCGCTCTATGAATTCCTATTTATTCAATCATACTAATATATCAAATCATTATCATCAGAAAATACATACTCGACAATAACATTGATCAAGTAGTGGAAGAAACCAACGATCTGATAGAAGCATCCGAACATGCGTCCAACTGTGATATTGCATTCAACAAGGAGACTGTACAACAGTACATCATCCAACAAGAACTCAACACATCTCAGACCTTGTCATCAAACTCATATTCATTGGTATATCTATTATGTTAACATCCTTGTCCATCATGATTATTTGGTAAATGTATATTTATATATAATAAAAAATACTTAAGACTACTGATTGTTATATATCAATGCCATTGAATATGTTGCCTATTATGACAAATATATGAGAAATGTCTGATTGTCTAAAACCCATCTTGAAAGGAAGTGCCTGAGGTGTAAGCCAAAGGGGTTTTGAGAGGGCTAAGTAAGTAGGTTGCCCTAGAGTTGACCACAATGACCCTTACGTAGGAGAGCCGAGGAACCCACTTACGACCTCCACCCAACTCCACAAGATGGTATGTGTTTTTTGGGAGATGAGGCAGGATAGTGTACAAGCTGCCAAGTAAGAGGGCAGTGGTAGACATCCCTTTTGGATGTTGAAGAAATGGTTTAAGCAGACCCAACATGTCTCTTCCTCTAAATCCTAATATGTTTGTGTGATTGATAATCTATGAACATGACTTGGTTTGCCTAACCCTAACTGTATATATATATATATATATATATATATATATATATATTTGTATGTATTGTTTATGAGCAGAGGGTTCAAATCTTGGGGCACATTATTACAAAAGTATTTAATTGGTGAGATGTAACCCTAACCCTAATTTGTTGCCAGTGTAACCTTGGCACTGGGGTACGTCGGGATGCCAGGACGAGTTTTTGGGACGGGAGGACAAAGGGCTTCAATTTCGGGACAGTGAGGGGATGACAGCGGGGGGCGGGGGTGCTGTATACTATACATATAGAACTTGAAATGCTAGTTATGAAATGATGTTTCAGTATAACATACCAAATTGAAATACTTGAACATAGCAAAATTGCAACACGAACCAGAACCATTGAACATTCAACATAGTACATACCCAATAGTAACATTCGAAAATCAAAATTCACCCATCCCGTTAGTGGCGTGGTTGTGGAATGGCTGAGGTGGGGGTACTCAGGTACTCCAAGTACCTGGTGCTAGAATGAGCCCAAGGACAGATACTTCGAGGTTGGGGGGGGGGGGGGTGCGAGTCCCTGGGTTTCACTGTTTGTTGCAATTGTGATTTTAGGGCAAATTCTAGAACAAGTTAGGAAGGGGACATTACACTTGAGAAAATATGCTGTGCCTTATGCCGAGCAAACCCTAGTAAATCTGGTTGCCCCTTTCCCTCCTTTTAACATATAAATTCTAAATTGCAGCACCACAAGCAAAAACGACAGGATCTGCAGCATGTAGGAATCATTTTGTAAGTGATTTGGCTAATTTTTAGGTGGTCTTGATTGAGATCTGAGAGGTTTAATTTGCCAAGTTATTCTTTTTTTGGACCATTCTTTTTGTGAAATCTGTGTCCAATTTCCCATTTTGCTTATTTCAACAATTTTTTTGAGCTCAGCGTCCAGCTAGGGTGTTGGCATTCGGCTAGTGTTTCCATGTGTTTAAGAGTGGATTTTTAGTAGTGGTAGCCTGGTAGGTTTTTTCATTGTTTACTGTTTTATTTTCAAGGAAGTTCCAGACTTTTTTTTTTGTATGTTATATATTGATTGAGGTCCACTTCCTTGGAAAAAAAAGAATATTAACAGCAATCCTTGTATGAATCGTTGAACATGGGTGCTTCAATAGTTACAGCTTTAGCCAAAAACTATCACTACTGAAATTTCTAAGAATTGGTTCCACATATTGAGAATTTCTGCTATAATTGTAAATGACTAGTTGTGCAACAACTGCGACTAGCTGGGCAGCAACTTAGGACAATTACGCTGCAAGGGAAAACTTGTTATGTGACAATTGAGGAATGTTTTTTAGTAATTAGATTATTGGAAAGCTGGTAGGTTTTTGTTTGATTTATTTTTTCCGATTTGCTAGGGTTCTGGTTGATTTTCATTTTTCTGCAAAGTAAATGGTATCCCCAGTAGAATATGGCCATTGAAACTGTAATTTGTATTTTCAAGTTGATATGTATTGACCTTGTTTTTTGGTCGACAATGTGTATTGAACTTTAATTTTGATTTATATGTCAAGGAAATCAGTAGTATGCATGCTTTTGAAGATTTTTTCTTACAACTTTGTGTTTTTTAACAATAGTTTAGTTTGCTAAATTTTTGTCTGAGTTTTGTGGAGTCCTGAGTGGTTGAATTTGTTTGGGTCGGCTGAGTTGTTGTGGAGTACTTGTTTTTCAACTATGGATAAAATAGAAAATCTTTTTTGCTTTACAATTTTAAATCTTCTTTTATGTTGAATTCTTTTCTTTAGTAGTATAGTAATTTGTGGCTTTTAATTGCTTGTTATGGAAATCAATGTCAATAACAAACCTGTGATTTGGGTTCTAATTTCAATGAAGCAAATGAATAGTTGTTTCAAACATGTAATAAGCACTACACAAGAGGCATGGAAATTAGTGAAGAAGCCATATGTAGTCCAAGTGCAGCAGGTAATAAGGATGATTGCTTGGATTTGTTTGTGTAACTATGCTCTATTTTTTTTGCTAGCAACCCTTTTCAAACAGTATCCTTGAGAATTATCTTGCCAACCTCACATGTGAAGCAACTGAAAGTTTCAACTGAAGTATTGTAGTTTTTTCTTTCATAAATGTTTCTTTCTGTATAAATTCAGTTAGCAATAAGAAGACAGGAAGAAAAATGTATACTAGTCATTGTTTTGCAAGCCATTTCTATCTTTTTCAATTGTACAATTATATTTAAGTTCACCTTGTTTTGTTGTCATGTGCAGTCTAAATCCAAGACTAGTACGCAGAAGGCTACGCTGTGTGGCAACTAGGTAAGAAGTAAAATGCATCCTTTTTTTCAAGTATGTGTTAGGTGGTTGGATGATTTATCAGAAGTTTTTCCTTGACTGAGAGCTAAAGACAATGTATAAAGAACTTTAGGTGGTTGGATGATTTATCAGAAGTTATTCCTCATCGAAAGACGATGTTTAAGGAACCTTGAATGTTGGTAACTTTTGACAATTAATAATGATGAAGTCTATCTAAAATATTCATTTGGAAAATAATGCATAACCTACCAAGGTTGATAGTTTTTGGGATAGAATTGTTTTATAACATCATCACTATACAAAATAGAGAAAACTGCAACAAATGTTTATCTTTCCTTGCTTCATTTGGTTGTTGATTATTTCACCTGGTATTTTTGAATATTTTGGGTGTAGCAAAACCCAACGTGAAGAGTGAACAGTAGTGCCGCTACTTTTTCTTTTTTCACTTATGGAGGTAGAAGAAGCCCACTTGTATATATTGCAATACAATTTACACTATATCTTATTGATCTCTCAAATTTTCACACCATTTGGGTATGAAGGTGTACTTGCAGGGTATGAACTAGGGATGTCTCTGCTACTGGGGCATTGTTTTTATAACTGCACCTTGGGTCTTAACTTAAGAAAATAATTGAAGGGTTTGATCTAATTGCTAGAGAATTGTTTCACTATATTTTTTGTTTCTGTTTTTATTCAAGGTAGAATTTAGCTGATGTGCCAGAATTAATAATGGTGTATGGATATTAAACTAACTTAAAGGGAACAAGTCAAATCCTTAGGTCATTTGGGTCTACATCTCCATCTACATTAGGTATTATTGGCACCTTGACGCTAGCTATGTGATTTGTATCAAACATATTTATGCTAATTGGCAATTAATCATTTGATTGAGAGACCAATGAGTGGGAAACAAGAGAAGAAGTCTTCATTTGGAAACCCACAGATGTTTATCAAATAAAGGAGGTTGGAGAACAATTCTTTTTTAATTGAGTAGAAAACTTAGCTTTCTTTTCAGATATTCAATCAACTAAAGGAGAAACATAGCATTGCTTAACAAGGACTATTGAAGACAATGTAAGTTGATGGAGGAAAGAAGGCAGTTGGTGGCATGGTGAAGTGCATAAATGGGCTTCCTATCCTTGAGTTTTGAAATCATTCTTCTGTGACGTTTCCTCAAAATGTATGGATTCCCATAACCTTTTTTATTGGTTAGAGAGCACCTAGGGGAGGTTTTCAATAAATGATGAGAAAAGTTTATCAGTTAGTGCATTGCACAAGCCGCATACAGCATGCGGTTAAAGTGGCTGGCTGATTCTAGCCAGACAGTGGCTTGAGCCATGGGTTGCATATGGAAAAAGTCTTATACTCTTTGCTTGATGATTGGGGGAATCCACTTCTGTTTATAGCAAAAGAAATGCATCATAGGAAAGCCTTGAGGAACCTATTATCAAAGAAGTTGAGTTTGTATTATTATCAAACCGTACTTATATTGTCAATCATGGGACAAAGCTGCAAAACATCTATTTTTTCAAGCAGTCATCCAACCACGGTCATTATGATAGGCTGGAAAATAGAAGAAAGAAATAATAACTTGGAAAATTCATATGAAAATGGATTGAACCATCCAATTTCTATTCTGTTGTATAAGATGTTTCTGGATTTTTTTTCATGATGATGTCAAATCTTGTACACTCAAATTCAGAAACATCCTTTTACAAGATCATGGACTGTAGAGATTTAACAACTTCACTTCTAATCTGTTTTAAAAAAAGAAACACTCTACCCTAAAAAGAGAAACCAACCAAATGGGGAAATGATAATCTAACTGAGAAGTTGAGTGCTACACATTGTGGGAAGGGGATCCTCCTTCCAGCAACCCATTCAACTGCCTTTTGAGTAGAAGATTCAATCCTTTGTATATGTACATGAAAAATCTTGCTCTTTCCATCATTTGAGTAATCTGTAATGGATCAAGTAATCTTCAACCAACCAATGGATGTTGTTCCTGTCATCTAACTTGTTTTTGGTCATCTAATAACTAATTACGATCCACATATGACATCGGATTCATGCTTACTACTTGAGCCTTTGTTATGGTACTTTTTTGTCATTAGTAGTTAATGTCTTTGTGCTGTGAACAAATGGAGCTTTCCAGTGCATTCAGTGAGGTGAGGATTGAAGCTTAGATGATGGAGAAAAGGTGAATTTATTTTTCAAGAAAAGAAAAAAATGTTCCCTCATGCATGATTATGCGCCCATATAGAGTGCAAGTTTTGCCAAAAGTCAGAAAAGTGCGACACAACCCAATGACGCATGCTTGAAACAAGTTCAAATTTGAAATGTTGTTTGCCAATGCTATGGCACACACTTGACCAAAGAGGGAAAAGTTGTTCATCAATGCAGCAGAGCTCGCCACAACAAAGGAGAGTATAAATTTATTTATTTTTCCTGTAAAAGTCCATAAATGTTTGCCCATGCAAGAGCATGTTTCTTCAATGAGTGAAACCATGTCACTCGAGTTTTCAAAATATGCAACCCAATGTGATGGTGTAATATGCGGCCTTGTTTTGCCTTTTTGTTTGTTTTGTGTTTCGCAATGGTTTTGAGATGATAAACAAAGTGCAGATAACAAAGTAACTTGCAGCAATTTAACAACTTAGAAAACGGACAAAATTCAGAAATATATGAAGCTGAAAATTCCAGATTTTATTTCTGATCTGAAAATACAGTTTTTGCCAAAAGTAAGGGCAACCCAGATCATCAAATAACATGACATATTTAATTCCCACATACCCATAAAATGCAACATTGTAATAGTTTGAGTTGTCCATGAAATTTGCAAACTATCATTTCCAAAGTGGATGTCAAACTCCAAAAAACTCTAGCAATGATAAAGAAGATTATAACAATGTAGTTTCCCACTCAAGGCACCCCTAAATTGTTGAAGAAGTCACCAAAATCCTAGCTGACCAGCTCTAGAAAGCTCACATTCCTCCTTAGCGATGTACTACCATCAAAAGAAATGAATAAACAACGAACCCTTCCTTTTATTCTTCTTCAATCAGCATCTAACAAACTAATATGCAACAAGCCTCTGACAAAACTGAAATAAACTCCACAAGCATGCCCAAATGTGACCTTTGAGATGAAATCGCCATTATATTCTCCAAATTGTGTCTGTCAACAACATAGAAAATGTTGCCTATAAGGGGTTTTGTCCTCACAAACCTTGAGCTAAACCAAGTCCAACTCTAAAACCACATAGAGTTTCCTCAAAGAGAAATATCAAAAATAATAATCTCAACATGCCCAAATGAGAGCCCCAATCCTCCTTTTATAGGTTTTTAGTTTTTTTTATTTGAAAAAGCACCTTTTTACCTTTTCGGCTTTTTTTGGGCATGCTTTTTTTCTTTATTTTCTTGGAATTGTTTTTTTGCTATTATTTTGGGAATGCCTTTTTGGTATTTTTTTGTGACTGTTTTTTTTCTATTATTTTTGTATTGCTTTTAGCTATTATTTTGGGAGTGCTTTCTGTAATGTCCCCTCCTTAGATTGATCAACAATTGGTAGAGGTTTGATCTATCATTCGAGTTCCTCTAGGTCAACAGTATGGATAGGGGTCTCAGTCAGAGGGTCATGGAGCTTTGCAGGGGCTTTGTGAGCCATATCGAACATTCAGATGACAACTACCTTTTAAGGAGGGGTCTTATTAATTAGGGAGGTCTGTCAGTTGGTTGGTTGACCACTTGGAGGACTGTGGAGCGGAGCATGATCCCTTTTGAGCAGTTTCAATTGATTGGAGGCAGTCTCTTACATTTGAGGGAGGATCCCTATTTTTTAGGAGAAACCGTCAATTGGCTTGCAGGCCTGCAGGACTCAGACATCATCAGTGATCAGGTGGCTTCGGTCAGATTCCAGTTCTGAGTCCAGATTAGTGTTTATGAATAGATTAGGAAATATTTAAATATTTCCTGAGTTGGGTTTAAATAAATTAATAATAAAGTGAGTATTATAATCACTTTATATTATAATAAATTATAATAAGGCCATGGGCCCATCTCCCTAGGTGAAATAACTTATAAGTTGTTTTTAAATAAGGGGGGCCAATATAATAATGTATAATAACGCCTTAGAGGTTCAAACCAAGGAGAGGGCAAATATTTTATTAAAAATTCATTAAAATAAAAAGAAGAAACCCTAGAAAAATTCAAACTAGATGGAGAAAGAATAAAGAAAAGTTGGGGGCTTCATTTTGGGCATCTAGGTTTTTATAATTTTCATTGTAGATTGAGGTTGGAGCTCTACGATTAGGGTTTGTAGTAGTTTCAAACTTCAAGAACGAAAACTCTTGAAGGAATCAAGCTGGACATACCCCCAACTTGCTTGTGGATTGGATTCTCATTGTGTTATTAGTTGGAAAGAGCATTTTGGCATCGATTCTTTGTGAAGTTATTGCAGTTCTTTGGAGAAGAGACAAAATTATATTTCAGACTTGTGAAATTGTAGATCTGAGAGGAAATAGAAGCCATTTGTTGTTTATTTTATTCCTAGCTGGGCTGTACCTCACTAGGAGCAGCTGACATCATAATTTGTGGAGGATTTTCATTGTTTCAGATTGGGGGTTTGAGTAAAAATTGATGATATGTTTCAGATCAGGTACCCCCAACTTGCATGTGGATTGGATTCTCATTGTGTTATTAGTTGGAAAGAGCATTTTGGCATCGATTCTTTGTGAAGTTATTGCAGTTCTTTAGAGAAGAGACAAAATTATATTTCAGACTTGTGAAATTGTAGATCTGAGAGGAAATAGCAGCCATTTGTTGTTTATTTAATTCCTAGCTGGGCTGTACCTCACTAGGAGCAGCTGACATCATAATTTGTGGAGGATTTTCATTGTTTCAGATTGGGGGTTTGAGTAAAAATTGATGATATGTTTCAGATCAGTGGCTGAGAGGTTATAATTCAAGTGTTGCCTATATTTTCTAGCTAGCTGTGGCATCCAGACAAACCCTACATCTTGCTGGCTGTATAACCTTGGATAGTGGTTGACGTCATCAATTTGCAGTACAATCTGTGACAGAAGAAAAATATTTTGTGTTTCAGATTTTTCAGGACCAATCAGCAATCATAGTTTGGGTTGTAGAAATTTATCAACATTCATTGTTGTGCATTTCATGCATAGTACGGTTTCTCATATCGTCCATCTAGTTGAAAAAATAAAATAAAAGATTAGATTTGTTTCAATTTGGTGTGCAAATTGTTTGCAATTATTTAGTTTCAGATTTTTAGTCATTCTTGCATCATATAAATCATAGTCAAAAAGCTCAAAAAAATGAGAAATATAAAAAAATACAAAAAATCATGTATTCCGAAAACCACAAAAAAATTAGACTTCTCTCCTAAATGTTGGTCAAAGTCAAGAAAATAAAAAAAACAATCAGTTTTGCCTTGAAATCCTATCGGGGTTCATTTATTGGTATTACAGCATAATCCTGCCAGCTTGAGAGTTTTGAGCTCACTTCTATGTATCCGGGCAGATTTGAGGCTTATAGATATTACGTTCATAGGAGAGCACAGGCACAACTCGAGTTTGATACATAGGGTCCAACAAATATGGGTGATTTACATGATGGCAATGTGAGTCCTCAGCAGGGGGAAGACAAAACCTGCAGGAGGACCCTAACCGAGAGTTATTTAGAACTTTCGCCAATGCACAACCTCGGATTGTATAGGGTTTAGACAGGTTATAGGATTCCCTTGATCGGTTGGATCTAGGGTGGCACATAGATAGGTGTGGTAGGCGAGACAAAGGGAGTAGGTCTGTTTTAGTTGCAGGCATTCGTAGGAGCAACAAGTCTTTTTCCTTAGATGACAACACATGTGGCTCTCCTAGACGATGAGACATGCACACGTACAACTGATAGGCCTTTACAATCACATTTCCCTCCTCGAGAGGAGTAGGCACTAGTAGACCCATTAGAGGGTGTTGGATTTTAGGATACAATGATGACAACTACTGATGAATGGCGAGCCCTTCCACAACATGTGGATAATGGAGATCTCAAGCAAGCAACCAACAAGCTTACGTTATCTCCTTTTAATGATAGTGGGAAGATTAGTGAACAGGTTTGGGTGCACAAACTTGATATTATACCTATCATTTAAGCCTATACTTGAGCAAGAGACCATTCAGTTTGTTGCGCTACACTTGGAGGGAGTTGCATATGATTGGCGGCACCATGGTTTAGTCACCCAGAACCATGGACTTATACATTCTTACATAGAGTTCATAGAGCAACATATTTCTAGATTTGATCGTAAGGATGTGGAGTTATATTATTAGGATCTAGCATTGATGAGACAAACTGGTCATGTTGAGACTTACATTATTGTGTTTAAACGTATTGCTGTCATGGTTCCAGAGATGCCTCCTAGGCATGCAGTGATGCTTTTCATTGAGGGGTTATAGGAGAGATTGCAGGGTGTGGTTAGGGCCCTCAAGCTCAAGACCTTGGAGGAGGCTATTCAAACCACACGTGAGCTGGATACTACACCACCACCCTCTCTTATCATCAGGATAAGAAATCTTTTAGAGGCTCCAAGCCTTTTTAGAAGGCTTCTTCACAGCCAAAAGTGGGCCGGGTCCACCTCCCAGGATGGATCAAGAGACACGTAATGAGTTGAGGAGGAAGTTGTGCTTCACTTTTTTTGCTTTTATTCAATAGGGATCACTTCTCTTTTTAATCCTCCAATGTAGCATTAAATAATAAAGACCCATCTATTAAAATAAGTTGCCTTTGGTCTATTATTTGGCCTCTATAGTTTCTTTTTTCAACAACTTATTGGTATCTAATAATTCTAGACTATATAAAATCCAATGATAAACATCAAAACCCAACTCCACCAACATTACTAAAAATAGAAACTGACTCCATTGTTGCCCATCGTTGACTTACTAAAAATAGTAAGTATAGGAGAAACCATAAAGGCTCCAGAAAAAGGGCATTATGCTCCTTATACCTGTCTGAACAATATACTGCTTCTGTCAACACCCCAAATATTCCCTAAACCCACCCGTTAGCCTATGAGAATCTCATGAATAGGTTAATGGTCTCTCCATGCCAAATGGCTTAGGAAGGGGATAGTGCAGTCCATGTTCCCTGAATGTAATGCCCCTTATTAAACGTGCCCTAGTTAAGATTCTACAAACACAATTGCAAGAGCTAGGGTTAGATTGTTATCTTACCAAGTAGGAAAACTCTTTCATTATGCTTGGATATAAACCTTGCAACCATGAAATAGGTACAAATATATGTATACAAGACTTGATTAAATTGGTAGTAGCTCATAAATAAATAAAAAATATGCAGATCTATAATATACTTGGACATATGGTAAGAAAACATTTGAAGCATTTCAACTTTCATGGGCCATAACCATAGTAAGGGGTGAATAAGAAGATATAATGAGATGCAGTTTCTATGACTGCCCTAGGCCCAATGGTGAATATGTTGTTCCCTTTGGCCCCATAACTTATGTCGTTCTACTTCATCATTCTATCTTATTCCTTTCACATGGTTAAGGTCCTTTAACTATCATATAATCCTACCATATGAGTTGGGGGAAAGACTAGAATAGGGTGCCCTTAACTTGACCCTAGGCCCAAGAGCGGAATCTCTTGTCCCTCTTGGCCTCATGCTTCATGAGGTGGTGTAGCTAGTGAGGCTTCACTGTTCCCCCTTATTGCAACTATTTCCCATCCATACAGACTATCCCTCACAAATAGTGCCCTTGTATGATGTAGCCCATGCCCATTCCATCACATGACTTATCCCCTTGCCTTTGTATGATGTAGCTCATGCCCATTCCACCGCAGGACCTATCGCTTGCCTTTGTATCTTGTAGCATGGCCCATTCCACCGCAGGACTTATCTCTTGCATTTGTATGATGTAGCATGGCCCATTCCACAACATGCCTTACCTATCTTGCAAGGTATTAATATAATGCAATAAAAAATATGAATACTTATAGCATTCTACCCAAATCACATATTCCATAAGTCCATCTATCAAACTGGAGATATGGGTCAGCAGTTATCTAAATATAAACACAGTACATCCTATCTTAGACATATGATACTATATGGATGTCTTTTGTGAGCAATATAAGTAGTCACAAGTATTAATCAGTGATGAGCAGTAACAATACTATGTCATGAATATCAGATACTCATACTAGATATCGCAGATAATCTATTCTAATAATTGCTGTCTGTACTTTTTCTTCTTTCTTTCTATTCAATGATTATTTCCTTGTCTATGCTAATGGTTCTCCTATAATCACTTATGCGGTATCTTTATTTGTTGTTCTTTCTAGATCTTCCCTGCTTGGCTTCCTGCCCTTCTTCAATGAAGTTCTTCTCTTTTATATCTCCTTTGAGTGCAAGGAGTTACACCCTTTCATTTGTAAATGCCCTTATAAAAGGGTCACACCCTTTGATTATGAAAAGATACATATGTTTGACAGCTACTGCCCCTTTCATTTCCTATCGCTCACTTCACAAATATGTCTTTACTACTTTTCAGATCTGCACATATCCGATTTAAGATCTGCACATCTTCTTCTAGGTCTTCATATCTTTTCTTCTTATTTCCTTGTCCATTCTTATTTCATATCTCTCTTAATACTTTGCTTTGAATCTGGTCTAGATCTCTTCTACTCCTTTCTCCTCCCTTCCAATTGAGCCTTCTTCCTCTTTATATCTTCCCATGTGAGAGAGAGGTCACATCTCTTCATTATGTCTGCCTTTTGGAAAGAGTCACAATCCTTCATAACTCTCCCCCTTTTGAAGACTCACAACCCTTCATAATTACAACCCTTTTGAAAAGTCACAACTCTTTCGAAGAGTCACAACCCTTCATAATCACAACCCTTTGAAAGAGTTGTAATCCTTCATCATTACTGTCTTTTGGTAGATTCACTTCCTTATTTTCTTCATATTCCTTTCTTCTTCCACGAATCCTTCTTTAATTCCTTGCTCTCCTCTTCTTCCTCTATATTTCATTTCAAATGCACTCAGCTCCCTTTAATATCTTATTTTTTAGGGAGTCAAAGTCTTCATTACATATCTTTTGACCTTACATTAAATTTGGTTGATTAATATTTTATTATATTAATTAATTAATTAATTAATATTTTAATTGTATTATTATTATTATTATGATTATTTATTATTAATTTCTCATTTCAGATAGGGAACATCGCAATCCACCCTTCCCCAAAATTGCTTGTCCTCAAGCAATGCTGTATTTATACAAATCTCTCAATGTAATTAACTTTTGCAACACAATTTTGACTATCATCTCAACTTGCAAATTTGAATCCAATAACCCAGATTTATGAATGGCAAAGTTTGTAATCTTTTACAAGTTTTCTTTCTTCCCTCTGAGAAGGATCTAGGTTTTCCCAATAATTTGTCTTCATTTACGATCTCAAATACAAATTCATATCTTTCAACTCAATCTAGTTTATTCTCTTATTATATATCAACCCAAAAGTAGAACCACACATGCAATATACACTTGAAAATATGAAGTATGTGCATGAATATATGAAGACACATGCATGAAAAATGGACCATACACATTAATGCATGAAGACAAAGAGCATGCACAAAGTATACACACAATATACTTATTGTTATATTCCTTTATTACTGAATATAATGATTTCTTGTTTCATTTTTTACCTCGCAGAATGGCAGGATCATGCTCTGATACCACTTGTAATGTCCCTTAGTGAAATGTTCCCTAGTTAAGATTCTACAAAGACAATTGAAGGAGCTAGGGTTAGAAAGTTATATTATCGAGTAGGAAAACTCTTTCACTGTGTGTGGATATAAACCTTGCAACCATGAAATAGGGACACAAATATGTATAGAAGACTTAATTAAATTGTTAGTAGCTCACAAATAAATAAAAATATGCAGATCTATGATATACTTAAGCATATGGTAAGAATTTTTTTGTAGCATTTCAACTTTCATGGGCCATAACCATAGTGGTGTGAATAAGACGATATGATGAGGTGCTCTTTTTGTCACTGCCGTAGGCCCAAGGTCGGAAATGCTGCCCCCCTTGGCCTCATAACTTATGGGGTTGGTGTACCTAGCGAGATGTTATGCTGTTCTCCTTCATCATTCCATTTTATTGCCTTCCCACGGTTAAGGTCCTTTAAAAATCATATAATCCTACCATATGAGTTGGGGGAAAGAGTATAATAGGGTTCCCTTAACTCGACCCTAGGCCCAAGGGTGAAATCTCTTGTCCTTGTTGGCCTCATGCTTGATGAGGTGGTGTACCTAGTGAGGCCTCACCATTCCCGCTCATTGCAATTACTTCCCATCTGTACAAACTATCCCTCACAAATAGTGCCTTTGTATGATGTAGCCCATGCCCATTCCACCGCAGGCCTTATCCCCTTGCCTTTGTATGATGTAGCTCATTTCCATTCTAGCGCAGGATTTATCCCTTGCCTTTGTATGTTGTAGCATGGCCCGTTCCACCACAAGACTTATCTCTTGCCTTTGTATGATGTAGCATAGCCCATTCCACTGCAAGACTTACCTATCTTGCGAGGTATTAGTATAATGCAATTAAAAATATAAATACACATAGTTTTCTACCCGTCACATATTCCATATGTCTATATATCAAACTGTAGATATGAATCGACAATTATCTAAATAAAAACACAGTGCATCCTATCTTTGAAGTATGATACTATATGGATGTCTGTTGTTAGTAATATAAGCGGTCACAAGTATTAACTACATGCTTTTAGTGATGAGCAGTAACAATTACTATGTCATGAATATCAGATACTCATACCAGATATCGTAGATAATCTCTTCTAATGATTGCTGTCCGTAGTTTTCCTTCTTTCTTTCTATTCAATGATTATTTTCTTTTGTGTGCTAGTGGTTTTCATGTAATCACTTGTGTGATATCTTTATCTGCTGTGCTTTCTTGATCTTCCCTACTTGGCTTCGTGCCCTTCTTTAATGAAGTTATTCTCTTTCATACCTCCTTTGTTTGCAAGGAGTTAGACCCTTTCATTTGTATATGCCCTTGTGAAAGGGTCACACCCTTTGATTATGAAAAGATACATATGTTTGACAGATGCTGTCGCTTGCACTTCCTATCTCTCACTTCTCAAATCTGTCTTTGCTACTGTTAAGATATAGCTTCATTCGTATTAATATATATATATATATATATATATATATATATATTATATATATATTATACATATATTGATACTTTATAATAATGATGAAGTTGTAATAAATGATACATTATATTATTATCATTATTATATTATTAATATAGTAATGATAATATTATAATACATGATATATATTATTTATATTATCATTACTATATTAACAATATAGTAATGATGATATTGATGCAGTATCGAAATAACAATGTAATACTTTATTGAACCTTATATATACAATGCCGACTACCCTATTGTATCGGCTTACATTAACAGTTGATGTGTTAATGTAAGTGACTGTTAACAATAGTCGTGTTGATGTGAGTTTTGTACCACTACATAACGTATAGCAATCGAATGACTTGATACAGCGTACCAAACACTCAACCCTCTCTTGAAAAGTATATAAGATACTCCAAGGTTCCTTACACCTGTGGATACTAACTCAGTTATAAAAATGTGATTTGCTGGTAATCACTTCGGCGGGCTTACGTTGTTCATCCAGAGATGTTAAACTCTTGCTATGATGATGATGAGATAACTTTCTTCTTTTATATCATTTCCAACTTCGCTCATCAAACTTCAACTTCTAAACTACTTCTTGCTTTACTACTGCTCCTATGAATGGAAAGATTGGCAAATGGACGGGATCAAACCTAATGAAAGCTTGCCAGCGGCGCTACTTCCATCGGTGCGATGAGTCTAAGGGTTACTCTTAGGATTTTCACACTAACACCTATCTTCCAACCCAACTTGAAGTACAAGCGGAAAGATAAAATGCAATTAGAACTTGGGAGCAATTGACTAGATTACCACACAAGGCTCCTTGACAAGCCGCCAAGATGCTAGTGGCCTAGTATAAGATCCTCATCAAACATTCACCAACATCACCATTACAACTAACCATTTACTTCTATTCTAACAACATGAAATGAAATTCTACTCTAATTTGAGAGATGAGAAGAAAAATGCATACACCAAAATGATCATGTATATCCACCATGCAAACCACAACAATGAATAGAGAACAATTTTGATAGTATTTTGGCAACAATTCTTCAACATAACTCCCTTTACAAATGAGTACAAATGGCCTTATATAGAGGCTCAAAATTACAACGAGTGGCCAAGATTAAGAGGCAAAATCAAGGGCCAAGATTAAACCTTACAAACCCTAATTAGGGTTACCATATTTCAACCAATTACATGAGGGCACCAACTTTGTGGGCCAATGAGAAAATTACAATAATTTGTCAACCAATGAGAACATATGACACTTGGCATGATTTGATTGCATGCACATGAAATCACCACCTCATCAACCTTGTCTTATAAGTTCATTAATCCTTGAGATGAGATGAAGCCTTGTATGCTTGAGCTTGTCCTTAGAAATTTTCTCACCACCACTTGAACTTGCTTGTACTTGATGTCCTGACCTCAAAAGGGTGAGGTCTCCATGCACTTGGGGTAATCTTGCCTTGACCTTGGTGGCTTGCCTGGATGTGAACCTTGTGCAATTTAAGAGCCTTGCTCTTAGCCACCGCCTTGAAATCAAACTTGACCTCCCTCAACCTTTCAATCACTTTCCTCCTTACTTCAATACTTTGCCATTTTTAACCTTCCTATTTGAATTTGATCTGCATGCATGCATCCTTGTTTCAATAACCTTGGGTTTTGGGGCACCTGCCCTCACCATATCTCCTTGATTGTTCCACAATCCACCCATCACTGAGTTCATCAACCGCTTTGATCAATGCATTCCTCCTTGGTTAACCCTTGACTGCCTTCAACTGTTCGAACTGCCACAACCTTGCCCTTTTGGCATAAGTACTTGCCTCAACCATAGTGGTGCAGTGCATCTCCCCAAGATTAGATTTGGTTCGACTGGCAAAGCATCACTAGTAGTCTTGCACTCGAATTGAAGAAGTAGGACCCCATGTAGATTTGCCCCGATTTTGTACTATCCAAGTTGCAACTCTAAATTCATGCTAATGATCCTAATCCAATCAATCTTTCTTTTATCATTTCCAATCTCTTCAATAAAATAAAACATCCAAGAATCAAACTGTGTACCTTTAGTAGAGCTCGGAATTTGACTGAGAAGCACGACGAAGGCGCTGCACTCTGATTTGCAATCTGACTTTGTGAGCCTTGATGACTTGATGTAACCAATTCTGTCGTATCATGTCTGTTGCTGGGGTAGACTGAACACTTCCTTGCACAAATCCATACTGATTGATCTTCTTTGCCACAGGTGACTGGCTGTCTCCCAACCTCTCTTTTAATTGAATCAAGTCAAGGGTACCAATGTTGGTGTCTCCAACATATTTCAATTTTGAGCGGAAGTTGGAATTGGGTATCATGACTTCCTTGTCTCCTATTTCAACATTAATTCCTTTGGGTCGCTTGCTTGCATTAACATCATTCATCCTAAACACTTATCACTCCCCGCCTTTTCTACAATGCTGGTGAAACTACACTTATCACTCCAACCTTCGCCTAGGGGTGGAATACTACACTTATCACTCCCCGCCGATATCTTAAGATGGACTACACTTATCACTCCAATCTTCTTCCTACAATGATGAAATGCAAAGATGCAAACTACACTTATCACTCCCCGCCTTTGCCTTAAGATGGACTACACTTATCACTCCAATCTTCGCCTAGGGGTGGAATACTACACTTATCACTCCCCGCCGTTACCTTAAGATGGGCTACACTTATCACTCCAAATCTTCGCCTAAGATGAAATGCAATGATGAAATGCAAGCGAGAACTTGAGGGAAAAAAGCCAATCAAGACAATCGAGTAATCTACTTAATATCCAAATACCTAACTCTACTCTTGAAATTAGTTTTCAACACCTAAACTAGCACCAATGAAATGAAAGCAATTAAAGAGAGAGGAAAAGATAGGCCACTCACCAACAAGGGCTAGGAATCCTTTGTCTATGCAATTAGCTGGGCTTGATCTTCAAAATCTTCTATCTCCACAAGAAAATCTCCCCTTCTCCAATTCACTCTCAATATCTGATTGCTATGAATCTTCTATCAATAAATTCTTCTATTACAAATCTGATTTGCCTCAACTCAAGCTTCTTCTCTTCATCAAACTCTCCAATTTTCGAGTTTGCTTTTCGGACTGCTTTTTCGCTCTGCTTTTTCGGACTGCTTTTTCGCTCTGCTTTTTCAGACTGCTTTTTCGGACTGCTTTTTGCTGCCAAGAGAAAAGGAGAGAAGTGAATGAGATGGTGAAATGAAGTGGGGGAGAGCTCCCCTTATATACCAAATTTTGCCTCCAAAAAAAAAGCAAGGCCGACTTTGTAGGAGGAGGGAAAAACAAAAAATTAAAATTGCCAAATTAAACATGAATTAAATGAAATAAATTGCCCAGCCCTAGGGGATTTTATTTTAATTTAAAATTGGGTCAACCTAGTGCAAAATTATCGGTTTAAATTAGCCAAATCCGAAATTATCATAGGCCCTAAAATTGAAATTTTGAAAAAAGGTCATTTAGGCCTCCAATATAGCTTTAAACCCTCCCCATTGTGGACCCAATAACTTGCCTTGGATTTCACACCTCTTAGGCCTTAAAATACATTGAATTTAACACACAAAGGAGCCCAATTTAAATTTCTAAATTACAAACACTTAGCCCAAAAAATATGATTTTAATGCATTTAATCATGACAACCAAAATTAATTTTTTATTATTTTGCAACCCAAAAATCATTTTGCAATTTAATTTCCATTTGGCAATTTTATCCTTTTTTATTTTTGCAATTTATTATCTCTAATTGGCAACTTTAAATTTATTCTTTAATTTCCATTTTTCTCCACCAAAAAAAATTTACAAGATTTTCCCAAAAATATCCAATTTCACAATTAAATTTTGAAAATCTTAAGTTATTCAATTTCATCAATTTTCAAAATTTAATCAAGTCCAAAATTTGCAATTTTATCCCGCCAGATATTAAAATAAAATTTTCTCATTGAATTTCATTTGGCTTGGAGACAAAATCGACTATTTAAGAAAATCAACATTTCGCACAAGGTGAAAACAAGCAATACCCCCCCAGGCACTTTAAAAACATCCAAGGTGTAAAATTCTCATTCCAAAACCTCTAGATTGCCCAAAATTCGCTAAGGCACCCAAACTCTCGGATCTAGAAAAAATTGCCAAGGCTTGCTCAAAAAAAAAATAAATTGGGGGTCCCCAAATATTTTGGGGCGATGGTGTGAAAACCTCACAACAAGTCGCTTACATTAACACAAGCGACTGTTGTATATTGTATGCGATGATTATTGTATATTGTATGCGATACTTATTGTTATTATATGCGCTGATTACTGTATACAATGTTTATTATATGCGCAGAGACTAATATGTGTTATGAAGCGCTGTGTTTATCATATGTATTGTTTTGTGAGGGTCACGATCCTTTGGATGTGACCGCTCACAAATCAATACATATATATATATATTGTATGCAGTGTGGGTTTTGAATCAATCAGTTAAAATGTTCATTGCTATTCTCCCCTCACTGCATACAATATATACATTCAAATAATCAGAGATAATCATATACATATATCTGCATTTATAAAAAATATTACTGAATATATCAACAGTGTATATATTCCCAAAGATCTGATTTCCTAACATGGTATCAGAGCCAAGTTAAAGGGAATAAAATTCTGAATTATTATTGAAATATAAAGGAAAGATATCATTTAAAGGAGGATTCAATGACAAATCATTAAAGATGACCACCGGAATCAGGATGGAAGATAGATTGGAAGGAGCATCAAATTTTCTATCATGGAAAATTAGAATCACCACACTGTTGCAAGAACTGGAATTAGAATCTTTCATAGAAGCAGAAAAAGAAATTCCTACAGACGAAGCAGAGAAAACGACTTGGAAAAGGAGGAACAATAAAGCCAAGAAATTAATTGTTGATTCAGTTAAAGACTCCATTCTCCCAATTATAGCAAGATTAACAACAGCATATGAGGTCTTCAAGGAAATTCAAGAAACATATGAAATAAACAATACAAGTCGTATATTGACATTGAAGGAACAATTATTTACCATAAAGATGAATAAAAGTGAAACAGTTACATCCTATTTTCTAAGAATTTCTGAAATACGAGATCAACTATTTTCTATTGGTAACACTATAGAAGACATGGAATTATCTCTAATAGCATTAAGGGATTACCAACATCCTGGGAGAATTTTATTCAATGCATAAGCACACGTCCACCTCTACCAAAATTTGATCAACTTAAGAACGACTGTACTCAGGAAGAATCAAGACTTATTACCAGAGAAATAGGTCTAAAGAAAGAGGGAGAAACACAAGCACTCAACACAAAGTCCCACAACAAAAAGAGAAAATCCTTTAAAAGAAAGAGGGGATTCAAAAGAGATTTTTCTAAAATCCAATGTTACAAATGTGATAAATATGGGCACACTCATCGACATTGTCCTGAAAGGCAAAAGACTCAAGCCACCGTAGCTGAAGCAAAAGAAATTCCACTGTTCTTTACAGCTCTCTCAAGTGAACTAAATTCCAATAATAGAACTTGGATAATTGATAGTGGTGCATCAAGACATATAACCGGATTCAAAAATCAGTTTGAGACACTTGAAAATTATTCAACCGAAGAAGTGACTATTGGGGATAACTCCTACCCAGTGAAAGGAATAGGGACCTGTACCATAAAGATAAAGAATGGAGTATCTCTACAACTAAAAGATGTTCTATTTGTACTTGGAATCAAAAGAAACTTAGTCTCTATATCAGGACTAGCAGACCAAGGATTTCGTGTCACCTTTAATGAAGACAAAGTTCTACTATGGCCTAAGAATTCAAATATGAAGAATGCCACAATCATAGGGACAAGATATGGTAGTCTTTATAAAATATGTAATGATCAGAAATCTGCACTAACTCATGAAATCACAAATCACAATGAATTATGGCATAAGAGGTTGGGACATCTAAGGATCACTATACCATATTATTTTTGTTGATGATTATTCTCGGAAAACTTGGATATACTTTCTTAAGGTTAAAGAATCAAGTGAGGTACTATCTAAATTCAAAGAATTTAAAGCATTAGTAGAAAATCAAACAGATAAAAGAATAAAAGTATTAAGATCAGATAATGGAGGTGAATACAAATCTGACATATTTAAAGAATTTTGTAATTCTGTTGGGATTAAGAGGGAGTATACTGTACCATATAATCCTCAACAGAACGGAGTAGCAGAAAGAAAGAATAGATCCATAATCGAAGCAGCAAAAGCCATGATGCTCGATCAAAACCTTCATACTTCTTTTTGGGCAGAAGCTTCAAATACAACAGTATATATTCAAAATCGATGTCCACACTCCATATTAGAAAACATAACACCAGAAGAAGCATTTACAGGGATCAAACCAGACCTAAGTCATATTAGAATATTTGGATGTCTCGTATACATTCATGTACCTAAAGAGAAGAGGACTAAACTAGAACCATTAGGTAAGAGAGGCATACTTGTTGGTTATAGTGAAAACACAAAAGGGTATCGAATCTATATTCCAGGACAAAAATCTGTTGAGATGAATAAAGATGTAAAATTTGTTGAAAATAACACATTTAAAAACCTTGAAGAAGATAACACCCTGGAGATAGAAGAAGATCTCACTGCTGAAATTGAGAGGGAGGATATAGAAGAACTTGAATCTCCTGTCATTGAAAATGAGAATACTAATGTAATCAATGGTAAGAAAAGGCCATTATGGGCAAGACAAATAATTAAAGAAAATAATGTAGAACCTAATGAAATATCTCATGAGAGTAAAAGGACAAGAACTCAGAAATGTTATGCAGCTCTTATAATAGAAATCAATAAATCAGAACCATCAAATCCAAAGGAGGCATTATCTAATCAAGCATGGAGAGAGGCAATGATTGAAGAATATCAATCTATAATAAAGAATGATGTCTGGGACATAGTACCTAGACCTAAAAATAAAACTGTTGTCTCTTCTAGATGGCTATTCAAAACTAAATATGCTCCTGACGAAAGTATTGAGAAGCATAAAGCTCGGTTTGTTGCTAGAGGATTCTCACAGAAAGCAGGAATTGATTATGAAGAAACATTTGCCTCTGTAGCTCGGTATACATCAGTCAGAACCATTATTGCTATAGCAGCATCTAAAGGGTGGAAGATACACCAGATGGATGTGAAAACAACATTCCTAAATGGCACCATTGAAGAAGAAGTATACTTAGAGCAGCCAAAAGGGTTCATTATACATGAGGCATCAAAATATGTTTGCAAACTCAAGAAAGCACTATATGGGTTGAAACAAGCTCCCAGAGCTTGGTATGAAAGGATAAACAGCTATCTTTCAAAATTAGGATACTCTAAAAATGATGCAGATCCTAACATCTACTTTAAGATAACAAATGACAACATGGTTATTTTAGTTCTTTATGTAGATGATCTTTTAATAACAGGAGAAGATCATCTTATTGAAAAATGTAAGCAAGAACTCACTGCTGAATTTGACATGAAAGATCTAGGACTCTTACATTATTTCTTAGGGTTGGAAGTATTTCAAAAGGAAGGCTATATTTTGTTAAATCAACAAAAATACACTATTGATATTCTAACCAGGTTTGGAATGATGGAATGTAAGCCTTTATCCACACCTATGGAAACAAATTTGCACAAACTCAAAGTTGAAGCAGAAAAGTCTGAACCCTCTGATCCTACATTGTATAGAGAAATTGTTGGCTCCCTTATGCACTTAGTGAACACTAGACCTGACATCTGTTATGCAACCAATGTTGTGAGTCACTTTATGTGTGAGCCCAAGGAAATACACTTAATGGCAGCTAAGCATATCTTGAGATATCTACGAGGCTCTATTGGATTTGGGCTAAAGTATGAAAAGGTAGAAATCAATCTTCAAGGGTATTCTGATTGTGATTGGGCTGGAAGTACTACCAATAGAAAAAGCACTATAGGATGTTGTTTCAGTCTTGGTTCAGCTATGATCTCTTGGTTCAGTCGAAAACAGTCAGTAGTAGCATTAAGCTCCATTGAAGCTGAATATATGGCAGCATCCATGGGAGCACGTGAAGCAGTATGGTTAAGAAAGCTATTATTTGGATTGTTTGGAAAACCTCTAGATCCAACTGTGATTCATTGTGACAACCAAAGTTGTATCAAGTTATCTGTTAATACAGTTTTCCATAACAGGTCCAAACATATTGAGATTCCATATCATTACATAAGAGATATGGTAGAGAGAAATATCATAAGGCTAGAGTACATTAGTACTGAAGAACAAAGTGCTGATATTTTCACTAAGCCACTGGCAAAGCTGAAGACAGAATACTTCAGAAACAAACTTGGCATGATCAAGTTGTGAATTATGGTTTATATTCCTCTTATTTATAAGTTTTTTATTCATGAATAAATGTAAAATATGTGTATATTGCAATATTGTGTAAAATGATCATTTGTGTGTGGGTTAACATTTCAAGGTGACGATCTTGTAAATAGTTAACCAAAGTGTCAAGATAGACTACTTAATTGTGTGTCCCAATTGTGCGGAGATCTTGACTCTTGTTATTACTGGATGTGTAATAACGAAACCATATCATGATAGACTACTTAATTGTGTGTTCCGATTGTGTGGAGATCATGATATTCAAGTCTATACTCATGATAAGACTACATTAACTTGTACGTCCCAAGTGCGGATATCATGATAGACTTTTGATGATTAATACTCGCTCGCTAAGAGGGAGTGTTAAGATATAGCTTCATTCGTATTAATATATATATATATATATATATTATATATATATTATACATATATTGATACTTTATTATAATGATGAAGTTATAATAAATGATACATTATATTATTATCATTATTATATTATTAATATAGTAATGATAATATTATAATACATGATATATATTATTTATATTATCATTACTATATTAACAATATAGTAATGATGATATTGATGCAGTATCGAAATAACAATGTAATACTTTATCGAACCTTATATATACAATGCCGACTACCCTATTGTATCGGCTTACATTAACAGTCAATGTGTTAATGTAAGCGACTGTTAACAACAGTCGCTTACATTAACACAAGCGACTGTTGTATATTGTATGCGATGATTATTGTATATTGTATGCGATACTTATTGTTATTATATGCGCTGATTACTGTATACAATGTTTATTATATGCGCAGAGACTAATATGTGTTATGAAGCACTGTGTTTATCATATGTATTGTTTTGTGAGGGTCACGATCCTTTGGATGTGACCGCTCACAAATCAATACATATATATATATATATATTGTATGCAGTGTGGGTTTTGAATCAATCAGTTAAAACGTTCATTGCTATTCTCCCCTCACTGCATACAATATATACATTCAAATAATCAGAGATAATCATATACATATATCTGCATTTATAAAAAATATTACTGAATATATCAACAGTGAATATATTCCCAAAGAATTGATTTCCTAACAGCTACTTCCCAGATCTGCACATATCTGATTTAAGATCTGCACATCCTTTGCTTCAAGGTCTTCATATCTTATTTTCTTATTTCCTTCTCCATTCTTATTTCAGATACCTCTTAATACTTATACTCTGAATTTGGTCTAGATCTGTTATACTTCTTTTTCCTCCCTTCCATTTGAGCCTTCTTCCCCTTTATATCTTCCCATGTGAAGGAGAGGTCACACCTCTTCATCATGTCTACCTGTTGGCAAGAGTCACAACCCTTCATAATTCTGCCTCTTTCAAAGAGTCACGACCCTTCATAATTACAACCCTTTTGAAAATTCACAACCCTTTCAAAGAGTCACAACCCTTCATAATCACAACCCTTTGAAAGATTTGCAACCCTTCATCATTGCTGTCTTTTGAAAGAGTCACTTCCTTTTTTTCTTCATATTCCTTTCTTCTTCTATTAATCCTTCTTTAATTCCTTGCTCTCCTCTTCTTCCTCTATATATCCTTTCAAATGAACTCTCCTCACTTTAAAATCTTATTTTTAGGGAGTCACAACTCTTAATTAGATATCTTTTGACCTTTCATTAAATTTAGTTAATTCATATTTTATGATATTAATTAATTAATTAATATTTTAATTTTATTATTATTTATTATAAATTTCTCATTTCAGATAGGGGACATCATAGTCCACCCTTCCCCAAAATTGGTTGTCCTCAAGCAATGCCATATTTATACAAATCTCTCAATGTAAGTAACTTATGCTGCACAATTTTGACTATCATCTCAAATTGAAAATTTGAATCCTATAACTCGGATTTGTAAATGGCAAAGTTTGTAATTTCTTACAAATTTTTTCTCCTCTCTGAGAAGGAACTAGGTTTTCCCAATAATTTGTCTTTATTTACTATCTCAAATACAAATTCATATCTTTTGATTCACTCTAGTTTACTCTCTTATTTTATATCAACTCAGAAGTAGAACCACACATGGAGTATACACTTGAAAATATGAACTATGTGAATGAATATATGACTACTCATGCATGAAAATACGAAGCATACACATTAATGCATGAAGACATAGAGTTTACACGAAGTATACACACAATACTCGCATTGTTATAGTCCTTTATTATTGAATATAATGATTTCTTGTTTCATTTTTTACCCTGTAGGATGGTAGGATCAGGCTCTGACACCACTTGTAATTTCCCTTATTGAAATGTGCCCTAGTTAAAAACTCTGCAAACACAATTGCAAGAGCTAGGGTTAAAAAGTTATCTTACCGAGTAGGAAAACTCTTTCATTATGCTTGGATATAAACCTTGCATATATGAAATAGGTATAAATATATGTATACAAGACTTAATTACATTGTTAGTGGCTCATAAATAAATAAAAATATGCAGATCTATAATATACTTAGGCATATGGTAAGAAATTTTTTGCAGCTTTTCAACTTTCATGGGCCATAACCATAGTGGGGTGAATAAGAAGATATGATGAGGTGCTCTTTTTGTCACTGCCATAGGCGCAAGGTCAGATATGTTGTCCCCCTTGGTCTCATAACTTATGGGGTTTGCGTACCTAGAGAAATCTTATGCCGTTCTCTTTCATCATTCTATCTTATTCCCTTTATACGGTTAAGGTCCTTTAAGTATCATATAATCCTACCATATGAGGTGGGGGAAAGAGTAGAATAGAGCTCCCTTAAGTCGACCTTAGGGCCAAGTGCGATCTTGTCCTTGTTGGCCTCATGCTTCATGAGGTGGTGTACCTAGTGAGGCCTCACCATTCCCCCTCATTGCAATTACTTCTTATTCATGTAGACTATCCCTCACAAATAGTGCCGTTGTATGATGTAGCCAATGGCCATTCTACCGCAGGCCTTATCCCCTTGCCTTTGTATGATGTAGCTCATGCCCATTCCAGCACAAGACTTATCCCTTGCCTTTGCATGATGTAGCATGGCCCATTCCATTGTAGGACTTATCTCTTGCCTTTGTATGATGTAGCATGGTGCATTCCACTGCAGGACTTACCTATCTTGTTAGGTATTAGTGTAATGCAATTAAAAATATAAATACACATAGTATTCTACCCAAGTCACATATTCCATATGTCGATATATCAAACTGTAGATATGAATTGACAATTAATTAAATATAAACACAATGCGTCCTATCTCACAAGTATGATACTATATGGATGTCTGTTGTGAGTAATATATGCAGTCACAAGTATTAACTATAAGCATTTAGTGATGAGTAGTAACAATTACTATGTCATGAATATTAGATACTCATACCAGATATCACAGATAATCTATTCTAATGATTGATGTCCGTACTTTTCCTTCTTTCTTTCTATTTAATGATTATTTCCTTTTTTCTGCTTGTGGTTTTTGTGTAAGTAATCACTTGTGCGATATCTTTATCTGCTGTGCTTGGCTTCGTGTCCTTTTTTAATGAAGTTATTTTCTTTTATATCTCCTTTGTGTGCAAGGAGTTATACCATTTCATTTGTAAATGCCCTTATGAAAGGGTCACACCCTTTGGTTAAGAAAAGATACGTATGTTTGACAGCTGCTGCCACTTTCGCTTCCTTTCTGTCACTTCTCAAATCTGTCTTTACTACTTCTCAAATGTGCACATATCCGATTTAAGATCTGCACATCTTTTGCTTCTAGGTCTTCATATCTTATCTTCTTATTTCCTTCTCCATTCTTATTTTAGATCCCTTCCATTTGAGCCTTCTTCCCCATTATATCTTCATCATGTCTACCTTTTGGCAAGAGTCACAACCCTTCACAATTCTCCCTCTTTTGAAGAGTCACAAACTTTCATAATAACCACAGAAGCATAAATCTGCAAAAAATCGCGACTATACCTGATTAATTCTGAATCCTGGAGCTTGCTGAACTTTTCCTTGAAAAAATGCCTAGTTATGAAAAAACGTTGATGAATTGTTGACCCGATTTTCAATGACTTTTTTTTCATTTCAAGCACATTAAAATCCCTAAAAAATGGCAAAAAACGTAAAAAATCATTTCAAAAACTTACAAAACCCTGAAAAACTCATGAAATTAATGAATCACTCAGAAATAGGGTTGATTTTAGGACGGAATTGAAGTCAATGAGGAATCAGCCTAGAAAAAATTTGTAATTTTGTCCCTTTAGTTTTCTTTCTGAGCTCTGGAAAACCTTACTTAGAGGTGCGGGAGGAGCAATGATAGTCATCGGTGAAATTTGAAAGGGCCTCAATCATCCTAAATTGTTAGGGGCATGTGAGTTAGTGTGAAAGCAGCTAATGAATTTGTTTTAAATCACGATTTCAATATGACCCGTGCTATTTGCACGCCTTGCCCCATGGATTTTGATGAGATCAACTATATAGTTAATAATAAATATTATACGCTAATTTTAAAATTATAATTATTATGCACTATTATAGATTGCCCTTTAAAGGGGAAACATTAAATTCCTATAGTTTATAATTAATATTATAAAGTAGTTGCAAAATTTTAATTATTATTGACTATTAATATATATTAATAGTATAGAAGCAGAAAATGACAAAAAATCATGATTATACGTGATTAATTGGGAGTTGACATATGTAGTGATTTATTCCCTAGAAAATCAAGATTTTTTGGTCGACTTTCAATGCTTTTTTTGTTATCTATCAAGTGATTAAGTGGCAAAAAGCAATAATTAATCAGTAAAAAAATTGTGGGAAACTAGCAGAAACTCTAAAAGCAACACTGATGGGAAAAACCTGCAAAAATGTGACATGATTCTTTATGAAATCAACGTGTGACACTAAAGACGCAATTGGGAAAGTTGGGTCGAAAGCTTTGCAAAGTCCGAAAGTGTTGCAGAGTCGAGAAGTAGCATGGGAGATAGGCAATTACAAACAAAATTTTCCTCTCTTTTTACATTGAATATATTGTATAGCTTGATTGATACTATTTCTTTTTTAACATTGATTTTATTTGTATAAATTTCAAATATTTAAATTGTTGCAATATGAAAGAAAAGAAGACCGTAACAAAGCTGCCTTATTTAGTTGTTGCGATATGATCTAAAAGAGCACAGGGACAAAGTTTTCCCTTATTTATTTTGGAGAAAACAAAGAACCCTACAATAATCATTATAATCGTTTTAGGCTTGTCAATTATGACATATAAGTTATGATTAATCAAATTGCTAGATATTTATAAGTTTACTCAAAATTAAATTAAATAATTCATGCAATTCAATCTCTAAGTTCAACATATATAAAGTTGTTTTGGTATATACATGTGTATATATCACTTCATATATGTGTTTATCATGCCAACTTTGTATATAATTATTTATTGAGTATATATAATAAAAGGAACTTGAGAGAACTCGAGAAAATGAATTCTCCTACTTATCAATTGATGAGATTAATGGGCTTTCTAATCAATGGTTCATAAGGCAAAACATTTGCTGAAGGTTTTGCAAATGGGGTTGCAAGAAAAGTGGCCTTAACCTTGGAGGAAACTCCGTGGTTAAGTGTGCTTAGCTGTAATATTGGGATGAGTGACCTCCCAGGAAATTCTAGTGCTTTACCTCTATGAGCATCACCTAGATGCAATGAGTGCTATGTGTTCCATTCATTTTCATGAGAGACGGGTTCTTGTGAACCACTACTCATGAAATTTGGGAAAATGAGTTTAACTCAAAAACTACACAGATGAATCCTGATAGGAACATCACAATTTGACTTGTTATGGAAAAATCTCCTACTTATCATTTGATGAGCTAAGGGGCTTTCTAATGAATAGTTCATAAGGCAAAACACTTCCTGAAGGTTTTGCAAATGGGGTTGCAAGCCAAGTGGGCTTAACCATAGAGGAAACTCTATGGTTAAGTGCGCATGAGTTGGAGTAGTACTGGGATGCGAGACCTTACAGGAAGTCTCGGTGCTTCACCTATGTGAGCATCACCTAAATGCAATGAGTGCTAAGTATTCCATTCATTCTCATGAGAGATGGGTTCTTGTGAACCACTACTCATGAAACTCGGGTCAATGAGTTTGACTCAAAAAGTACACAGATGAATCCTGATAGCAATATCACAATTTGACTTGCTATGGAAAATATCTCCTACTTATCAATTGATGTGCTTAAGAGACTTTCTAATGAATGGTTTATAAGGCACAACACTTGCTGAAGGTTTTGTAAATGGGGTTGCAAGCAAAGTGGGCTTAACCTGGGAGGAAACTCTGTGGTTAAGCACACTTGAGTTGGAGTAGTATTGGGATGGGTGACCTCCTGGGAAGTCCCGGTGCTTCACCTCTGTGAGCATCACCTAGATGCAATGAGTGTTAAGTGTTCCATTCAAACTCATGAGAGATGGGTTCTCGTGAACCACTACTCATGAAACTTGAGCTCAATGTTGCATGCATGTCACTCAAAGATGAGCGCATATCACTCAATGTTGGGTGCATGTTAATCAATTATGGACCAAGAAACCCAACCGCCTATGAACGTAGAGGCGATTTAATTCAACAAAAAATGATTGCAAATTAATTACTCATAATTGGTATCCAAGAGGAAAAGATCTCACTCTCACAGCCTACACAGATGTAGATTGGGCAGGTAATATTGATGATAGAAAAAGGACAAGCAAAGGAGCATTCTTCCTTGGTAACAGTCTAGTGTCATAGTTGAGTAAGAAACAAGCTTCAGTTTCTTTATCCACTAAAGAGGCCGAGTATATTGCAGCAGTTGCTTGTTGCACACAAGTGCTATGGATGAAACAAACCCTAAAGGACATCAAGGTTGAGTATGAGCATCCAATTTCCATATTTTGTGATAATAGGAGTGCTATCGACATATCAAAAAACCCAGTCATGCACTCTAGGACAAAGCACATACCGATTAAATATCACTTCCTAAGAGAACAAGTACTTTAGCAACAAGTCAAATTGGAGTATGTAACAACCAAGGAGCAAAGAGCAGATATTTTCACAAAGCCACTTCTAAAGGAGACCTTTGAGTACGTAAGGGAGAAGTTGGGAGTTGTAATGTGCCATTTATTTGGATATTAGAAATTAATTAAATAAATAAATTTAAGTCGTCAAATTATAATAAATTTAATGACAAATTACTTTAATTATTTAACAAAGTATAAAAATGACTTTAATGGTGAGATAGAAAAATTAAATGTCATTTTATTATTATTCCCTAAGTTCAAATCAAATTAAAAAGGGTATTAAAAAGACAAAAAAGAAAGGAAAAGGAAGAGACATGTAGGGGGAAAACGAAGAGTCATTGTAATGCATTTTTTAAAGGAGGAGAGGCTCATTTGGGGTTATGCTTGGTTTATGAATTACCTTTGGGAGAGCACTCAGAGCTTCTTGTTGGAGATTTTGGAGATTGGACGAAAACCCAACTTCCAGTTGGAGATGCTAGATAGGTATTTCATATTGTATTTATAAGAAGTTGGAATATTGAATATTATTATTCATTGAGCTGGGTTTATCTCTCAGCATAGGATAATATTAGCAAAGTTGAAAGGTTTTGAAATGTCAAACTTGTCTTATGAGATTTCTATTGAACACTGTGGAAAGGTCGGCACTGGATGTATTTGGCATGCTTGTTTGAACTAAGTATATATTCTTCTTGTCCAGCTCATACATAGTTACGTTGGGTAATCTAAAGCATTGTGAAGTTGTGGATTTCAGGTCTCTTTAATGGGCAATGGGCTTGAGTCTAAGTTGCCGGTTTGAGTTCGGCAACAGATTTGGGTTTGAGAATCCAGTTAGTGGATCTGTGAATTTTTTTTTCCCATTATGATTCATATGGGTTTGTGTGTGTGTATATATATATATATGCATTATATATACAAAAACATAAGAGAAATATACGTAATTCTAAAACTAAATCATTTCATAGTATGAATCTATGATGCTTGATCATTGATCAATGCCAAATGTCAAAGATAAACATTAAAAATTTAAATTGTATACTTGATCATTGATCTACGTTCACGATTCTAAAGAAAATCAGCACATTGAATTATTGAATTACAAAATGAAAATTCAAAATATAATTCATTAAAGTTTGAAACATGATTCAATGTTCATCAATCATGAAAGACTAAAGTTTTCATTTCATCAATCATCAAATGGATTATCAAAAAAATTCGGATCAATGGGGTCTTCAGTAGCTGCAAGTAGTTGATCAAAATCATCGTTGGAACCCAAACCGATTCCACTAGCACTAGAGGGTATTGTCTCATCACCATCATCATCATCATCATCCACATCAACCAAAGAGGCTATAGCAAGATCCTGAATGGTCATATCTAAGTCAACAGATTCAGGTGCTACATCCCAAAGCTTCTCTAGCCCCTTCTTGTAATTTGGATCCTTCCGTGACAGGAGGCGCAAGTTGTTGTGAATATACACCGAGTCTTCTGCTTTTTTTGCAGCCAACCGGTTACGGTTGACTGAGTGGATGAAGAAGTACTCCAATTCCGCTCAGTGGCATAAGAGCTCGCAACCTAGAGAGAAAACCAACAAAATTAAAAAATACAAGATAAACTCAAGAGTGTTAAGTGTTAAATTCTACAATGCAAGTGGCAAAAAAAAGGAAAAAAAAAACTTAAAAACTTACTTGTGATAGAATCTTAATTGCAAGAGGTTGGAAGTATATATAAACTTGCCCATGATGGTACCACCATCTAATAGCATCCATTCTGCTTTGGTCATTAATAGCAGTAGGGTGGAGATCTCTTCCTGAGATAAATGATCTAAATTCTCTCCTAACACTTATCCAAACATTTGGATCATGGAAGATTTTATCAAATGCCCTCTTATACCCATTAGCAACCTCAACATCTCTATATGGTGGCACTCTACCTGGAATAGCAAGTACTTCTGTGCTATAGTATCTAGGAGATAGAGCATATGCTAGGAGGTGCAAAGGTGTGGTCATCTTGTTCCAACAATGAAGAGCAATTGCTTCCACCTTTTTGTAAAAGGTGTTCTTAGGATCATTCTCTCTCCTATGTATGACTTGGGATATCAAATGATGTTCATGTAAGTTATCTTGACGTAAGTTATCATTATGTCAATTTTTTATTACATCTCTCAATAAACAAAGATAGAGGAATGTATTATAACTTACCAATTTTATCTTCTCCAACATTGTGTCCATTCTATCATAGATATCCCCAAAGCATGGTTCATCAGCATCGGCAAATCGAAGCATAGACATGACAGGCTCAGTGAATTCCAACACATACTCCACACGAGCCCACCAATCATCATCTAATATCAACGTCTTCACCTTTTGGGCCCTCACTGAATTGAACTGCTTCCAAATGCTCCATTGGTTGCTAATAACCATTTGTGATAATGCCTCCTTCACCTTGACAAGACGTCTCAGCACAATTGTGTGAGAGGCAAACCGGGTTTCAGCCACCTAAGAACATGTTAATTGTGAGTTAATAACACATTTAAAATATATAAACAATACAAACAATATTTTATTCAATTATGTAAAACATGACATAAAATGATAAATGAAACTAAATAAATTATAAATTAAATTTTAAAATTTACCTTCAATAATTCCAATCTTGAGAAAGTTTTGAAAATTGCTTGTGACATATGGTGATTTGTCACAAACATTTGAATCTCCTCACCATCGTCATATATCTGTTTCAGCCATTCTATTTGGGTGCCAATTGCTTTCATCACTAAATTGAGAGAATGGATGGTGCACGATGTCCAAAAGATGTGATCATATCTAGCCTCTACCAAAGCACCTGCAGCCTTGCAAACTTTTGCATTGTCCGTAATTACTTGGACAATATTGTCATGACCCACAAACTGTATTGTATCAATGAGAATCTTGGCAATGAACTTTGCATCTTTTACCTCATCTTCACAGTCAACCGCCCTGAAAAACATTGACCCCTTGGGGATACAACAATTACATTAATTAATGGACGGGTTTTGCAATCTTTCCATCCTTCCGAAACAATAGACACACCTGTTTGAACCCAAGAATCTCTTATTGGTTTTAGTTGGGCCTCTACATTTTTTCTCTCACTATGTAATAAGGTGGTGCACAACTTTTCATATCCAGGGCCATGGTAACTAGAAGGTGCATCAGTTATTGCTTGCACCATCTCCCTCCAGTAAGGTGATCTCAATAAGTTGAATGGAACACCATTTGCAAAGAGGCAATGCCCAACTTTGAGATCAACAATATCTCTTAACTCATTTTGAAATGCCTTATCTAATGGGGCTCTCTTGCGAGCGGTGATTTGTGGTTGTTCTACATCATCATCCCTAGAGGGCATAGGCTAGAAGGGATGTGATCTAGAGGCTAGTTGAGTGGGTGGCGGTATTGTTTTTCGTTTCCCGGGGTGAGCACCTTGTTTCCCTTTTGCAACTAATTTGTCAGCATCTTGTTTTTTTACAAAAGCTGCATTTTGTGCATCTGACAATCTCTTTTTATTTGCCCCTGGGCCCTCACACATGTTAATCCCTTGACCCCCAGGGCCCAAAAAATGAAATTTTACTTGGGAGTAGGAGCTTCTATATTGTGCGTTGCAAAAATCACATTTCCATATAAACCCCCCACCTCCAGAATATTGAGAAATTCTTGTAGTGTGTCTCCATAGAAGAGACCCTTTATCAATTTTAGATTTTTGAGACCCCTCCCCACCCACTGAGTCTTGACTACTCATTGTCTGATTGTTGCAATCTATAACAAAAATAAAAAAAAAACATACTTCAAAACTTATACAAAAACTTGAAAAAAATTTAAAACTTTTCAAAAACTTGAAATAATCTATCAAAAAACTAAAGAATATGGTTGAAATGCATACCTTAATCACTCAAATCTGCTTCTTGGAAGGTATTTGCCACTCAACAATCAATCTCCTTCGAATACAATCATCTCACTTCAAACTTGCAAGAATGAGAGAGCAAAATGAGAGAGCATTAGTGAAATGAAATATGTTTGGAGGCCCATAATAAGGGTCGTTATAGGGTTAGATGAAAAAAAAAGGCATTTTAAGTGGTTTGGACCCACTTTATGCCTTCCCTAGCCGCGAGTCCCTGGGGATCTGCGTGGATCCGCGTGGGATCCTCGAGGGTCCGTGCTGGATCCCCCCGGGTTTGCAGATTCGGACCCGGACCCGATTCGAGGGTCCAGGGTCTGAATCCGGTAACGTAGGTTTGAGTTGATGAATTTATAGAAATAAAATTAAGTTTCTATATACATCCTTGTAATGTTTGGTCCTCAACAGTGAAGTTGACATTCTATTGTTTATTCATAAAGTGTTGAGATTTTATAGTTATCAGGCATAATATATTGAACTAGTGAACCAATACTGAACCAAACATTAGCAAATACACAATTATTTGTGTGGTGAACATATATCTCAGCAATATTTAAATTGTGGAAATAACAAGGAAGGCTACAGGAGGTGATAACTCATTGAGGGTTTCATTTCAAGACTATTTCGAATCTTTATTTGGGATAATCTTTATTTGTTTTCCTTCCTAGTCACCACGGGAAACAGTTCTTTTGCAGTTGTCATGGGCCAGTGCATTTCATCTCAAAAAAAGGCTGAGTTTGCCATTTTTATATACTGTCAAATGCTATTGAAACTGACAGAAGGTGATAACCAAGCCATCGGACCATGGTATACGAGCCGTTACAGTGATAATTCTTACTGCGTTTTTCCTAATTATTAATCACTCAGAAAATCAGAGGAACAAGTCATATCAAGACTTCTTCAATTTTGCCGTTCTGAGCCTCATCATAATGGCCTGGGTATGTTTGAATGGGTGAAGGAAGAGTTCTGTGCAGAGTTGATGAGAAGATTACAAATACGTGAAGGATTTTCGTGATACCTGAGTTAACGAGTGCATTTGTTTGGTATTGTTCAAAGGTGAGTGAGCAACTCCACTTCAGCTACAGGGAACTGCGATGGGTCATTTGGTGCTGTCTGTGACTTACACTGGCTGTTGTATCAAGAGCTGGACAGTTACGTCTATTTCTGCATCAACAATGGCTTGTTATTGTTTTCGGAAGTCTCATTGGAGCCTCTTAAGCATTTGTGATATCACCAGTTAAAATACGATCAATTAAAATCACACCAGCAGATGGGAGAAATACACGAGCTGCCTCCAAACACAGGTGAAGCTTGGACAAAATTAAAAATAACTGGATGAGGGAAGACATTGAGACGACTGGTCAATCCTGTATGTGGTGTGGGATTTGACTGGGAGACTATACTATTGAAGTTGATTATTTAATAGTGACTGTTGAAGGTTTGCAATTGCTGGAAGTCATGCTACAGTTCCTGAAAATAAAAGTAACCAATCTGAACATTATTCTTCTCATCCCACACCCATTGCTGAATATGACCTTCCTGGAGTGAGGGGACGTGGAGTATGGACATTGGAATACTGACTGTTACTATTATGAAATCAGAGCTTCTTAAGGATGCTGTGCTAATGCCAGATATCCTATTATCCACACAATCAGGTAAGAAGACTATATTTTGACTCTTGCATTCTTACTTCAGCTTGAAATATAAGAAGAGGTTGATATTTTTGATTCATGTGTTCTGGAAACTTGATATGTTCAGACAATGAATACTCCTTTATTTTCTATATTTGAGCTGCTGGCTTTAAAATCAAATCAATTTATCTAACCAAGAAAAATTTGGAACACACAAGTTATAAACCCAATTTCAATATTTACATCTACAAGCAAACTGTTTGACATAACGTCTTAGCAGTTGGACTAGTGAAAAAGTTTGTAAATTTGGGCTCAGAATAGGGTAGCCTCTTATAGGAGTAGTATCACTCTCATCTCTTCACTAAATGCTTCATGAGAAGCATGAGTTCAGGGGGAGCTAATCACTTAGCCCCTAGATACCTTTTGCCATTGATGTCAAAGGAGGAGAGTTTGGAGAAAGGGGGAGCAGTGACCTAAGGGGGAGTATTGCATATTCAAGGCCACAATTTTAAGAGGTTGCCATCAATGACAAAGGGGGAGATTGATGAGATATTGTCATTGATGTCAAAGTTTAAGTCATGGCTTTAAGATATTATGTGTGACATAGAGAATGATTATATGACAGAATATAGCAGCATACAGCAGCATGAAGACATATACAACAGCATGTCATATATAGAGCAGAATACAGCAACATGGCATATATTTATGGTGGAGAATGTTTTTTGAAGACATATACAGCAGCATGAAGTAACTATACATGGAAGCTACTATATGTATACGTAAGAGAAAAGTTGTACATGGAAGCAACTATATACATAAGAGAGAAGTTGTATACGGCAGCAACTATATGTATATGTATATGTATGCCTTAAATGACAAGGCTTGACGACTAAGCAAGACAAGGCTCATTGATATGTACGTCGAAATCAAAGTAAAAGGCTTAACAAATACAATCACATTGGGAGATGCCGAAATCTTCACCTCCATGGCACGTCAGTATATAATGAATATGAATATGTTTGTCTTGTGGAAGCCACGTCAGCATATAATGAATACGAACAGCATATTAAGAGATGATTATGACCCTTATTAAGCCTCGTTTGAAAGCATTGCATGAAATATTAAGCCACGTAAGAGATTATTATGCAGTTGCTAGTATGGATAGAAAGGCCTACTGAAACAAAAGCAAAAACGTATAGAACCGATAATTAAAACATTATTATAGAATTGATTGATTTACATATACTAATCGGTTGATAAGTTAATAAGTTTTTGATAAATATAGAACTGTAATAAAATCGTAACTAATACTTACAAACAATCATTTTCAAAACACATGTTCCTCTCACACAAGGGAAGAAGAAATATATATTGAAATAAGAAAGCCAGTCATGTTGCGTGGAAGAAGTACGTATGCAGTGAGTGAATAAAGAATATATAATCAGGTCTATTGATCTGATTGGTATATCAGAATTATAAAAGAAACGTGTGGTGTATTAATAAAGGAAGATAAATAAGTCTTATACACCAACAGATGAAGAGCAATTATTGAAAGATTTTGTTGCAGATTTATGGAGAGATATTGAGGAGATAATAATCAGAAATTTATATCAGATTTGTCCCAATTATATAGCAGAATTTTATATTGAGGTTGGTGCCTCATTTTGGGTGAAGTAGGTGCTTCATTGTAAGGAAGTTAGTGCTTCGGATTTCGCAGGTTGGTGCCTACATTCATAAGTGGGAGTTGGTTGTCACAAATCTAGTTAGTGGTTGGTCCCTCTAGTAGGTTGGTGCCTACACAATTGTAAAAGAAGATATTTATATTAAAGCATTTATTGCCGTGGCTTTTCCCATTTGGGTTTCCATGTAAAATTTGTGTTTTTGGTGTTCTACATCATTGATGCTCAAACTATTAAAATTAAGTGTTAAATTTGAAAGTTCTTTGTTATACTGACTCAACCCCGCCCCCTCTTAGTATAGCCGAGTGCTCTTCTTATCCGTGCCAACTCAGTACAATAATATGAAATGACATGAGATTGCAACTATCCATATTTGCGGGGGTTTGTCACTGTTGTTGCTTAACCAGTTGTGATGTCCCCTTTCTCAAGTAGAATTTAATAAATAATAATATAATTAAAAATATAAAATAAATAATTAATAAATAATATAATAATTTGTAAAGAAGACAAATTAAAAGAATGTCAACTATACTATAAACAATATATATTACAAGTGTGACATGAGTATATATGGCTGATCAAATACATGGGCTCAAGGAAACAAAACATTACATATATCAAATTATGATATAAGTCTTGGCAAAGAATACAAAGAAGCCTTGATTTTATATGCAATTGAATTAACATGATGACCGACTAGATTCTAAAGAGAAAAATTATAAATGCTGATCTTCGTTAAAGAAATCTAAAAGGAATGTGTATTTGTAAGCTGTCAAACAAATAAGAAACCAAGGCAGCGATACTAATTAAGAAATCAAACTAAGTCAAAAAAAAAGAGACAGGTCAGCATGGATAATTGCTACATAACTTATCCAAGAAAGAGGTATAGTGTGTCTATTATTCTTCAGCGATCATTTAAGAAAGACAAATTAATATTAAAAGACAGATATAGCAAAGAGGTGTCATTACATATGCAGCACTTACTAATACATATTAATGTGTGACACTATCGAATCAATCCTATTAATAAGAAATTATTATAAAGGAGGTGATTAGCATAAGGTAAGAATGTATTGGTTGATAATGAAGGGGTATCCGTCAACATGACAGATTGTCAATATGTTCCTAATGAAATTTATTAAGCGATAGCAGTGAGGGAATATACGTCATCGGGAATGGAATAAATAATAGCAGAAAACTGATATTATAATTCAAGACAATGTTTAATTGGAGAGAAACTAATTGATATTTCACTGACCGATTCTATTTCAAATGGTGTGTTTAGTTTTAAGGTAAGGAGGCGATTAGGAATGGTTATTAGATGTGTCTTTTAGATGTATCATATCATTCCCATTTGTAGGAGATAAGAAGTGATTCAATCCTACTTCAGCAGGCATCGAAGGATAAATAAGGGAATTATTATTTATACTTAGTATTCAGAAAAGGAATGCATATCATTGGCTTATTAAAAGAGAATTCATATTATATTATATGGCTGGCAAGTATCGTATAACAGCATACTGATAGGTTGTAAGTCCATAGTTACACCGCCCTGGGGGACGGGGGGGATGGCGGGACAAGTTTCCGGGACGGGTGGACAGAGGGGCCTCAATTTGGGGACGGCGGGGGGGGGACAGGGGGGGGGGGTGGGGGTATATAGTATATACTATACATGTGGTACTTAAAATGGTAGTTATGAAAAGATGTATAACAATATAAGAGTCTTAAGACATAAAGATGTAAAATTAAACAGTAAAACTAAATAGTTATACTAAAATCATTGAACATTGCATTGTTAATATATTGAATCGTTGAACATTTAACGTTGCATTGGACATTGAACAATAAATTTTAAATACTCCAATCAGCATAATAAATATCAAAAGTATGAGTATCTAACTCATCATAAAGATGATTACTGTATTACATTGAGTTGCATATATCAAAACAACTATAAACAACAAATGTCAAAATCAAAATGCCAAGGAGGCCTCTAATCATGCATCTTGGGGTCGGCAAAGTCATCATCATCAGAACTATCTCCAAGGTTAAGAGCCCTTAAAGGAACATTGACCAGCCTTGCATCTAAAGCATCATCATCGTCATCAATCTGTGATGGCTCCTCTGGCTCTACATCCCATCGTGCTGCTGGGCTCTCCTTGTACACACGTGTCCTGCGATCAGTGATACGCAAGGCACTATCTACAGCCACTAACTTCTCCGCTCTCTCAGAGGTAAGTCTGTTACTCTTAAGAGAGTGGATGAAGCTATACGTAGACCAGTTCCTCTTAGAAGCTGAAGAACTAGATACCTGAGATTATCAAATTTCAATCGAATGACTAGTGTGCGAAATTGAGAATTTAGAAAAGTTGAATCTAAAGTTAAATTTAAAAAAGTTAAAATATTTATTGAGTTGAAGAACTAGAAATCTGAGACAACAAACGAATGGCTAGTGTGGTAGTTGTTGATTTCGGTCCGTGGCAATTCCACCACAAAATCGGATCCTCCTGTGCCATAGTTTTTATGTCCGCCTTTGCTGCAGCTGCATAACCCCTAAGTAGCAAATCTAGTCTACTCAGTGCAAACCTTACCAGCAGTCTCTGCATCATACATCCTATCAATGCACTTGAAGAACCCTTCCTTCACTTGGAAAAATAAAAAAATTCAAATCATTGGCAAATGAAATAGAACTCTCAATTCTGAATTATTAATAAGACATAAAGATGATTAAAATGAGTAGCATCAAGCATGATATGAATTTTCAATTACCTCATCATCCTTAAGTGGTATTACTCTACCAGGCCTAGGTATGTACCACTTTGGATTCAATGCATAAGCAGCCATGTGTAAGGGAGTGTTTAGGCTGTCCCATCTCTGCTGAATAATAGGCCGAATGTGGTTATTGTAGAAGGCTAAAGTGGGGTCCTCTCGCACAATTGCCCTCATCTAGCCAAGCATAGAATCAATGCACTCATACACCTCTCCAAGGCTAGGTGCATCCCCATCCCCATATTTGATGACTTGAAAAACTGAATGGATGATAGAGACTATGTATTTTGCATCACCCCAAAATACATCACTCTTCACTATCTCCTTCACCCTTCGCCCCTGTTCTGTCCTGGATCCATCCCACCGATTCCACTCATTCGTCATAACCATGAGTTGCAGTGGCTCTTGCAATTCAAGCACTCTCTCCAAAAGAATGAAATAGGATTCCTATCTAGTCTCAATTGGTTTCAAGAACTCCTTCGCGAAGCTCCTAAAGAGTGCATGTGAAGTGTGGTGGTTGCAGATATACATCTGCACATCTCTAGCATCTCTGACCACTCCCTTAATCCAGTCAATCTTACCCATGTTCTTGAGTGCATTGTTCATGGCATGCACACAACATGGAGTCCACCATATCTGTCTATAGGCTGCCTCAATAAGCTTCCCTGCAGCTTTGCACACAGGTGTTGCATCTGTCACTACTTGGACCACATTTTGTGGCCCAATCTCCTCAATAGCTGCCCGAAGGATGTCAAATTGAAAATCAGCATCCTTTCGATGCCTTGAACAATCAATTGCCCTGAGAAAGAATGGGCCCTTTGTGCATGTAACTATGATATTGATGAGTGGACGGTTCCTAATGTCCGTCCACCCATCCATGACAATGCTGCATCCAGACTCCTCCCAAACTGCCCTTATGCTCTCCATTGTTGTACTGATCTTGGCATACTCTTTATCCAAGATTGTGGTCCTCAATTTGTGTTCACCTGGTGGCACAAATGATGGTCCTCCCCCCTCGCCACCAACTGCATCATCTCCTTATAATAAGGAGATCGAGCTACATGAAGTGGTATGCCATTGGAAAAATAGTATCTCCCAATAGCATCCTCTATCTCCTCTTTCATGCATGCATTAAACAAATCTGCTATGGGGTTACTTTCAAGTGTCACCTTCCGTTTCCCTTTGCTCGGTTGTGCTTTAGGCATAGCACTATAAGTGGAAGAAGGTCCCGAGGCTGTCCCTCCCAATGATGTTGCTCTCTGCTGTGATCTAGGAGTGCGAATATGTGGCTGCCCTGTATACGCTGCTCATGAGCTTGCTGAATACTCTGAATCTGTTGCCTACCAGATAAAGTAGTAGGCATTGTAATTCCCAATTCATCTGGAACACCCCATAGCTTGTTGAATTCAATTCTATAATGCAAATTTTTAGGCACTTCCAAAAACTTACATGGTCCCACACCTTTGCCTGTCCAAAAAAAGAAGTGTGCATTCACTCTAGTGATGGTACCGAACCATTCTGTACTACAAATGTTGCATTTCCACTTCCTTGTGCCACCTGCTTGTGTTGGGGCTGTTATCCTTGTTGCAAACTGTCTAAGAGGAGATTTAGGATCATACGCACCCCTAGCCCACCTTGCCAAAACTGTGGAGGGACAATCACTAGATGGTGGACCAGGTGGCCAACTATTTGTGGACTCAGTTTGCTCATCCCCCTCATTGGTGTCATGATCATCACCATGCTCTGGTTCGTAATCTGAATGACTATCAGTGCTACTATGAGAATGAGTTTCCAATTCCACCTCATCATCAAAATTGTGGGAGCTCATTTTGACACTGCATTTCACCAAATGAAAAAAAAATCAATAAATACATGGTTTCAGACTTGCAAGTTTCAGCCTATGCCCTACATTAAATTTTTAAATTAATTTATTAAACAATAAGAATTTCAATTTCTAGAAATGGAATTTATAATTATGAAATCAAATAAGTTAAAACTTAACACTTAACAACTAAAAATCTAAAACTTAAAACAACAAGAAATGAAACAACAAGAAATGTAAAACATAAAACTAAAACGATGAACATTCATTTGAAAATGAGAAAAAAAAAAATCAGTTACAAACCCTACCTTTTCTTGAGAAATCTCTTGCACAAGGTGAAGAATCTTCTTCCTCCTCTTCCTCTTGCTCCTTCTCACTCCTCTTTGGCTTGCAATCAATCTTTTCACTCTTACAATCAACCTTTTTTTAGCTATTCACTCTTCTTCTTGTTGCTGTTGCAAAAACATAGAAATGAAAAACTCAATACAAATGAATCTTCAAAGCATTTTCATGCAATATAACATAATAGACGGGCCCCACATATGTTTAGGGTTACAATGTAACCTATTAAAAAAATTAAAAAGTTGTATTTTATTTTTTTTAACCTTTATTGGACTGCCGAAATGTGCGACGTCTGGGCGTCTCTTTCAAGGTCGAGGGACATCCAGACGTCCCCTTGTCCCCATTCGGAACGCCGAGACATCCTCGCATCCCCCATCGAGACGGCGGCGGAACGACTACTCCGCCCAAACTGCCGGGACGCCGTCCCCCTGTCTCGGGTGCGTCTGGGTTTTATGGGGGAGACACGTCTCCGGGTTACTTTGGTTGTAACTTATCTATGAATCAATGCTGAATTGCACAATATCATATCTACATTCTATTAGGATCAGAGATCCTTATGTATTCTAATATATTTTTGTGTTAATATATGTTATACATATATTTAATAATCATAATACCAGAATTATATATATCAGTTACTATACATATATATTAATATTATATTATACACGTAGGTTAATAATAATAAAATCAGAATTATATGAATGTTTTATACATATAGCGGTAATGCATGAGATATTAATGTATATATGTCCATATTCAGATCTGTTATTACTTAGTTACGGAAGAAGAAAGGGGCTATAATGTTTCCAAGTAGGGGCTTGTCTAAATCCAATCAATAGTATTATTCCCAAGACAGGGTAGTGATCAGCATCTTGGAAGCCTTGAGGGCAAGTCCCAAGATAGGATACGGGCTTGGACCTATAAACTTTGAGAGATCCTATCGTAATTGGTCTCTAGGCACCTTGGTTACATGCTTATTCCTTCATCAAATTGAAATTGTAATAAGGTCGGTATATGTTGATGTATGCAGCATTGGTCAGATAAAACTAATTATATATAATAAATTATGAAAAATGATTTATATACATATATATTTATATATTAATATATATAATAATTGATGTTATTTGTATTAATATACATATATATAATGTTAATCATTTATTTATTATTATAATGACTATATAGTTAATTAATAAATTAGATTAATGAATAGACATGTCCCATGAAGGGACATGTCTTTTCTTGTCTTTACCATGTATATATTCAAGAGATCGATGCATTTGGAAAACACATACAATGGGATAGTGCTATTACATTTGCTATGATCCTAAAACTTCAACATGGTATCAGAGCAGGTTGCAAATGTAAGAGAGTAGTTTATTGATGGTGAATGTGTGACTGTCTCAGAAAATAGTCTCGGTACAAGGACCATATCTCACAAATGCACCGTTGGATTTTGCTAAATTTCGGATATGTTTGTGAAAACCAAATTTAGAAGAATCTCACCGAAACGATTGGAAAGAAAGTGTTTGGTTCAAAAGTTATGACCGAATGTGTACAGGTCTATGCAGATTTTTGAACAAAGAGAGTTCTTTGATTAAAAACTACAAACACTTTTTATAGTGCAAATAAGAAAAGGATCATTACATTAATCAAGAGATAAGTATTCCATGTTGATTAATGTTCATAAAAAATTTATGTAGTTATTAATTCATACTATAACATTGGGATAGCAAATCTTGTATGCTTTTATCATTAATATTTCTTTGGGATAATTTAGTTTTATGAAGTATTTGTAATCTCTATCTGAAATATTTTCAGGGTGAATCAAGAGACATATGTGATTGCATTCAAGAGAGAAAGAGCTTGATGCTTGCAGTCATGGGATTTAGTTGATGGCTGAAACATTTCTTCAAAGAAAGAAAATATCATTTAGAGGGACAAACCTACAGAAGGAAACCTTGGACGAGAAGGTCAGAAGGTTGATATCACATTCAAAAGAAGTTTGACGAACCATTAGAGGAAACCTTGGACGAGAAGGTTAAATGTTGATGTTAGTACTCAAAGCTTCAGAGGGAGTCAATACAACATCTAGAGGATCTACCTTATTTGATTTCGAAGGATCTTGGTCATATTGATTCAGAGGGAGTAAACCATATCGAGATGGTTTCCCTAGTGACCAAGAAACTATAAAAGGAAAAGAATTTTGATTCAAATGATTTAGTTCCATATATGTGAGATAGAAGGCTTTTATGCAGATATCTAGGTCATGATATTCCTAGATAGATGGTTGGGCATTCAAGAAAAGAGCTTATTGCAGACTAAAGAACAAAGACACGACTTGCTCGTAGAAGGTTGATATTAGATTTAGGGGGAGTATGATAGTTCATCTAAAAACAACCTTGGACGAGGAGGTGAGGAGGTTGTTACAAGACCTTAAAGGAAGCATTCAGAGGACTATGATCATGAGATTGAGTCTCATGTGTGCTAGTTGAAATGCCTTCATGGGTTCACCTAGAGTGATGCAAAGTATATAAGAGATATAATGCATATGTATGCTATTCAAGGTACATTATCACTACAGAAAATATTGTTGATATTCTCATCAAGTTTCTTGCTAGAGGGAAGGTTGTGTACCTTCGAGATAAACTTGGTATGTTGGAGAATGAAGCCTTATATGAAAAAAAGTTTCAATATATCTGATCTACTATCTTGTATGTTATTGCATTCTTCTCTTTGAGAGAGAAGTCTAAGGTGAAAGCCCTTGTTTCCACCCTTTGAGATGAGCTATGATGGATCCACCCTCTGAGATGAGTCAAGGTGGATTTCATGTGTGTAACTCCAGGACTTATGGGCCCTCCTGTGAACATTGGAGAAAGGTGACGACTTTTTGACAATGAACACTTGTATTTGATTAATGTTACAAGGTGACGATCTTGTAATGGAGATTCGTTATGGTAGACTTTTGATATGTCAGTGCACATACCATAATAGGGTTATATGTAAGGGGAATGTAATGTTCTCAAATTACTATATCCTTGTATCACGATCTGAGGTGATATGAATATCAGGTATCATGATCTAAGGTGATTCCTCATATCACATGTTGGGTGATATGTAAAACTAGGTATCACGTGTTAGGTGATTCCTCATATCACATGTTGGGAGATATGTAAAATTGGGTATCACGTGTTAGGTGATTCCTCATATCACATGTTTGGTGATATGTAAAACTGGGTATCACGTGTAAGGTGATTCCTCATATCACATGTTTGGTGATATGTAAAACTAGGTATCATGTGTTAGGTGATTCCTCATATCACATGTTTGGTGATATGTAAAATTGGGTATCACGTGTTAGGTGATTAGTCATATCACATGTTAGGTGATATGTAAAACTGGGTATCACGTGTAAGGTGATTCCTCATATCACATGTTTGGTGATATGTAAAATTGGGTATCACGTGTTAGGTGATTCCTCATATCACATGTTGGGTGATATGTAAAACTGGGTATCACGTGTTAGGTGATTCCTCATATCACATGTTTGGTGATATTTAAAACTGGGTATCACGTGTTAGGTGATTCCTCATATCACATATTAGGTGATATGTAAAACTGGTTATCACATGTAAGGTGATTCCTCATATCACATGTTTGGTGATATATGTAAAACTGGGTATCACGTGTTAGGTGATTCCTCATATCACATGTTGGGTGATATGTAAAACTGGGTATCACGTGTTAGGTAATTCCTCATATCACATGTTAGGTGATATATAAAAAGAGTAACACTTGTTAGGTGATTCCTCATCTCACAAGTTATTGGATACTTAAATGAGCATCACATGTTATTTGATATTTGCCTTCACGAGATATGTGAGATTTCTTATCACAAGAAATGTGATATATGATTTTATCTTCCTTAGCTAAGAGGGAGTGTTGATGTATTAGCATCGGTCAGATAAAACTAATTATATATAATAAATTATGAGAAATGATTTATATATATACAAATATAGTAATATATATAATAATTGATGTTATTTGTATTAATATGCATATATATAATGTTAATCATTTATTTATTATTATAATGACTATATAGTTAATTAATAAATTAGATTAATGAATAGACATGTCCCATGAAGGGACATGTCTTTTCTTGTCTTTACCATGTATATATTCAAGAGATCGATGCATTTGGAAAACACATACAATGAGATATTGCTATTACATTTGCTATGATCCTAAAACTTTAACAGTATGGATGTTAATTATATATATAGATAACTTAATCTAATGAGATGAATGAATAATTCTCTTTACTTTGAATGTCTTAGACCAAATCATTATATCTTTATCCATTTAGCTTAGGACATAAATATTAAATTTGGATTAAACTGGTAGTGACTAAGTCTAAGCCTAACATGGGACATTACACCAGTATAAAAGCATGAACAAGAATATGCAATTGCGGTTAACTAAATGAGTGGGGGTTTGTCACCATCGCCAATTTAAATGAGTACACTATTATATGTAGGAAAGAGAGTACAATGTAGAGGTTAATTAGAGATACCCAGTTGATAAAATCTGATTACAAATGTAAAACTAGCATACCCATTTGCTGGTAATGTAGAGTACAAAACAACAATTCCAAAAACCAGCAATGAGGGTTTCCAAACCCTAACCAATCCCTTTGTGTCTAAAAAGTCACTCTTATGCGACACGACCTCCTCAAGACAATATGGCTAGCAAGAAAGCGACTCAAGATAAGATATGCAGTGAATTATGAAAACTCTTCTTAGTCAGCCCTTATGAGTAATCTTAACTCTCAGCAACACTAAAAGTTGATGAAGTTGTTAAACACCTTTGAAGCTCAATTGTGAAATCACCATGATATTCTCTAGATTGTCTCTTTGAACAATGTGAAGAATGTCTCCTTTAAGGGGTTTTGTCCTCACAAACCAGCAAGAAGCACAATCTCCTTCAAGAATAGAAGCATAAGTCATAACCAAATCAACAACTCCAAATGAGAGCCCCAGTCCTCCTTTTATAGGTTTCAACTACTTTTTTTGAGAAAACACCGTTTTGCCTTTTTCCCTATTTTTTTCAGGATTGCATTTTCCCTATTTTTTCGGGATTGCATTTTCCCTATTTTTCGAGAATGCTTTTTCACTATTTTTGTGACTGTTTTTCCCCTATTTTTTCGTGACTGCTTTTAACCCTATTTTTTCGTGACTGCTTTTTCGTGACCACTTTGCCCCCCATTTTTTCGCAATCGCTTTTTTCTTGTATTTTTCCGTGAAATGTTTTTTTTTCAGTATTATATAAAGGGCCACTTTTGAAACTACACACCTTATTTTAAATATTTAGCCTTTCCATAGTCCCTTATAAAATAAATTAAAATAATGATACAGTTAAATATTTAATTTAACTATATAAAACAATAACTTATCGTAATTTAATTTAGTAGCTTTGAACAATATCATAGCTCAGGATGAACAACAAAGCCAACTCCATCGACATTATTAAAAATGTCAACTGACTCTATTGGTGCTCATCACTAACTTGATAAAAATAGTAAGTATAGGAGAAAGTGCTCGAAGGCTCTAGAAAAAGGTGTTACAGTCTTTATACCTGTTTGAACAGGAAACTGCTTCTGTCAATACCTCCAAGATTTCCTAACCCCACTCATTAGCCTATAGGAACCGCATGAATAGGCTAATGGTTTCTCCGCACCAAACTGACTTATGAAAGGAACATTACAGTCCCCCCTTCCCAAAGATTGCTTGTCCTCAAGAAAATATGAACCTGCATGCCAATATCAATATCCCATCTCAACCTTAAAAACGTTGCTCTACCAATCTGCTGCGCCACTTTAATATAAACAACACTATGCCCCGAGTCGTGAAGCAACTCAAAAAGATCCATAAGGAATAGTGCATCGATCATGTCAATACTAGGATCCCAAACCGGTCTATCCAACAGCCAAGCAAATAGAAACAAATATCCATCATCATGTAGTCATCATATATCATCTATCTGTATAAGTAGACCATGCAAAAGATGCCAAAGGCAACTCCAATATGCACATAGACCAACTCCTTAGGCCACCAAATGCCGTTGTTGTGACTCGGGCCAGCAATAAGAATGATGTCAAGGATGTAACTATACCCATTTACAGGAAAGATATCCATCTCATATTCAATATCCAACAAGTAAACATGTCTCCACACACTCCCATGCAACTCACTAGCTGTTGTAGACCATGCCAAATCTGAAAATGCAATGGAAACTCATGTAGGACAGATGCCAAACATTTAAGAATTTATGAAGATTAAATCACAAACCAATATTAAACAACTGCCCTATCATATGAAATTGGTGACAAATCTAAAGATGAATTGTAGATGCCTTTGTCACCCATCAAAGACAACTCTTGAGTGGCTGATTCACTACGAGTGTCATCAATTAAATCAACATCTCCATCAATGAAATGATCAACATCAAGTGAAATTTCAGAACTCGGAAACTTTTGTTTATCATCATCCATGGAGTGGGGAGTGTCATGGATTTGTTGAAGGCGAAACTTGGCTTATTGAGCCACCAACTTATCTTTCTTTGCTCTTTCTAGTCATCCTTCATTCAACTTTTGGGACTGATCTATATCAGCTGTCCAAAGTGCAAAAAAACAGTCCTATGATCCACACATAGAAAAAATTAGAAATCCGAATTATCATATTCTGTCATTCACGAAATGAAGTTCCTCTTCTGCATCAACTATGTTGTCAATTACCAAGTTCTCACCCATGGTGCTCTCTAAACACTCATCACTCTCTCGCTTAGGTTCCTTTACAAATAATAAAACTAGGGTTAATCATTGAGACAATTTGGATTGACCTTTTCATCCTCGAAGGGTGCAGCTACTACATCAAATGGAATTTGGTCTCATTTCACTTAAGGACCCTCTTTGTACCTAAGGTGTACATCATGGAGAAGGCAAAGTAAAGTATGAATGTAGACTAGGTTATCTGCTTTCTTTGACCCTAATTGGTTTCTCCTCAGTGAATGAATGAAACCATAAGTACTCCAATTCTTTTCACAAGATGAAGAGTTGGCTACTTGTAAGAGCAATATTATTGCGAATGATTGTGTTTCAGGTGTTTCACTTCCATGGTTTTACCACCACTATATAAAATTTTTCTTTGCATGCATGGCACATAAGGCTTCTGCAAAAAAGGTCACGTTGCACATGCGAAAACTTATTCCACTAAGTCTTGATAATTGAAGCATCCTCACTTAAGCCATAATTTGTTATTTTCAGTGCAGCCCAAAATACCTTCATTACTTCTGTATCCTCAAATGGTGATCTTTTGGGTCAATTTTGTATTCTACCACTTTAGATTCAAGGCTTAAACAACACAATGAAGGGGTATGTGAAGATTGTTCCTTTTTCCATGTATCTTTCCTTCTATCAAAGGTTATAGAGAAACATCTCTAACATCCATTTTTTCTTATTCTTTCACACAGAGAAATACATTTCTTTATAAACTTATCCCAAACATGGCTTGTCTGAGTCTACAAATTTGATACATTCACATATGGGATGAATGTATTCATTAACAAATTTAACTTCAGCCCAAAAACGGTCGTCATGGTGTAATGTCCCCTCACAATTTTGCAAATAAGTTTTCACAATTTTCTCTATTTATTTTTGTCAACAATTCTCAGGCTCCTAACAATAATAGGATTACTTATGCAATATCACTTTAAATATGAAATATCACTTTGTAATGTCCCCTCTTCTATTTAGCTGCAAGCACTCTATGAAATACCTTCCAATGTCTGAAGCTTCAGAGCATGGGAGCACAACTCACTGACTCTATTCTCAGGGAATTCAATCAGCTCAAGGTCACTGTCAACAACTCTCAGCTCAATGCTGTAACTGAAAGTGACTTAATACATTTGCAAGCCGCAACCAGGCACAACGCACACTATTAATCTGGTAATGAATTGTTTCAGATCTCCAATCGATGCCAAACAGAACGTAGTTGACAATATCTTAAGCTGCTAATGCTGAGAGTCACCCCATTGCAGTATATTTGTAGTGCAATGAAGATCGTTCTTAATATAAACTTTTATGGAAAACATTTAGTATGTCTATAATTTGCAGTCCTTAATAATATTGCCAAATTATTATGATAGCTGCGAATATTGCCAGCGTTTTGCACTCTGGATAAAATGTTCACTGCAAATCCCAAATCGTTTGTTGGCACCTCGTAAATTTATATATCTAAGCCCAGGCAATAGCACATAATGCTTTGCTACCAATATTCTTAAATTTTTGACACAATAATGGACAGCTCTGATCTCAATGAGTTCCGATATCTCTTCTGTTCAATCTGATCAGTGTTGACTATATGTTTTTAAAGTTTAAACTATCTTCTATTTTGATCCCACTTCCTTCCTAGTGCTTGTAGCTGTTTCACAGATGATTCGATGCTAAGTTCCTTTATCTTTATCGCTGAATGGAATGAGTGGTCTGAATCAAAGTTTGCTATATTGTTTGATCGATGAGAATGGTTTTTGATTTATCCGTATTTGCCTGAATTCAATCTATGTATTTACTTGATTGGTCATGACTTATTTTTTGATGCTTTTTTGGTTTTCCATTCCATCCCTTTGCTCCCTTGCTTTTGTCGTTACCTTTCCCCATATATACCCGTGCGGGGTGGGGAAAGGCACCAACCTTCCCTTTGTTTGTGACTTTCCTTTAGTTGCTAACTGACATTTGGTTTGTTATTTATATTATTATATTTAGTAAATGTTTGATATAGATTTAATATATATGAATTTATATTATAATATGTTTCAGCTTTATACTATGATAATATATATAACATATCAAATAACTATATTTTAAAAATATAAAATATTTATGTTATGATTATATAATATATGATAAGATCAATTATTTATATTATACTATGATAATATATCAAGTATATAATATTTATATTATTAATCAAATATATATATATTATATATAAAATTGGATATATTAGACCTATTCATGAAACTATGTGAAACTTTGGAATTCATATACGATTATGTTGTGAATGATATAATCATCTGTAATTGCTTTATGGTGATTTGGATTTTCTTTTATTATTATTTATTTATTTAATCTATATTTTAATATTATTAAAATTTCTTTTGTTTAATCCTTATTTATTATTAAACCCTTATGTCAAATGGGGACATCACACAAGGACCATATCTCTCACCTTTATTGTGATATCTTATGTAGATTGCCTCCATGATGCCCTGCATCACCAACTATTATGGAACACAAAGCTCTTTTGAGTGCATAAAGATGCTCAAGTAGTATAAAATAAGAAGCAAGTTGTGTATGAGTAGGTTCAAGGAGGTTCACATTGGAAAATGTTTTTGTTAAATGGATTGTGTAGTGAAGATTACATGTGAACATTTGTATTCTTCTACCCTTTGAATAAGATCTTAAAACCACTAAAACTGACAATAATGTTGAGTGCATTGTTTGATGAATGCATGCAAGATGGTGTCCAAAATATATGATTGTACCCTTTTTGTACTAACAAGCTTGCTACTTTATAAACAGGGGCAACATTTGTAATGAATTGGACTACATGAGATGTTCCCACCTTCCTAATATCATCACATAGCTGGTTTTGAAGGAACTCCAAAGTTTTATTCTTTCCTTGAACAATCTATTGGCTTCAAAAATTGTGGGCTTTTGCTACATGCTACCATAATATTAGAATCTCAACAATTTCTATCGTCTCTCCACCCATCCATTACAATCTTGCATACATTGACAAACCACACTCTCTTCAATGGTGCACTCTGTTGCTCCATCAATTCAAGTAGTGTAAAGATCACATTGTGGTGGTTCATAGCTTGCTGGTTTATGGTTTTTCATTTGCATAAAAGTAGCATGTGATTGTAGTATCCATTACATCTCGGTCTTGCACATCAAACAATTTTTCAATGGGGTTTGGGCTGTCAATATTACCACATCTGTTGAAGACACATTTTTTGATTCTTTAAGTTGATTGTGAGTTGCCCTTGTTGTTGAAGCATGAAGACCCAAATGAGACACTTTTCCATCAACCCTTTCTTGATCCCTAATAGCTTCATATCATTCAATTTTATTCAAACAGGGTTCAACTCCCTTTTTGAGTATGTGAAGAAAATGAGCCCTCACCCTTGAAAGTGTCCTAAAATATCTTAGAACAAATTTTAGATATGATGGTGGTTGTTCCACTTGACCACTTAGACCTGAAAATATGATCATAATATTTTCACAATGGACATAAAGCCCTATTTTCCTCCACTTGACATTCTTAGAACTTGAAGAGTTTCTTGTTAAACTAGAAACAACATGCTCAATTGAATTAGATTGATAGTAAATTTATTATATAACTATATAAATATTTTTTTTTGTATAAAAGGTTGGAGACTTGAACTTTATATTGATATGATAATAAGTTGTACATATTACAAAATTTCCTCAGAGTGCCTAGAAAATAGAGGATTGAGGGAAACATCAAAAGGTATAGATGCTGAACCCACTTAGGCCTATGCACCCACAATATAGATATGAAAGGAAGATTTTATATTTCGAGACATAATAGCACGTTGTATCTACCAAATTCAGAAGCACCTTTCTATAACACAGTTCTACTGTGCCGAAACCACCACGAAGATATGAACCAAAAACATACCATCAGGCAAAGAACACCCATGACCGAGAAAAAAACTTTTCTTGATGAAAGCACCAAAACATAAGGTCACAAAATTGAGAGCCCTAGACAAACAGGCCTCACCTCCTATCAAAACACCGAACTATAAACCTCCTTAACAAAATGATTTTCAACACAGGTAATGGATGTTGGCATTATGCTTAGTTGTCATCATTGGTAAATATCAAACACACCGGTCTTTAGGTTATAGCAATAGTGGTGAACCGGTAGTTGTCCCAGTTGACAACCATCAAACTTATTAGGTAACCAGTGTACCTACACCGGTCACAATAATACCGGTCTTGTAGGAAACCATAGGAGGTAGATGACTCAACCGGTAGCACACAGGTTCCTGCTCAAAGTATAAGATCTACCGGTTCGTACTTTATAATCCGATCCAGTTTTTGTGGAGCGTTTTTGGGATGAACTGCAGTTTTTCTGCGAGCGTTTCGAGATGAGCTGAAGTTCGGTATGCGAGTGTTTTGGCTTGATCAAGAGTTCTACATGCGAGACTTTTAGATTGCTTTCCAGAACAACGGCGTTTCAGAAGAGTTATAGCTTGGTGCCACAGTTCGGTGTGGTAATGTGAAGATCATTATATATATGGGTCATCATACATTAGAAGAGTTGTTGAAAATCAAGTGCGCAGAAAAAGAGCAAAGCAGAAGAGCCGAGTCTTCTGAGAAGGGTTATAGTCACCACGAGTGAAAGACAGAGATTGAACAACCAAGTAGAGCGAGAAAAGAACATGTATGATCTGATCGACAGATTGAGTGTCTAAAGATCATTTCTTTTATTGTGCAAAGCTCATAAAAATCCCTTTATCAGGGTGAACCCTAATAGGTTCCATTGTATAAATCCCTTCACCAGTTGACTTCTTGATTGATGTTCTTAAGTCCTCTGGCAAGGTGACTCCTTACAGGGTCAAGATCATAACCGATTGATATCAAATCCCTTGATAGGGTAGCATTCTAACAAGTGCTTTTGTAAGCCATTAACAAGACAACCTTATTACGATAGTAGTGAAGTTCATGTGTTTTGTCCCACCGTGGTTTTCTCCCTCTAACCGAGGGTTTCCACGTATATATCCTGTGTTAGCTTGTTTATGTGATTTTTGTTCAAGTTACTTAAGCATGCATTATATTTTCAGTATTACACAGTAGCTGTATTCAGTTTAACAGGATACAAAAAAGAAAAAGGTTAAATAAGTTGAATTGACTGATTCACCCCCCCTCTCAGTTACTGGTTAGAATTAACAATTGGTATTAGAGCCAAGTTCTCAGGTAAAGAAGCTTAACCGCTTGAGTAAAGATCATGGAGGGTTACCAATATCATAAGCAGTTAGAGGAATCAAATGAAAGGATTGCTTCTCTTCAAAACAGATTGAGAAGATCTCTTGCCAAGAGAAAAGAAATGGCTTTGTAGCTAAGTGAAAGTCAAGACACAATAGATGAACTATCTGCATAGAGTAGTTCAGATGAAGCAGAAGAAGCAGTCTCTGAACTCATGGAGAGAAACCAGAACCTGACCGATCAAATCTCTTATCTGTAAAGAGAACATGAAGGTCATGTACTGAGAATGAGTGAACTCATCGAAGCAAGCAAAAAAGAAGAGGATGAGAAAAATAGTGCTAAAGAAGCACTACAGACTGCTGAGAGAGCAAGGAACCTAGCTAAAGACAAGAGAGAGTGATGCTCTCATATTGCAACCACATGCAGACATGCAGGGCATAACTCAAGAAAATGCCATCATGCATGAACACTTGCATGATGAAGATGAAGCAAGTAAAGAAATGACTGCTAAAGTTGAAAAACTTAAAACATAGCTGAAAACTCTTGAGGAGTGAAATGAAAAGTTCAGAAAATACGAGTTTTGAGAAGTTGGATGAGCAACTGAAAGCTTAGAGAAGGAATAATGACCCCATAGGACTTGGGTACAACGACCAAGGCACCAAGGAAACCGGTGAGTCCTCAAAACTCAAGGGAATCAAGGAGGACAAGAAGAAACCAACATGAGAAAAAGATAAAAGAATCTCCAAACCTTCTTTCAAACATTGTGGCAAACTGGGTCATAAGTCTAATGATTGTAGGAATGCACCGGTGAAACCCTTCACCGCTAACATTTACTGCAATAACTGTTATAAGTATGGACACAAGACCTTTGAATGCAGGTCACGATCAAACAGTGTGTCCAGTGGAAGTAGAGGAAGCTTCTAAGGCTATTGCTATGCCTGCAATAAATTTGGACATAAGGCTGAAGAGTGCAGGTCTACTACCATGGCATTCAAATCTTCACTGAGACCGGTATTCCATAGTAGGAATGCGAACTGGGGCACATCTATGTGTGCTACGTGTGGACCATCAGGGCATAGAGCTACTGAATGCCATTCACCCATGGACAAAGGGAAGAGAGTAAATCCATGGAAAGGAACTGGGATGACTTGTTATAATTGTAACAAGATTGGGCATCTGGCCAAAGATTGCAGGAACCGGCCAATGAACAAAGGAAAAGGCCAAGTTAAACCAGTCAAGAGGAACGTGACTCCCAATCATAGGGGAAACACAATTGAAGAGACCATGAAAGAAGTGAAGAAGATATGGTCCAAAAAGGGGACAAAGAGCTTTGAAGGAGAGAAATCAGAGAGAAAGTCATCATCTACCGATGATGATGTCTCTTCATCAAATTAAGCCAACAAAGCTTAAGGGGGAACATGTAGAAATGGTATTGTCCCCAAAGTAACTAGTGAGATTTAATCTTACTATGTGGAAGTTGATACTGAGAAGCACTCACCGGTCTAAGACCAAAGAATCAATCAAAAGGGTAAGCTGTGTGGTCTGGTTAACTACCTTCTCGGTGATGGGATGATGTTACACGGTTGATGTTTCAATCAAGGATGTTGTGGTAAACATGTAAAACATTGATGAACCGGTCGATAAAGGTGAAGATAGGTAAAAACCATTAACAAATGTTACCGTTTGCTAATTACCGTTGGGGCCCGAGGATATAAAAGAGAAAGCGTATTACTCATTTCATTTTACTTTTTGTGCTAAATTTTCTTTAAGTTTGAGTAATCTTTCTATCTGTGTTCACGATCTTTGCTTTTTAAATTCCGCAAGTTTAACAAAGCTTTGTGTGTATTCTCGAACTAACGAAATGGCATCATCATCATTTGTTGCAACCCTTTTCGACATCAATCAACAAGAGCGACCTGAATACGATATAATGCCAGTTCAGAAACAGGTCTAATGGTATGGCTAGAGCTCTATCATCAATTCCAAACGGTGTGTTGTTCACTGAAGACATAATTGCCTTCATTCACTGCAAACAAGAGGAGTTGCGAGAAACTTTCATAAAAAGCGAATTTCTAGGGCTCTGCAAGGACGGAAAGCTTAAGGCGAATTATGCTCAACTGGAAGCGGCTAGATTGACCAATGGGGTCAAATACCCTATTGTGTTTCATCCCGACTGGATTCAATTGGTACTCAGTCGAGTACACGATCTAGGAATGTGGTTGGTTAAAGGTGTTGTTACTCCTATCACAAAGGAAGACCTGAGGAGAGTAACAGGGTTCAATGCGACAGGGCAAGCCCTTACCCTAAGAACGATTGCCAACAGTGAAGTCACGCGACTCACAAAGTTGAGGTATGACAGTCGCATGATGACTGTCACAGACATTGAAGATGAAGGTGCCCGGTTTGCCACTGCGGTGATCGGCTACAAAGTTTATCAATCAAGCTGTCTCAACAACATACCTGGTGGAGCTATTCATGCAGCTCACATAATCATGCACGACAACGCCCAATAAAACATATGGGCTCTGTTGAGAAGTCAAATATTTGAAAACTTGAAGAAGCTCGGAATGGTTAAGAGGAAATTCTTGAAGTATGGAATGTTGATGGTATATATTTTCTTCTATTATCAAAAATTCATTCCAGGGGTGGGAAATGTTACATGGGTAACAAATAGACCAGTTATGGTCCAAATAGGAGAAATGATTAATACTCTGGGAAATCGCTTCAATAAGGTTATGTCTGATTATTTCCAAGATTTTCAAACAAGAATGCATGAAAGGGAAATGATCCCATCTTCTATTGTAAACGAATACAAGGATGGTGTTTGCTTCCTTGTAAGCACTGATCACTGTATTATTCAGGCTGTTGAGCCAAGAACTGAATTTGCACCAAGACTAGGTTATGAAATTTCATCAAAGATTGCCAAAGCATATGCTGAGGCACTTCAGGAGAGTAACCTAGATCTTTCAGCCAACCGGCTCGGCACTTATGATGAGATAAGCGCAAATTTGAAGAAGAGCGAACCTTCAAGAACAACAAAGAAGGTTACTGCTAAACGGTCTCCTACATTGAATAAAAGAAAGGTAATCGTGCCAGAACCCAAAGTTCAAAAGAAGAAGGCGTAGTCGGTTACAACTGAGCAATCACAATAATATCGGTCTTGTAGGAAACCACAGGAGGCAGATGACTCAACCGGTAGTACACCGGTTCCCGCTCAAAGAATAAGATCTACCGGTCTGTGCTTTATAATCCGATCCCGTTATTGCGGAGCGTTTTTGGGGTGAACCGGAGTTTTTCTATGAGCGTTTAGAGATGAATTGAAGTTTTGTATGCGGGCGTTTTGGCTTGATCAAGAGTTCTGCATGCGAGACTTTCAGATCGCTTTCTAGAACGACGTTTTGGAAGAGTTACAACTTGGCGCCACAATTTGGTGTGGTAATGTGCAGATCATTATATATATGGGTCATGCATTAGATGAGTTGTTGTTGAAAATCAAGTGCGCAAAAAGAGAGCAGAGCAGAAGAGCCGAGTCTTGTGAGAAGGGTTATAGTCACCACGAGTGAACGACAGAGATTGGAAAACCAAGCAGAGCGAGAAAAGAACAAGTATGATCTGATTGACAGATTGAGTGTCTAAAGAAGATCATTTCTTTTATTGTTTGAAGCTCATAAAAATCCCTTAATTAGAGTGAACCCTAACATGTTCCATTGTATAAATCCCTTCACCGGGTGACATCTTGATCGATGTTCTTAAGTCCTTTGGCGAGGCGACTCCTTACAGAGTCAAGATCATAACCGATCTATATCAAATCCCTTGACAGGGTAGCATTCTAACAGGTGCTTGTTGTAAGCCTTTAATAGGGCAGCTTTATTACTACAGTAGTGAAGTTCGTGGGTTCTGTCCCACTGTGGTTTTCTCCCTCTAACCAAGGGTTTCCACGTATATATCCTGTGTTACCTTGTGTATGTGATTTTTGTTCAAGTTACTTAAGCATGCATTATATTTTCAGTATTACACAATAGCTGTATTTAGTTTAACAGGATAAGAAAAATAAAAAGGTTAAATAAGTTGAATTGACTAATTCATCCCCCTTCTCATTTACCGGTTAGGATTAACAATGGAGAGTTAAAGTCATCAACCGGATACTCGTGAGCTTTCACCAATTTCCTTCCTTAGTAGAGCTTTGCCCTTGTCGACTCTATTCTCTGAGGAAACTGCAATGTCCCCTTCATCTGCAACTCTCGCCCTTAATAATGAGCGAGAAAAGGGAAAGAGCTGGCCTGTGCATGAGGAGTTTTTGTAGTTCATCAAAGCATCTGTCAATGTTTTCTATTGTGGTTGATGACAAGAAATTTGATAGCATGGCCACTTCTTTCTTGAAAAAATGGGCATCCTGCATTACCAACCCAATTTTGATGACATCGTAAACTTTGACAAACTCTTGTTTTTCCTTTAGGGTTCAAATTGGGAATAGGCCGCCGACCCAAGCTTTACTTTGAAATAAGTCGTATCTGCTAACAACTACATTTAAAATTTCCTCCGAGACGAAATCATCACGAATAAAGTTTCTAGCAAGCTTTAGTAGCAATTGGTACTCTGCGACCAAATCATAGCAATTCGAAAGAAAGAGGGACACAACCTGGGAATAGTATAAGCTTTGTAGGGCTCTAAAAATGAGAATGTCCTCTCCCACGACACATCTAATTGCCTATTCTAGTTCCCATCGACTCCTTTTGAATACGCTCCTCAAATGCCTAACTAGAAATGGACCCAAAATTGGAACTTTCCAAGATCGAACTAGGATTGAGATTCTATGATTCAAAGGCCTATATTCCAAGATTGAAGTAGTCAAACTATGCTATAGGCTTACCCACTTAGAAGTTTAGATTGAAAACCAAAAGGTGACTCGAATAGGGAAAAATTGTTGTTAAATAGGCAATTGTCCTCTCTAGCCAATAATGATGAAATGAAATGTCCGAGGGCGGAAGTCTTGGATGACGCCAACTTCATGCCAAAGAGACTATTGTATTAAATTTCCACAAGTGAAAATCTCCCCCAATTTCCAAGGGCTACCTATACACTTTCGTGACAGATCTTTTGTCATCCTTTTCGCCTAGATTTGATGTAAACAACGCCATTTGTATCAAGTTCAGTACCCTTACGTACTTTTAGCTTGCAGTTAAATCTGATCTGTGTTAATTTAGGAGATATTCCTTGCTGCCTAGTGAATAGATCTCATGTGTGATTAGACCTTTTTGAACTTCTCACACATGCCCCAATTGAATGGCGCTTGGTTATAGGAGGATTGCGAGCACCAATATTTGTCATGGATATGACAACCCATATTACACGTCTTGATTATGGTTACGAATACTACCCCTGTACTATTGTGCCATGCCAGTCTACATTTATCTGCAAAGACCCTAGATCTAGGATATGTGAACATGTCACTTCGGACCATCCTATTCCATTCGAATTGACCAAGCTAAATTACTGCTTATTTGATTTGTTTAGCCAATCCAACTTCTGTAGCCAGTTGGGGGAAATTTTCTAGATTCCCATTACTACCAATATTCTGCAAGAGTTCTTCAAATTCAAAGAATTGATATTCTTGTTTTAGGTTAACTACAAAATTGGCTAGCCAATAAGCCATGTGATTGGCCTCTCTATAGCAATGACTTACTTTTTATGTCTCAAATCGAGGAAGTAGCTTCCAAACCTCCCGAAGCACATAATCCATCTACTAATTGATAGTTTTTTCAGAGATTAGAGCTGAAGTCACAATTTGTGAGTCTCCCTCTATATGAATCTTTTTCACATTCAATTTTATTGCTAATTTGATTCTAAACAATAAAGCATTCACCTCTGCTAAGTTATTAGTCCCATATGGAAGCTTGTTTGCCACTACCCCCAAAATCTTGCCCTGACTGTCTCTGAACACACTCCCTGCACCTGATCTCCTTGGGTTCCCTTTAGGCGCTCCATCAAAGTTCAGTTTCACAAAGTTGTCGAAAGGAGGTTCCTAGTTTTCCTTAGACCGAATTGATGCCTTTGAAGCTTTGCCAATGAGAGTTCCTTTAGATGGGATGTGGATAAGAGCCCAATCATTTAGAAGTTGTGAGTCTAGATGAGAATGTGGAAGATAGTGTTTTGATTTTGGAAGTGTACATTATTACATTCTCTGAGATTTTGGTCTCAATCTGTTTTCATACTTTAATGTAGGGAAGGTGCCCATTCTTGAAGATCCTTTTGTTTCTTTCCCACCAGATGCTCCATGCTACTATTGTTGGGGAAGTTCGCTATATCATCGCAAAAAATGAATCCTTGTGTAAGAGGGGCCACCTTGCCAATAAATCTCTGAATGTATTTGGTAACGAGCCACTCCACTTTAGCTTATTTAGAAGCCATTGCCAACATTCCAGAGAGAAAGGATAGGTTACCAGTAAATGATCTGTGATCTCTTTTTCAACACCACATAAAACACAGTGGAATTCTTTAGCAGTTCTTAATTTGGCCAATCTAGAGCTTGTCAGAATTTTATTATGTAGTGCTAGCTTGGCAAAGGCTCCCGCCTTAGGCAAAATGACATCATGCCATGAAAAGGAGTATACCCTGCGTGTAATTGGATCTCTCTTTGCTTTTTAAAGATTGGTATCCCTGCTTGACATTGTAGCCTCCTTTTTTACTTAGAGCCCAAATTAAATGATCAAAATCAATAGAAAAGAAGATGCTTCTTTGACCTAAAATTTCTTTCAAATGATCCTTTTGATCTTGAGGTATCGGTAGTAGTGAAAAGTCCCTCCATTTGAAGCACTTGTGACCATCTACAATGATTGTTTGGAGATAGTCTTGCACTTGCCTACCCCATTCTTGTTGAAGAAACAACTTTGCTTGTTGAAGATTTGAGAGACGGCTTAGTGGGGGATTTTCATTCCATGAGTTTTCCCCAAAAAGTGCTTTGTCTCCAGCTTTCACAGCCCAAGACAAGTGTGGAAGGATGACTTCTCTGCTTTTGACAATGAAATTCCACACAGTGGATCCTTTTGGCATGTTAAGTATTATGAAAATTCTCTTTGGATGGCTCTCATTCAAATATTTGGCTTAAATGATTTAAGCCCATAGTGAAGACGGCTTATCATATAACTTCCATGCCAATTTAGGTCCTAAACTAAGGTTTCTTTCTTCTATGCTATATATGCCTGTCCCTCCCTCTATTTTGGATTTGCATATACTATCCCAAGATATCAAAGGGACTTTTTTCTTGTCATCTATGTTTCCTTTCCAGAGGAAATCTCTCATATACTTTTTAAGAATTTGAATCACTGCTCTTGGTGCTTGAAGGACAAACATCATAGAGTTTGGAATAGTGTTGAGAATTGATTTAATTAAAATGGTTCTCCCTACTAATGACAACTAGCGTTCTTTCCATGAGGAAATCCTATCTTTGATTGAAGCTATAATACTATTCCAATATGAGGCTTTATTCGAGTCATGGGAAAAAAGGATTCCTAAATACTTGTAAGGCACTACTGCTTCAGTGAATCCCAAGCATTTTTGTAGAGCTGAGATAACAAGTTTTTTGGTATTGAGGAAAAAGATTTTAGACTTTCCCGTGTTTAGTCTCTGTCTTAATGTTGAGCAATACTCTTCAATAGTCTTTTTAATTATTTTAGCTTTCGACATATTTGCCTACCCACATAATACCGTGTCATCTACAAACAAATTGTGATTTATGTACATATCAAAGATGGGAATCGATACCCATTTCGTCAAACCCATTGAATGTTTCTGTAAAATCAGTCTGCTAAGGCCTTCAACTAGTATTATGAAAAGGAATGGAGATAGCGAGTCCCCTTGCCTTACCCCTTGGGAAGAGGAAAATAAGCCGCACGAAATGCCATTTAGCAGAAGTGAAAATTTAGCTCTCGATATGCATGGTAAGATCCATTTGCACCATTTATTGCAAGAGCCCATTTTCAAAAGCACTTGTATGAGGAAATTCTAGCTTACTTTGTCGTATGCATTCATCATGTCTAACATCAAAACCATTGTTGGCGTACGGTTAATGAGAATTGAGTGGAGAACCTCACGATTAACCAAAGGCCCTTCCATTGTCTCTCTTCCTAGAACAAATCCCTCTTGCAGGATGGATATGATAGATAGGATGATCGATGCTAATCTCATGGAAATTGTCTTTGTAAAGATTTTATATACTATATTACACAGAGAGATTGGTCTGATTTCACCAAACATTGAAGGGTGAGGACATTTTGGGATGAGAGTTATAAATGTGGTATTGAATTGCTTGAGCATAGTAGCATTCCTTCTGGATTCCTCCAGTGCTTGAAGTATATCCAACCCTATGAACTCCCATCATTTTTGGAAGAATAATGGGGTAAAACCATTTAAAACTGGAGCCTTATCCAGAGCCATTGCAAATATTGCTTTCGTAACTTCTTCTAGAGTGAAAGGTTTTAACAAGTTATGATTATCTGCCTCTGAAACCAACTTAGGTATGCTGTCAAGGACCTTTGGACTATTAAGATTTGATTCCTGATCATTGGCTGATACAGATGAGAAAAAAGGAGATGGATTCTTTTTGAATGACGCTTTTCTTTTAGGACTTGACCTTGCAAATTATTGGTCTGCAAGATTGAATTCGTATTCTTTTGATCTTTGCTGAAGAATGGAAAAATTTTGTGTTTCTGTCTCCCTCTCTTAAATATAATTCTCTAGACTGCTGACGCCAATGGATTTCTTCCTTGGTAAGAATCTCATCAAGGTCTGAACTAGTTTTTTTGGTAATTCGTAAACTTGGGGTTTAAGATGTTATGAATGATATGACTGTTAATATTCTCAATCTGTTGTTGTAAGACCTCCTTTTGCTGAAATATGTTCTTGAACATTGTTGTATTCCAATGTATGATTTTGGTTACCGATACTTCATATTTTTCCTTGAGATGTTGGTACCGTACGTATCAGAATCTGATACGTCCAAAAAACCCTGTGGAATCGGACAGGGATCGAGTTTTCGATCGCTGAAACGATTCCATGTTTTTCATCCCGTTTTTGTGTTGACATGGCGTTTTTCTGGTGTTGACGTGGTGCTTTGGCTTTGATTCCAGTTGGAACTAGCAGTAACGTGGTGTTTCTTCAAGTTTTTTTGTATCGAACAAAGGGAAAACGTGAAGTCAAACAAATAACACATGTAAATTTAGGGAAAACTCTAAAGTCTTAACAAATAACATGCGTAACAAATAACAAATAAATTGCCAGACGAGCCATTGTTTCTATGGTGTGCGGTCATTCTTCCCGCTGCAAACAGGAGCCCTTTCGCAAGAGCTTCTACGGTGTGTGGTCATTCTTCCCGCTGCAAACAGGAACCCTTTCGCAGGACGAAGAAAGACAATAACGACCAAGGGCTAGCCAGAAGCTAGATGAACTGTAGACGACGTTATCGATGAAAAGCACAATGTATATTATTTCACCCGGAGCGATGATAGCTACGTGCGAAGAAGATTGATTTATTGTGTCCCGTTTCACATTGTTCTGTAAGATGAAGCACAGACAAAAAATAAAAAATTGCGTGCAGAAGCCTGGAGTAGTTTCAGCGGACGAAGTGAGAAGCTGGGAAAAGGAAGAAAGAAGCGCACAACATTTACGGGTATGTTTTTGGAACTATTTTTTTATTTAAAGATATAATTAATAATTTTTCTAAAGATTTAAAATGCATTGTTAATGTTTTGTTTTATTGTTTGTGGGTTAAAAATAAATTTATGATATACTTTTTAAAATTTATTTTAAAGCTTTAATTTTTAAACTTTAAAATATTATATATAATGATAATATTTAAATGTATATAATATTGTAAGTTTTTAAAGTTTTAAAATTGTATATAATATTTAAATTTTAAATTGTAAGTTTTTTATGTCTAATATACTAATATACTAATATACTAATATTATTTATTATTTAATATTATAATGACTAGAGTATGAGAATATTATAATGTATTTTTTATTATTTAATATTTATATAATTATTAATATTATTCATTATAAATTGTAATGTCATAATCTTAATACATATTAATTATTAAATATTATTAATAATTTTTTTTTCATGTATTGTTTAATATTGTATTATTAATACATTTTTTTAACTTGTTGGCTCTTGTAGATAGCATAATGGCAGCTTCTATTCTCAACCCAAATTGAAGACCGACCCAAATTTGCCATTATGGAAATATGTGACAATAAAAAGTCAGGTAAGAGGAGGTGGAACATTTGTTTGGGAATGCAATTTTTGTCATGTGGAGAAAACGAGCTCATATAGCCGTGTGAAAATCCATTTCTGTGCCATTCCCCAAATGGGAATCAAAGCATGTATAGGACCAGGTGAGGAAAGATTATCACCTCAGCAAATAGCAAGATTCATTAGAGAGCAAGAGGAAGTAGATGCAAGAGTTGGACGTGCCACAAACCATCCTTTGTTGAAAGGAAAACAAAGTAGATCGAGGCCCCTACCTTCTCCATCTCATAGTGACTTTCCTGATATTGTAGTAGAGAACCACCCGTTCTTGGTCAGAATTGAAGAACCTGTTATTGCAAAGAGAAGCAAGGGGCCATTAGAAAAAGCATTCAAGAATGATGCTAGAGAGATTGCAGATCAAGCTGTTGCAAGATGTGTATATGCAAATGGCTTGTCATTTAATGTTGTACGCTCACCATATTGGCAGGATATGTTGAGAAAAGCAAATGAGGCTCCGCAAGGGTGGATAGGGCCAAGTTATGAGATGTTGCGTAGCACCTTACTAGCAAAGGAGGTTAAAAGCATAGACAATGCATTGGCTCCCATTAGAATTCATGGAAACAAACAGGGGTGTCAATTATTTCTGATGGATGGAAGGATACCAAAAATTGACTATTGATTAATGTGATTGCAGTGTGCCCTAAAGGAGCAATGTCTCTAAAAGCTGTGGATTGTGAGGGACAGGTGAAGGATGCACAATTTATTGCTGATATACTTATACAATGCATTCAGGATGTGGGTCCTCAAAATGTTGTCCAAGTAATAATAGACAATGCAAAGAATTGTTGAGCTGCAGGTATGTTGATTGAGACATGGTTTGAACACATCTATTGGACACCTTGTGCTGTCCACTCTCTCAACCTAATGCTACAAAAGCTGGGTAGGAAAATAAATTGGATCAAACAAATCTATGCTGAGGCTGAAGAGATTCGGATGTTCATCACAAACCATAACATGTCACTGTCCATTTTTAGATCTTATTCACAGTTGGAGTTGTTGAAGGTAATTGAAACACTTCAACTTTTGAACTGTACATTTCACTAGTAATTATTAATTTATTTTTTAAATTTGATAATGACTTCTTCGTATTTTAATTTTGATTTTTAATTCTTGAATCGGTTGCTGAGACTCGATTTGCATCCAACACAATCATTTTGAGGCGACTTGTGTTGGTGCGAGAGGCACTTGCTAGCATGGTTATTGGTCAAAGTTGGTCTCTATGGAGGCAATCCAATACGAATGGGCAACAAATGTAAAGCTGATGATCCTAGATGACACTTGGTGGGAATGAGTGGAATATCTTCTTAGTTTCACCGAGCCCATCATGAGCATGATCCGTTTTACTGGCATGGATCACCCATGTTTGGGAATGGTATATGATGGCATTGACTCGATGATTGAAGAAATGAGAGACATCATCAATAAAAAGAGAAAGATCTCGAGGAAACTTTCTTCAAAGAAGTTCAGTCAATTTGTGTTGAGCGGTGGAACAAAATGACCACCCCACTACATCTTCTTGCATTTGCATTTTCTCCAAAATTTTATAGTAATGAAATTCTTTCTCAGCCAACAAGGGTACCACCATACAGAGATGGAGAAGTTAGTGATGGGTGTAGAACAACACTTACTAAACTCTTCCATGATCGTGAAATGGAGGATTTAGTTACAGCTGAGTTTGTTGATTTTGTATCCTCCAATGGTCAAAGTGCTGCTGCTATCCATGACAAGTATACGAAGGATGCTCATGCTTGGTGGTACCTGAATGGCTATACATCACCACACCTTCAAACTCTTGCAATCAAACTTTTATCGTAGGTAAGTTTCTTAATTTTTATTGTTCTCTCTAAATTTATATTGTTTACTAATTTGAATTAAAAAAAAAATGTTAATTTCAGATTTAAAGTTATTTTTATAATTGCAACTCTCTAACACCGTGTCAAATTTTCAATAGGTTGCTAGTTCTTCTTCAGCTGAGCGAAATTGGAGTACATACTCCTTTATCCACTCAATGAAACGCAACCGATTGGCAGCAAGTAAGGCGGAAGAGCTGGTTTATGTGCATTCCAACTTGCGCCTTCTTACTCATAAACAAAATCAGTACAAGGAAGGGGGCACAAAGTTGTGGGATGTAGATCCTGAGGGAACTGATTTGAATTTTTCAGTTGCCACACAATCTTTACCTTTTGTGGAGTCAAATAGCCAACATGCTTCTAGTTGTGCAAGTGATACTGGGGCTGCAAGTGGTTCCACTGATCTTGATTTTCTTGATGACCCATATGACGCTGATTACTAATTGTTTTATTTTACCAGTTGAACTAGTGCACAATAAATTTGATATATCTATCATAACATTCAAGTTTTGACAAATTGATATGAAACTAGACTTATAGTAAATCAATGTAAATGTGTTAGTGCAATATTTATGGTAGTTCTAAGTTTTATTTAACATATGCATGATAAGTGGTATTCTAAATTTAATTTTTGTTTCTAATTTTCAGGCTGCATACATGCATATATATATATTTATTACTTTTATATGTTTTTTTGTACAGACGTACCCAAACCCCCCTCCCAAAAAATTGTCGTACCCACGTGCCCGTACCCATACCCGTACCCGTACCCGTACCGGCAACTCTATTGGAATACAATCTAGAAGGCCGTTGCTGCTTACAAAGTCCTTGAAATCTTGAATCACTTTCAAAGGCGGAGAAATACCCCATCTTGTCTTCCAAGCCTAAAATAGCATTAAAATCACCATCCAATATGATTTTTTGTTGTTCAAAGCTCTGAATAAGATGAGATAACAACATCCAAAGTCTTTGTTTATTGATGGTAGCAGTTGGGCCATAAACATTTATTAAGAAGAAAGACAAATCAAATCTGCTAACCTCCATGATTATCCAATTTGCATTTGTTTTCACTTGTCTTACTTGTTACCTTAGAATTCTTCCAAATAATGGCCAATCCTTCGGAGGCTCCTATGGAAGGGGATTGAATGATTGACCTTTGATTCCATGATTTGAACAGTTTCAAAGAATGATCTGATGATAGTTTTGTTTCTTGAAGGAGAACTATCTCCGCGTCACTATTGATGATCTATTTTTTAATGAGGCGATATTTGTTAAAGGGATTAATGCCCCTAACGTTCCAATATATAATCTTCATTGTTCTCTCGAAGAGCGGTTATTTCTCCTACGAATATACATTTGCTTTAGAATCAAAGAAGAGGTGTTTTCCTTTGACTTCCTTGGTCCAATCTCAAAGTTTTACACAATTTGAATTCCAGCTTCTATTTCCTCCTTTGTTATCTTACTTTTGGGCGGTCTGCCCCTATCTTTTTTCACAGAAGAACATATTGGTATTTGAGAAGTTATCGCTTGTGATTGGAATATAGGCAGTTGTTGATTTTGACCTGCCATATCTATGTAATGAGTGCTTACAAATTTTTTATCTCTTATATCCCCATTTGAGTCACTTGCCAGATTATCTTCATTAAAGACTTCTTCTGCAATCTCATCAATTTTCTCTTCTGCACCTTGTATTAGTAAATTTTCAACTAGTTGATCAAAATTCTTTGTCTTGGTACATGATTTTGCCTCCTTATTAGTCAGATTTGGAGAAAAGGGAGCAATTGGTGGTTCTACATCAATGTCTTGCGTTGAATCATTTTCTTGCAGCCTTAGCAGTTCTTGAAGTGGAGAATTAGTGAGAGCATTAATTGCTTTGATAAATGTTGCTGCTTCTCTCATAGAGAATATCTGAGGAGTTTCCTTTTCTATATCTTGTTCTATTTCATTTGATATTGGGATTACATTATCTAGGAATCTCCCCTCATCTATAGTGATGTCTACTGTCGAAAGATGCTGAATATCATTGTTGGGACCAGAAGAAAAATCTGATTTGCCATCACCCTCATTCTCTATATAATCTTTGGAATCTTTTTCTTTGTTCTTTTCACCCTTATTCTTCTTGTCAACTCCACTTGAGATAGCCCCTTGATTACTTGGATCAGATTCCTCAATTTGCTGCTTCTCCTGCCGATTCTTATTTTTGGTATCCAATTTACAACTTGAGTGGACACATTAAACTTGTAAAGAGCTTGATCTTTCAAGTTGTAGTTTTGGGATGACGAGGCAAGGTCTGTTTGCCTGGTGGGGTAAACTTAGTATTGCACAAACATAGTACAGGAAATGCAATAAACAGAAAATAGATCAGAGAACATTAGATGCTTCCATTAATCATTCCAACGTATGAGTACATTCACATCATAATAATTCCTTTACCCGTAGGTGGTACATATTTATCTACCCGAAGGGGTGTGACCAAACGTCGCCACCTAACCCAACTACCCTTCGGTAATAACTAATTCCCGTTGGGACCACATAACTAATACATGACATAACATAAAGTAGTCTTTCCGGCTAACATCACCCCCCCCCCCAAGAAAGTTGTCTCCGACGACTCACAACAAAAGGGAGATGAAATACACTACATAGAATAAAAAAATCATTGAGAAGAAGGGGCGGATGAGCATCCTTGAAGAAGCTGAAGTGCCACCTTCATCAATGCTACTTCGAGTAGTTCTTTTTCCATCACATCACATTCCTCCCGTGCCTGCACCAAACTTGTCTCCAAAACATGTTGGTGCCGCTCTATTGCCTCCAACCGGGTGGTCATCTCCTCCCGAGCTCTTTGTGCATCCACCAAGACAACCTCATGTCCAACCAAAACCTACTCCAAGTGCCTCAAAGCGTAGTACCCCTCTTGAAAGGCTTGCTCTAGTGCTCTCTCCTCCTCTAGCATGCAGACACTCCATGCCTGCAGCAGCTTCGGGTCTCATCAATTGGTCACAGTCCCCAAGGGTTGATAACTGAACTGAATAATTTCCTCGTGCCGTACGACTTCTTGTTCTTGCAATGCCTTCCCTCAAACTCTATTGGTTCTCAATCTCCAAATCCATCTCCCTTTGCGGCTTAGGACTTTCCTTCCAATGCTTGGATTTAGGCTTATCTTTCATTGTAGGAAACAAATGCAATACTTACATTGATTGCTCCGATGCCCCAACTCATAGTTGTAGTGTACCTCGAAAACAAAATGGGGGTTTGGGGGCAACGCCCCCAGCGGGGTTGAGGGGCAGCGCCCCCACGAGGTCATGGGGTAGCGCCCCAGGCATGCTCCCTGTCGCGGTATAGGGCGGGGTCGAGGGGCAGCACCCCTGCCGCCAAGAACAAATTAGCACCTTCAAACCCACACAAAAGTCCATGGGGCACACCATTTTCGTGATTTTCCTCTGATGCCATACTGTTTTCAATGTCCATACAAAATGTCGCTTGGCCAGTGCCATACGGTTGTACGTTTTAAACCTCTTAACCCAACTCTCCAATGGCCGTATGGGTTGTCCCTTAACTGCGTCTTCTTTCCTTAGGATTGTACGGACAAATGGTTTTATATGCTGGGTTCTACTCTTGGCCGTACGGAACAATATAAGCATTCCTCAAGGCCGTGTGGTAAAACGAAATGGAACTGGGTTTAAAAACGTGGCTGTACGGTAATCTTTCTCCCAAGGCCATACGGTGAATTTTCTCTTGAGGCCATACGGTCTGTACAGACACTTCTCCCCCACGACAAAATGTGGAATTGTCGTATGGGCCACTCTTCCGCCAACATCATACGAACTTATATGCCGTACAGGAATCATTAGCTTCTCTTTTTACCGTACGGTCATTCCTTTTAGTTTCGTTCATTACGGCCATATGGCTATACGATATTTTCTGTTTTTTAAATTTTTTTTTTGTATTTTAACCTTCCGGATGCTTCTCTGGTTGCCCATATGGATGGCTCTCGAGTCATCTGCCTAACCTCTCAAGTCCCTTTCCATCCTCTCGGGTGCTCTGTCTCTTCTCTTGGGTCCATCCTCTCCATATAAGGTTTCAATTTGGACCTGTTGATGGCCTCATGTATCTCTAGTCCACAACTTGACTGCCTCGTTGCAGCTGACTTCCCGAAATTTTCGTGGCTTAATCTCATTCTTTCCATTGTACTTTAGTACCAACTGGCCAGGGGAGGAACACATCTTTCATAGGTGCTTATCGTGCCAACATTTTCTCTGCTATTGTGTGACCTTCGTTGCCCATTGTGCTATCATTCTTCTTTCATCTAATTTATTGAGTGTGTAGCCGCTCCCTCAAGCTTTCCCTATCGTCGAGTCTGTTTTCAATGACGATCCAAAGTCTTGGAACCATAAATTCTATAGGGACCGCGGTCTTTTGCCCGTACATAAGAAGGAGAATAAAGATTTTGAAGGCTGCCGTCTTCCACTCAGGATTCCAATCGTCACCGACAAGAATGATCTTAGGTTCCTCTTCCTTGCCCAGATTCATTGGTTTGACATACGACTCATACTTCGTGGGGTTTTGCTCATCAAATTTATGCGTCGGGACTTTTCTTACTTTTGCATCCCCTTCCTTGTATTCACCGTACTCGGGGGGAAATGTTTCTGGTTCTTCCTCAATACTTAGTACATTGTATGGTGGTCGGAAGAGTTCGTAGTCTTCTATTTGCCAGTGGAAGAGACCGTTAAGTGAATCTGCATCATCCTCTGAGCATTTCCCCAATCCTAGCACACCTTCACTATTTGGTTCCATTCTATCCCTTCCTTCATCCCTTCGATCGTTTTCTTCTTCGGAGTCAGATTCGGAGGAGGAAACTATCTCCTCACTCACCAACTGGGTATGGAGATCAATTGTGATCTTTTTGCCTCCACTCTCCATTGAAAGGGTATTCCTTTTCCAATTATGGTTCTCTTTGGCTGTTTCTAACCACCCTCTACCCAATATGGCATCATAACCTTTCTGCTTTAGTGGGATAATGCCAAAGTCCAGTACAAACGGTTGTGTACCGACAATGACTGGCTGTGCCATCAGCGTCCCGAGTGGTTTGATACCCTGCTGATTTGCACCTAGTAAGTTGAAGGTTGGTGGCCATAAGGTGGGCTTTCCCAGTTTTTTTCACGTGGCCTCAGAAAGGAGGTTCACTCCTGACCCTCCGTCCACTAAAGTGTTTGTTAGGATGGTGCCAAGGATGCCCATCTTGATGACTACCTGGTACCTGCCATTGCTTACAGAAAGTATCATCGGGTCAGTTGCAGATGCTCCAAGGATGTCTGTACATGTGGTATTTGGTTGTGTGGCCAAGTTCCCCAATAGTGTCGTTCCCAAGTGAGGCATGGTGTGAAGGAGGTCTTGGAGTTTCACCGGTATCTCTAAATGTAACATTTGTCTCAGAATGTTTTGTTCTGCATCCCTCCAGCCCAAGGTGGTGGTCATCTCCCATGATTCTTTTCGTGCTTTCATCGCCTTCTCTATTTCTTCCTTACCCTCCCGTGCCCCTTGTTTTTCTGTTCGAGGGTTCAGATGTGGCTTGTTTTGCTTGTGATCGTGTGATGGCTAGTACCCCCTCGTCACTTCTCATTCCCTCGATGTTGAGCAAGTTGACCCCAAATTTTGGGCAGTTGGCATCCTCGTGGTTGCTAGGACCACACCAACGACATAGCTTCTGTGGGGTGTCGCCCTTGTCGCAGTCCCTTGCAAAGTGGCCCCACTGACTGCAAGCTCGGCACTGGATCATCGACCGACCCTTGGAGTCATATTGTATTCGACTCGTTGTGTTGGTGTTGTTATTGTCCCTTCCACCACTGCGTCGGTTGCCTTCGTACCCGCCTGAGGATGCATTATTGTTAGTCTCTGCCCCTGATGTAGATGGTTGCTCTTGGGTAAATAGCACTTGTTGATTCCTCACCTTCATGTTGTATGGGCATTCCTTGGTGGAATGGCCCACGATTTGGCAAATGTCATAAAATGCCGTTTTGGGACACGACCCCTTTGTATGGCCGCTCGCCTTGCAGTCCGTACACCACATGTCATCTTCCCCCTTGCTGGTACCCCCTTTCATGGTCTTGAACTCTTTCATCATTCTCTCCATGTCCTTTAGGAGTGCCATGACTTTTTTCTTCGACTCGCCATCACTGCCACTGTCAACGTACGAAGTGTCATCTTTGTCGGAAGAGGACTTGCTTCTTTTCTTCTTGGAGGTCTTTTGTTCGCTCTCCAAGTCCATTTCCCAGTTATAGGAATCTCCGTATGAGGTGGGGGACACTATCTTCATTTTCCTCCGTAGGTTAGATTTCAGGCCCTCCATGAACCATCTTTTCTTCAGGCCATCCGTTGGCTAGCTATCCATTTTTTCGACTAACTGGTTCAGTCGGCAACCGTAAGCCCGCACAGTCTCCTTGCCTTTTTTAGTACCGCATATCTCAAAAACAATTTCATTGTCATCCCTCAAGAGTCGAAACTCCTTCTCGAATTCTTTCTTGAGGTCGGCCCAGGTGGTCACTTTTGTTTTGTCCACATTGAAGTACTAGTCGATGGCTACCCCTTTGAGTGTGGCTGGAAACTGTTTCATTCATTCTGTGTGGTCGGCGACTCCATTTGTGGACCAGATTGTCTCGGACGTACGACAATGCCGTACTGGATCGTCCTTTCCATGTCCGTGGAATTTTGGCAGCTTCTCTTTGTTAGTCGCCATGTTTACTTTTCTAGGTGCCGACTGTGTTTGCAACACCGGTTATGTTACAGGTTGGGATGGTACTGTCAGCGTCGGTACCCCCGGAAATGTTTGGTATCGTACTACTTGATGTCCTCGAACTACTGGAACTGTCCAAGCCTGGTGGGCTACTGTGATCCCTGTGCCCCTCTGTCACTTTGATACTCTCGGTAGCAGCGGTATCCTGAGCCTCCCTCCGTGCGACTTCCTCTTCTTCCTTCCTTCGGGCTTCTCTTGCTTCTGTCTGTGGGGTTAAGGTTAAGGACTCGAACAAGCTCCTTGTTTCCTCTAGGCGGTCCTCATCACTTCTTTCGACCTCTCGGTCAGATTCCTCCAAACCCTCGCCTTCACTTTTTCCCTTCGATAGTCCTTTGGCGTGTCTTCTGAATCTTTCCCTTCGCTCGGCTTGCTGCTGTGCGTGTATGGCTTTTCTAGCGGCTTGTTCCTCCTCCAATTCCTTCTTTAAATTTCTATTTTTATTCAATTGATTGGGCATAAATTCTTTGCTCACTTCTCCTCGGGGCAATAATCAACACATCAATTTTATTTTTATTTTTATTATTTTTTTTTTAAAAAGAACACTTTTATTCATTCATGTCGTTCTATTACAACACTTCTCAACTGAGTGAGTTCCTCATTGTAGTGTCTTCTCCTTCGTAGAGCTCCGTACGTGTGTCGTCGGCCTTTGGGTTAATCTCACCAACTGGTAGGCCCATAGTGCCCATACGCCATCCAGTCCTTCCCTTCCCGAGTATGTCTAGATAACGACGCTAGATGTTTGCCCGCTAGGGTAAATTTAGTATTGCACAGACTTAGTACAGGAAATGTAATAAACACAAAATAGATCAAAGAACATTAGATGCTTCCATTAATTATTCCAATGTATGAGTACATTCACATCATAATAATTCCTTTACCCGTAGGTGGTACATATTTATCTATCCGAAGGGGTGTGACCAAACGTCGCCACCCAACCCAACTGCCCTTTGGTAATAAGTAATTCCCGTCGGGACCACATAACTATTACATGACATAACATAAAGTAGTGTTTCCAACTAACAAGGTCTTTACAGACATGAATGAATTCTCCTTTATAACTATGACACTTTGATGTGAAGTGCCCTAGTTTATCCTGAAGAGAATCAACTCTCCTCTCATCGTCTCTTTTAATTAATTGTTTCATAGATCCATGTTTAGATATGATTTCTGAACAATTTGACCAGCATTTATTAATATCTTTAGGATACAAATTCGAACTGAGGTTTTACAGTCATCAAAGGAAACTAAATCGTGTTTGATGAAGATGCCCTAGTTTATTTTGCACAATTTCCATTATATTCAAGTCCCTGTATTCCAACGACATTGAAGGAAGAGAAATCCAAAAAGGAAAATATTTAGGATGAGATGACATTGGTTCAAAATTTGGTGATCAGATTTGGGTATATAATCTTGAACCATTCATAAACATGACTTACATCTATGGATTACATCTCTTTCTTGTTTCCTTGAAAAGATTGCAATAAAGATCCCTTTCCCGTGGTCTATACAAAACACTTCAATGACACAACTAATACTTATTCACCCATCTAGAAAATTCTTCATTAGAAGGGGTGAGTTTCTAGAACTTACCAATTAGGGCATAATTGTGAAGATCTTTTGTTTGATCTCTCAACATATCCTTCGAGAAGGTGATCTTCAGTTTCTCATTTCTTGGGCTGTTATCTCCGATTTGTGGGAGGCTGTGACGAGAATAGGTTGTTGGATCTGCCCATTTCCTATTCAGTTGTGTTTCTCGCCATCGGAAATTTCCTTGTCGGCTCTTTCCTATTTGTCCTCCTAAGCCTCCCCTTTTGTATTTCTTGTGTATGGGGTGAAACCCTTTTCCATTTGAAACCCTCTCTGTGATTTGTTGTTTTGGATTGAAGGGCGCTCTTCGTACATGGATATTGTTAGTGTTTGTTGTTGGGGTGTGGCCTGTAGTAAGGGCATCCCTATATGATCTAAACTTATTGAAGTGAGGGAGAAATCTGCATTGCCGATCAGGGGGTTTTGCAAATTTTGCAAATTTTCCTTTGCTGATCTCGCATGAAAACCAAAGCACTGCTTCATTGTGAGTACTAAGTTTTTAAAGGTTTTTTTTGTGTAACTATTTAAATATTTAAGTTAACCTAATGATGAATTTTTTGATATTATAAAAGGTAATTATTATTTGACAACTTGATTGTAAAAAAGTATTCAATGGTTAATCTCTGGGTTTTGTATTGTAGTATGCTGCTGCTACTGCAAACAATAACTTAACAACTCTATTTTTTTAAGGCAAACTGCTATTAGTGGGGGAATCTTGCATTTCATTAAAAACAATAATCTACATTAGAGTCCTAGCCGCAGAGAGAAAATCAATATCTTCATTTCTTTAACGACCTCATGAGATCTGTCTATCTGTGTTGGATTCAGGAGATTTTGATTGAAAATTGATGAAATAAAAATAAGATGTCATATTGCTTATGGACAAACCATCGTGCGGGATCGTAATTGTCTCATATTGGAATTTGTTCTTTAAGGCTAGCAATGCATGTTGCGTTACCAACAAGCCCAACGATTGTTTTTTATTTGAGTTGGTGTAGAGCATCAAGGGTTTATGCATGGTTTGCAGGATTTATCATTCTTATGATAACTTTTGCTGCCCAATCGTGCTTGCCTGAAGTTCGAGGTATGTTGTAGACAAAACACTCAAGAAGCTTCGCATTGTGTATATATGTGTGAGCTAGAACTTGTTTCCCAATTATGAGTCACACCACATCTTCTTTAGTGTCACCTTTGATCTAGAAGAGTTCTTTAATCTGGTCCATCATCACACGTTGATCATAGTTGCATTCACAATCTGCAATTGTTACGTACTCCTCTTCCCCTGCACTAATAGCCATCTACAAACTAGCCATTCTTATTCTGTCGTGTAATGAAAGTGATATTAGAAGCATCGTTTAAAGATGAATTTCTTCCTCGATGCAAGAGTGGAGGGGGTATGTTGATATTTGATCATTTGTACTTACTCTTTGAGCTTTTCTAAGTCCCTTTCCAACTCAAGTTGTCAATCCATATTAGATTAGTGCCATATGTAATTAATCGTGTATTCCTACGATTCTCGTATTGTCCTTGCAATCCTTAGTCATGATGTCTCGGGGAGGACCCCAAGACAAACTATTGTTTGAGATGATGGATGTGACGGTTTGGCCAAGAGGACCCCAAGACAAACTATTGTTTGAGATGATGGATGCAATGGTTTGGTCAACTACCATTTTGGATAGGAGATCGAGAGCTGAGTTTGCTTCATTGAAGATGTTCCTTGATGAATAATTTGAGAAACCATCCAAAAGAGCCTGCACGCCACAAGTTCACATTTAAAATTAACAACTTGGGGCAAATAACTATCTAAGAATCGCCCTCTATGTCGATATGGTCCATATTGAGTTCTTTGCACTTTTTGAGGGCTTCTAGTAATGTCGAGAATTCAGCATTGTTGTCGTTGTATTGTGATCTGTTCCCTTCTAAGGATGATGTGTCTCATGAAAACTTTAATTTTTCACAAAAGAAACTTTAGATCAGAGCACCGAATTGTCTTGTTTCCATAGTAAGGGCTTCAAATTCAAGTCATCAAGATCATTTGATAAGTCTCATGGTGGTTAGGTTTTCAAGTTCTTTAGGGCCCGTTTGTTTGCCGGAAGATGGCAGGAATTGGAAGATGATAATCAGGTTTTGACCATTCTCCACTGTTTGGAACACTCATTTCAAAATTGGGTTATACCATCAAAACCCGAATATGCCACCGAAATGGGCATAAATGGGCATATCCATCTTCCCACCAAAGAGGTGGAATTTGAAATTAAAACCTGGTTTTGAGATAATCAGGTTTTGACTCAAATTCCAATTCTGCAAACAAACGGGCCCTTAGAGAATCAGGTAGATTTCAAAGCAAGGAGCTGCATCATAGTCTTAGAAAGCATTCATGCATCAAATTGTTATTCTTGGCAGTTGCTCTTATGGATTTTCTATTTCTATGTAGATGGCTAGGGTCTGTGTCTACGTCACTTTTAGTTAGATTTTATTTACTCTTTCTTTAGAACAAATAATTGGATTAAAGTTAATTTTTATATTGCATTAGGAGAAGCTAATTGTAATGTCCCGACTAGTTTTTGTCCCAAATTTTACTGTTTATATTCCTTTGCATATTGTCAGACATTTTGCAATGAAGGTGCAAGTGTAGAGTTTCAGGTAGCAAATATGATGGTGAAGGTTGTTGGTCTGAATGTAAGAGTAATTTTATGCATTGAAACATATATAGAAATGCCCCTAAACATTCATATTTATAACAGAATTGAAACTGTCACTTCCCTTCAAAGTTACAATTGAGTAGAACAGATTTTAAAGATAAACAAGAAGAATTTCGATCCTCCATTTCAAAGCTCTGTAATTTTTCATTATTGGAATGAATAGGTGCGATGTCCCCTGCCTATATTCAGTCTTGTACAAATATTTTGTTATACCACTTGCAGATATTCTTCATTTTATGTTCTCATAGATATCTAGTGGGTCTAGAAACTGGACGTGATGCCAAAATAGAGGCTATTGAAAATATACAACAATCTGGAAAACTAAGTTGTTCAATATAAACGATTGTGGAACCCCCACGATCCACATAATATTTTATGCTAGGAACAGACCTTTGAAACCACCTGATTAGTGAGCACTAATAATATTTCAATGCGCACTGGGCTGTATGAACTCACCCACAAACACGGATATCATGTCTGATGACAGCTCCAAACAAAGTCAAATATGACACCCAATTGCTTTTGATAATACGACCTTTACCTTATTAATCATTCACACGTGAGATTCATCATGAGGCCGCTTTTGGAAGGATTTGAGTGAGTGCGGTTTCCATAGCACACAATATTACAACTGGGAATTTCTGAATAGGATTTTCGCCATCATCTTTGTGAGTTTCAAGTTGCTTCTTCCCGGAAGTATTCCAAAATATGTGACAGTCGATGCTCTTCAGCTGATGATCTCTGAAATAGAATCTCGCTGATCCCAGTATAAGTAAATGATGTGATAAGTCCCTTGAAGGAATGGATACGAATATCTTTTAATCAGAGTTTCCAGACTCGGACTCGGCAAGGCCGATTCGACTCGTGACTCAGCAATGACTCGACAAAATGAAAAAACCCTTGAAATTTAGAGATTTTTAACAATTTAAAACTTGTTTCATGCACCCATTATTGAATAAAGCTTAAAGACACTATAACATCATCAAATAGAAGCTAATTTGATCACATACATAAACTTACATCCACCACATAAGTAGAAACGTAAACATAGCTAAAGGAAATAGAAAACATAGATATATAGAATTATAAATATTGTCAAATGTATATAAAATCCATGAAATCCATGACATCAAATGTTCCCAAACATGTGTAAACAAAAACAAGTCTATGGCTCAGGCTCTAGCTCAGTCTTTAGCCTCAGAGTAGGCTGTCTGCCTCCTAGAAAGGCATTTAAGGTAGGTCATGGATGACTGAGTAGCCATAGTCTCTGCTTGTGAGGTACCACAATGATCAACATCAGTTGTGCCTCATCATGCTCTATCCCCTTCCTCTGCCTTAGCCATAGCCATAGCCACAACCTCAACCTCTTTGTAGTATGAATAAAGTAATATTGTATTACTTCTAGTTATAACTTGTCGGGAGGGTAGTTAGGAGCGAGGAGGTGCGTCTGTTGGTTTTCCCAACCAACCGACTACCTTATAAGCACTTTGGTCTTTGATGTAAAATTGTTGGTTTTTGGTATCAATAAAGAAGATAGCATTTCCTCGCCATTTTGGTATTCTGGTATTATGTTGTTTGACATTGATGTTTAATATATTGTTCGTACCATTGATACTAAGTTCGATTCTGTACCTTATGCTTGTATAACCATTCTACATTTTGGCGCTGTTGCCTAAGTTCGAACCTGGACGTCTCGGCTTGGGTAAGATGGAGTAATTGGAAGACCCTTCCTACCACGTGTACTAATAACGAATAGTGACAGAGAAGAGGAGGAAATAACAAGCGAAGATCAAGTGACATGAGACTTGGTGTCGGCTTGGGAAGTCTCTGTTGACCAGTACGTGCAAAGGGAAGCCCAAGAGAGAGCGGTTCCCGAGAGCGCGGTACGGGATGAGCTTTCAATGCCACCAGCAGTGTACGATCTACTTGGACAAATCCCTCGACTATTGGCCTGGAATTTGGTAGGCACGGAGGAGGAAAGAGAGGAGACTGGAAGGGAGAGGAGGAGACAACAAGTACTCCACCAGTTGGTCGAAAGGACACGGGAAGTGGGGGAGCGTGATATACCAAGGAAGACAAGGAGGGATTAAAATAATTCATGCCCCTGCTTCCAAATAAGTACCCCAAACGACAACCGGAAGAAGAAACTGAGGGAGAAGCCGCGGGGCGGATCCTAGGGTTACGCCAAGAGGAAGAGAGGCGTCGCTATTTGAGAGGCTTGGCTGAGCAATCTCGGAGTGCAAGACAGACTGACGAAACGCTTATTGAACACACAATAGAGGGTCTAGCCAAATTAGCCATTTCAAAAACCTCGGGAAGGAGGGAAGCATCCTGAAACTTCGGCACGCTGGGAACAACCACGAAGTGGGCAAGAAGAATTGCAAGGGGAAATAGAGAGTACTAGCGTAGGAGGAGGGAGCACTCCGGCAGTCCCAGCAAGAAGCGCCTCGGCAGGAGGAAGTGTCTCGGCAGGAGGTGCCTCGATAGGAGGGAGCATTCCGGCAGTCCGGACAGGAAGTGCCCCGGCAGGAGGAAGTGCCCTAACAGGAAGTGTCCTGGCAGGAAGCGCCCCTGCAGGAGGAAGCGTCCCAGCAGGAAGCGTTCCGATAGGAGGGAGTGTCCTGGCAGGAAGCGCTCCGGCAGGAGGGAGCATCCCGACAAGAAGCTCTCCGGCAGGAAGCGCTCCGGCAGGAGGGGGTGTCCCGGTAGGAGGGAAGAAAATGGCAGGAGTTAAGCAAAATTTCCCAGATTCACTGGAGATGGGTCTTGAAGACCTTGCACGACACTGTAAAATGTGCATCACCATATGGAAGGCCAATGGAGAAAACAATGCAGATCAATGGTTACAAGCCTTTTCGGCCACCCTAAGAGGGATAGCTATTGGTTGGTATACAGACTTGGAGGCCAGTCAGAGAGCCACCTGGAAAGATTTCCGTACTGCATTCGAGGAGGAATTTAGACTCTTACGGGATGATGATGAGATAGTTACAAAAATCTATAACACCAGACAAGGGAAAAATGAGTCAATCAGAAGTTATACTAGTAAACTCAAAGAATTGGTAGGGAAGTTGGATAACAAACTTGCCGACAGGTTGAAAAAAAGATGGTTTATTGAAGGACTAACCCCATCGCTGAAGCGGAAAATGAAGATAGTGCCACCACCATCTTTTAAAGAAGCATGCACCCGGGCTATGGACATAGAAAGTGAGAATAAAACTTCCAAGGCTAAACAACAAGGAAGCGGAAGTGAAAGTTCAGAAGAAAGTGGGGATGAATCTAAAACCATCCAAGCCCTGAGGAAAGCAATGATGCGGCTAATGAAGGAAGTAGCAAGAAGCAAGGAGGAAAAGAAAGAGGGTAGGGACCTTTGGTGCACAGATTGTGAGGAGGGTCATACAAAAGAGACGTGTTCGGGCAAAGCCTTTGTGACATCTGCTAGGTGTTAGGACACACAATCAAAGAATGCCCTTACAACTTGAAGGCAAGAAGTGCCCAAGTATTTTTCACACAAGGAGAACAATCCACACCACCCGTCACACCCCCATGTAACACTAATACCAAAGCATCACCAGGAGGGTACAGGAACAATAGAAGGGGAAGCAATAACAACAGTAATAACAACACACCTCGGAGGGCAATCCAGTACGATTCTAAAGGAAGACTCATGATCCAATGTAGGCGATGTAACCAATGGGGACACTTCGCCCGAGATTGCTAGGATGGGGGAGGGAATGAAGGAATGATGTGTAAATGGTGTGGACCAGGCAACCATGATGATGCGAATTGCCCTAAGCAAAAGGGGGTAAATAGGCTGGACATTGTAGACTTTGAGCAAGAAGTTTTGGCCCTCACAAGAATGCAGGCAAGGAAACTTGAGTACCCAGACATGGCTATAGAAAAAGAAAGATTTCAAGAAGCCACAAAAGACATTAGGCATAGTACAGAGGAAAGGAGGTAAAGTACGGCTAAAACCCCAAACAAGGGGCCAGTACTGAACATCATGAAATAGGTGTTGGAGACTACCATCTCGGTAAAAAGCATGGATCTGCTGGAGACTATACCGCAGCTTCGGGTAGCCATAACACAAGGAATGAGGAATCAAGAGGAAAGTCTTAGGAGGGAAGAGAAAATAGAGAAACAAGAAGAGGAAACAGGGGAGAAAAAGGATACCCTATTCACCATTGGGACAGGAAGGACACCTGCAGTAGTGGAAATGGAGATAATGGGATGTAAACTATCTAACACTATTGTGGATGGAGGGTCTGGTGTGAACGTTTTACCTGAAGAGACTTGGAAGGCGCTAGGGAAACCCACACTCTGGCCACCCACATTCCAATTAGTGGGAGCAGACCAACACGGAATCAAGCAGATAGGAACCTTAGTGGGACAAAAGGTAATAATTGGTACACAAGAGTTCTTCCTTGACTTTGTGGTGATTACCTTGGAAAAGAAGGGGTACGATGCATTGCTCGGGAGGGGTTGGCTAATTGCAGCAAAGGCTACCCACAATTGGAAGAGAAATACCCTATCCATAGAAGTAGATGGGAGAAAATATGTAATAGATTTAATAAACCAATGTGTGAGTCAGGATCTGGCATTTGACTCAGAGGAAGAGGACCTAGAAGGAGCAGAACCAGATGATGAAGGGGTGCTCCGGTTGGGAGAATGCTCTGAAGATGAAACTAGCTCCCTCCAGAATGGGAGACTATGACGTTTTCCAGCCAGAATGCAATATGCTACAAATTCAAGAAACATAAGAAAGTTACCCGGAGGGGTATAAGGAATATAAGGAGGGTACGACAACCATCAATGAGAAGCTTGTGCACATATTTGAAGAAAAGGTGGAATATAAGGAAGCCAAATTGCAAATTATGAACCTTGGAGGAAAGGACGAACGCAAGGAAATCCTAATAGGAGACGATTGGGACCCCGTATTGAAGACAACTGCCTTCAAAATTTTCTTGGAATACAAGGATTATTTGCATAGACATATAAGGACTTAAAAGGAGTTCCACCTGAATTATGCGTCCATCGAATACTATTAATACTAGGTGCAAGGCCTGTGCGTAGACGACCGTATCGGATGAACAAGAACTATGCCGCCAAGGTACAGGAGGAAATCACTAAGATGTTGAAAGCAGGGATCATATTTAAGGTACAAACCAGTGATTGGGTGTTCCCCATAGTCATATCTTTGAAGAAGGATGGCATGGAAATTCGGATATGCGTGGATTTCAAGTGCTTGAATGCGGTAACTATAAAAGACCCCTTTCCTATCCCCTTTACAGATAGTATCCTTGAAGAGGTAGCTGGCCATGAAATATACTCCTTTATGGACGGGTTTTCAGGCTATAACCAAATCAGCATTGCTAAGGAGGATAAGTTAAAGACCACATTTGTGGTGGAAGATGGGGTGTACGCCTATAATAGAATGCCATTTGGGCTGTGCAATGCACTAGCCACCTTCTAAAGAATCATATTACATATCTTTCATGGTATGTCTGTGGGCAGTTTCAGAGCTTTCCTCGACGACTGGTCGGTTTATAGCGGAAAGGAACACCACCTTAAGATCTTGGGTGAATGCATGGATCGATGCAGAAGAGCCAGACCAGCCCTGAATCCAAAGAAATGCAGATTCATGGTACCTCAAGGCAGACTCCTGGGCCACATAGTATGCAAGGAGGGCCTGAAAATAGACCCTGACAAGATCAGGGTAATATTAGAAATGGAAGCTCCATCAGACGTCACCGGGGGTGAAGTCCTTCTTGGGACATGTGGGGTACTACAGAAGGTTCATAAAGGGATTTTCTGGTGTGTCTCTACCATTAGAAAAGCTCACCAGGAAAGGGGAAAAGTTTTGCTGGGAGAAGGAACAGGAGGAGGCATTCCAAGAACTAAAGGAGAGACTTGTAAACGCTCCAATACTCATATACCCAGATTGGGACAAGGAATTCCACGTCCATGTGGATGCTTCCAACTACGCCATAGGAGCCACCCTAACACAAATGGGGTAGGAAGGAGTGGATCATCCAGTGTACTTCGCAAGCCGGCTTCTCTCCAAAGCAGAGCAGAACTACAGTACCACTGAGCGGGAGGCACTAGGTATGGTTTATGCAATACAAAAATTCAGAAATTACTTACTAGCCACCCCCTTTAAATTTTTTGTGGATCATCAAGCACTCGTGTATCTTGTGAATAAACCGGTAATCCAAGGGAGAGTAAGTAGATGGTTAATCCTCTTACAAGAATTTACTTTTAAAATCATAGTCCGGCCTGGAAAAAATCATATAATTGTAGACCAATTATCAAGAATCAAGTCTGGAGAAGCTGCAGGAAGCAGAATGAATGAGGATTTTCCTGATGCCCATTTATTTTGAATTGCCGTATTGCCCAAATGGTACGAAGGGGTAGGCCAGTACCTGTCAACGGCTACCTTTCCTCAGGAAATGAGTATACAAGAAAGGAGGAAAATTGCACTCAAAAGCGGGACATTCCAGTTAATTGAGGGATTGCTATACAAGAAGGCGCTAGATGGGATTTTAAGAAGATGTGTTATGGAGGAGGAGATCTCAGGAGTCCTGAGGGAATCTCACGAAGGACTAGCAAGGGGTCATATGGGGCCAGATGCAACAACATGGAAGGTATTGTTGGCAGGTCTATGGTGGCCTACGCTGTATGCGGATGCTAGAGAATGGGTCCTGAGTTGTGATACATGTCAAAGGGTAGGGAAACCCTTGAAAAGAGATTTTATGCCACTGTTTCCATCGCAACCACAGGAGTTGTTCGAGCGGTGGGGTCTAGATTTTGTGGGGCCCTTGCTTGTGAGCAATAACCGCAGATGTAGGTACATAGTGGTGGCAATAGAGTATCTTACAAAATGGGCCGAGGCAAGAGCCCTTCAGAAAACACAACCCGGAGTACGACCATATTCCTCTATGAACACATAGTAACAAGGTTTGGGATACCACTGCAACTTATAAGTGATAGGGGGGGTGCACTTTGTAAATGAGACGATCAGGACTATGACTAGTGAGTATAAAATTTTTCACTCATTCTCCAATCCATACTACCCGAGAGCAAATGGTCAAGCGGAGTCGACAAATAAAATATTAGTAGCAATCTTATACAAAACTTGTGGAGTAGAAAAGGGAGATTGGGAAGAGAGATTACTTGCAGTATTGTGGGCCTACAGAATGACTTACAAAGCCACCATAGGGCAAACACCATTTCATTTAATGTATGGGTAGGAGGTAGTGATGCCTATGGAATTTGGAGTACCCAGCCTGAGAATAGCAGTGGAACACAGACTCGGAGAGACGGAAAGTTTAAAGGAAAGGCTTAATGCCTTGATAAAGCTGGACGAAAAAAGGACACTGGCCTAATGGGCCACCCACGTGGCACAGGACCGATGAAAATTTTGGCATGATAAGCACCTCAAGAGGATGAATTTTAGACCTGGCCAGTTAGTACTCAGATATAATGGGAAAAATGTAATCAAACTGGGTAAGTTTAAAGTATGTTGTATGGGACCCTACAAAGTCCTCGAAGTAAGAGAGAATGGAGCCATAAAATTATCCACTTTAGATAATATTCCGGTAAAAGACTTGGTAAATGGATCAAAATTAAGACCCTACATCGAGAAAAAGGAGATAGTCCCTGTATGTCACTTGGAAATAGCAGAAGAAGTAAAAGAAACAACTAAAGAAGATGTCAACTGGGAAATAATAAAACCTAACCCTACTTCCCACGAAGTTTATAAAAGACTAAAATATGGTGGCATAAAACATCACTTTGTGGGAAGAAAGGAAGGCAGCTCAGAGACGACAGAGCCAGCAGAAGGAGGACATCCGTATGCCGTATGGACAAAGGAAAGACGGGAATAGGGACCAAGGATCTGTACGACAACTTTCGTACGTAGTAGAGCCAAGTATGGATGTGACCCAAGACCCGTATGAAGAAGCAAACCCCCGTACGCGCAAGATAGGTACGAGAGGAATACAGGCCGTACGCCGTACAGACGTATGAAGAACCACATGCAAGGGTCGTATGGTACGAGACTGAGCTAGCCGTACGTACTGATCCGTACGGATGAAGAACACCAGCGCAAGCAAGCCGTACGGGACCAGGAAGAAGGACGTACGAGCAGAGGCCGTACGGAGGAGAGAAGGGCAGCAGTACTGACGGTAGCCGTACGAAAGGAGGAAGTGACAGTCACTATATGGAAGGAAGCAGTGGCAGTCGTACGGCGGGTAGGCGTACACAAGGAGAACACGCCATCATCCGTACGTATCAGGAGGAGCCGTATAGAAACAAACACTAGGCTCCGAAGTAAATCTATACGGACGGTTTGGGAATTGGTGCAGATAGAGCACGTGTTACAAAGGAGAACGGTTGGAAACGGTTGGGGAACAACAAAACATATTGGTAGAGCACCATTAACAAGACTCCATAAAATGGTAAAAATAAGTATGGGCAACCCAAGCAAAGGGGAGATCATAGACTCCAAACAGACAAAACAGGTCTTGCAGGCGAGAAAGGGGAAGAAGATGACAAGTCAAAAGATCAAAAGGAATGTTCCTGAGAGAAGCACCACAGCCAATATCAGCTTTGAAAGTATAGTAGGAAGTGAATGTCGTGCCTGGTGGGAGAATGCAGATGAGAAGCACGCCCTCAAGGAAGCACTACGGAAGGCAGAGGTAGATAAGATCATTTTTATGCCCATTTTTGATATAAAAGAATTGGAATCTATACTACGAGCTATGGTGGAGGGATATGATAGGCAGGCCCACAAATCTGTCATTCAATACTCCCAGCAAACTGTAATTGTTTCCTACTCTGCCAAGGAAATAAACAAGGTATTTGGAATACCTGACTGGGGACAGGAGATCACGAAAGCTCCAAAAACACCAATGGCCATGGAGGAGAAGAAGTGGCTGGAGTTAGTCTATAAGAAGAACCTCACCAATAAGGTATGGAATAATATTCTAAAGAACAATAGGGGTCTGAAAAAGATTTTTAAAGCTAACGCAGAGTGGAGATGCATTGTAGACCTGGTGAAGAGCAAACTCACTGCTGGTAGCCGCACATTCGATATTGCCATCTGGCTGCTGCCAGTAGTGGATGGGCTAAATAGAGGGCAGATATACAACTGGGCACAATTCCTGTCAGACAGGTTACGGGAATTCATGGAATTGAAACATAAAGCATTCTATATGCCCCACCATGCAATAACCCTATTTCTGGAAGTAGTTCGCCTGCAGGTAGTGGTGGAGCATAGAGGACCGCTGATTCCAACGAGTAGGGTGGAACCCTACAAACCAGCTATGTCATACTGGTTTCACTTGGATACCATGGGAACAGGATTAGGTGGGGGAGAACCACAGACGAAGAAACTCAGAAAGGAAGTAGTGAAGAGTCTCTCTGCAGAAGAATCTTCCAGCTAGGAGGAAGGGGGAGAGGACAGTATGGAAGATGACACATCTTCAGACTCCCAGGAGGAGGAAATCCGCCTTAGCCATCTGAAGGGTACGTCGCGAGATGTCACTTTTTTGCCACTAGAAGGGCCATTACCAGGAGGGGTACCCGAGTATGCAGAGATTCACAAAACCACTAGCACCACAACAGAGAGAGGAAGTACCATGATGAGTACGGAGGAAGAAGGGAATAGACAGGAGAAGGTTATCAGATGGGGCACTACAAGAATCTCCTTGCCTGGCATGGCTAACCTGATTTCGACAGATCAGCAGGTGCAAACCAAGATCATAGACCTTTGAGGAGGCCAAGCTGGTAGCCACAAGATAAGACTCCATACCTCACAAGGTATGGAAGTAACCCAACTAGTCGCCCTGGTGGTACAGGCTAATGGAAAAAGGGACTCAGAGGGTACAAAGGGACAGACAGATACACAAGGGAAGGATGCAGGCGAAGATAGAATTTTGGAAGAGGTAGATAGACTGTTGGAGGAAGAAGGAATGGTACTTCCACCTTCACCACCACCCAGCGAGGTCAGAGAGGACACAACAGGAACCCAAAATCAACCTCGGGGTGAGGCCGCAATCACACTAGAAGACAGGGCAACAAGGTTCCTTAAGGAACTAGTAGCTATGGAGCAGGCCAAGAGCTAGGATGGGGAAGCCATAGTTGAAGTAGCAAAGTCCTTGGAAGCTTTCGTGAAAGGAGCTTGTGAAACAGATTGGAGCTTACTTGAGCAAAGGGGATACACAAGAAGAGAAGTGGCCGAGGCGTGGATAACGGCAGGCATCATACCATATGAATAGGGGCAGGCACCACTCATGCACACTCTGGCAGAGATAGAGGGGGCCTTTAGGAAGACCTACTTGGAGCTTCAACAGGAAAGGGGGCTGACTAGTGGCATGAAGGAGTGGGCAGAAGAAAAGGTTGCATGGCAGAAGGAATGAGTGGCTCTGGAAGAGAAAGCGGCACAAGCGGAAGCAAAGAAGATGGATGCTTTGCGGGTCCTCCAGAGAGTTCGGGCCAAGCAGAAGCTAGCAGAACGAGATCTGGCATGCGTCCGGGAACAAGCTTCAAATCCAAGGATGTCCTCACAACTCAATTTTGAAGCATAATTTTGCTTTTAGCATTGTTGTCGTCTGGAAGACGACTGTTTTTTTTTTGGGGGGGGATAAATGTAGTATGAATAAAGGAATATTGTATTACTTCTAGTTATAACTTGTCAAGAGGGTAGTTAGGAGCGAGGAGGTGCGTTCGTTGGTTTTCCCAACCAACCGACTACCTTATAAGCACTTTGGTCTTTGATGTAAAACTGTTGGTTTTTGGTATCAATAAAGAAGATAGCATTTCCTCACCATTTTGGTATTCTGGTACTTTTGTATTGGTATGGTGTTCTGGTATTATGTTGTTTGACATTGATGTTTAATATATTGTTCGTACCATTGATACTAAGTTCCATTCTGTACCTTATGCTTGTATAACCATTCTACACTCTTTGTCTTCTTGGTCAACCCACTCATGGTCCTCAGTGAAGACAGGATCGATAGACTCAGTGAGCCACTCGGACTCTAGATCGATCTCCGCTAGAGTGATCGGAGAGGAGTCAGTGTCTGAAATTTGGTCCTAAGATGGAGGTTGTAATGAACAAAGACAAGATCATTCAACCTCTCCATAGATAATCTGTTATGCCTCTTCGAGTGGATGTACTCTAACATGGACTAATTGTGCTCACATCCAGAAGTGCTACATGGCTGACTCAAAATATGGATGACAATTTTTTGAAGGTTTGGGGTTGTAGGCCCAAACATTTGCCACCATTTATCTGAAATAATGAATTTTTTTTTTTTTTGTCTTATTTCCAAGTTTCCAACTTTAAGGCTAGATTATAAAATCAAAATTCATAAGCCACAAACTTAAGAATGTTAAGTTTAACATATATTTCTACCTAGTTGCAATTTTGTCCGAGTGTCTTTGCACATCTTGCTTGTGAAAATCACCCCTAATGCATTATTATATGCATCCATCTTGTGCAGTGTAGCTGAGCCATAACTAGACATCTTTTGTATCACTGTATATAGGCCACTAAGAACCTCCTCATTCGCCTTGAAGTTATTGTGGAAACAAAATGCTGGATTGAGGAAATAAGCTACTGCATGGATGGGCTGGCAAAGCTGGTTTTGCCATCTCCTATCAATTATCTCCCAAATGGGGCCATACTTATCCTCAACTCTTACATATATGGATCTAATGGCCTCCTTGGTCCTATCCATGTCCTCATATATGTAGCCCACAGAGGGCTTCTCCCCATCAACAACTTGTAGGAGAACTACCAGGGGCTTAATGACCTACAGATAATGTTAAACAAAAACAGTTAATTCATAAGTGTGCATTAAAATAAGTAAAATTGCAAAGTTGCAAACAAAACAAAAATATGCATATAAAATTATAAAAATTAAATACTAAATATTAAATAGTCTGTAATATATTTACTTGAACGATCTCTTCACAAGGGGTCCAAAAACCTGCCTCATAAAAAATGCAATCTGCCACATCCATCCTTGTAGTGGTCGTAGCATAGGATAAGGAACTCCACTCCTCACCATCAAACATGTGCCTCAAAGCTGCCTTTGATTTCATCAAGGATTTTAGTGTGAGAAAATTTGAGGCAAATCTTGTGATACCAGGACGAGCCAACTCGTTTTGCCCCGTGTATTGCCTCATAATGCTAAGGACCAATGCATGATTGTAGACAAATTTGTAGATATTTTTGGCCCTTTCAACACATGCTTTCACCCATCCAAGCTTACCAATATCCCCCAGCATGAGGTCAAGGCAATGGGCCGCACGTGGAGACGAAAAGTTTTTCAGGTGCCTCTCCATCAAAAGTTTACCTGCATCAATTTTAATTAATTAGAAATTTAGATGTGATAAGAAAATTTTAAATAAATTCATGGATGCCTCTCCATCAAAACTTTAAAGTTTACCTGCAACAACATAAGTTGTTGCATTATCTGTCACCACTTGCACCACATTTTCTTCCCCCACCTCACATATGACTTCCTCAATAGCCTCACATAATTGTGTGGCATTTTTTCACTTGTGAGGAAGCATCAATGGACTTCAAGAACATGGTGGATCCTGAAAATAAAGCAAAATAATTATCAATGATCATTGATTAAACAATAAATCAAAATTTAAATTATTCAATGCATTTAGAGAAGTAGAATGATCAATCACCTGCGCAGGAAACAAGAAAATGTAGGAGTGTCCTATTCCTCCTATCCGTCCAACCATCTGTCATGCTGGTGCAACCCTTTCGGCTCCAAGATTGTCGGTGGTCCTTTAGCTCAACTTTGATATCATCAACCATTTCTGACAAGAGGGGGCCACTTAACTTAGTATCAGTAGGGGCTTTAAACCCTACCCCACAAATGGTTACGACATCTACCATGCCTTAGCAGTTAGGAGACTTGTCACAAATAGATTATCATTAGACAAAACAAAGTTCAACTTCGAATATAAATTTTAAAATTTAATTTTAAACTTAAAGCAATCAAATAAGAAAGAATTACCTGGCTGTAATAAATGGAATATTGCAAAAATACCAAAACTTGCAAATTAGTTTTCTTGCAGCATCATGGACCTCCTTGTTCCAACCCATGCTCTCAAGCGAAGGCTGTGCATAAGGAGTATTGTGTGACACAAAATAATTGTCCAACTTGGATCTTCGGACTCTAGGACCAAGGGTAATAGTGCCTCTAGGAGGAGCATAAGCAAAAGCACTAGCACTAGCATTAGCAAAAGCACTAGGATTAAAGGGAGGCATGGAAGAAACCTCTCCAACACAACCTAGGGATGTGGATACGTCTGCGGATGCGGATGAATGGGAACCAATAGCATTTAACTCTTTCAATTGCCTCTTCTTAGTTACCTTTTCTTGTTCAAATGTTTCTAACTTGACATAACAGAAACGAGTTGCCTCGAGAGTTGCTTTTTTACATGGCTCAACATCATTGCCACAGATGCCAGCAGTATGGTATTTAAATCTATTGATGCCACCATGATTAATTTTTTTGCAAAAAGAACATTTTGTTTGATTTTTTTGTCTACCAGGAAAGTCTTCAGTATATTTCCAAGCCTCATCCTTTTTAGGCATTGAAAAAAATCTTAGTTGCCGATTTGGGTGCAGATACAAATGCAGATGCGAGAGTCAGGTGTGTGGATGTGTGAATTTTTTTTTTTTGGTTTTTGGATGCATTTATATATATATATTTAAAAAAAAAGTATATATATATTATATATATGCAAAGAAATGCAAAAAATATACAAAATTAAATCATTTGATAGTATGATACTTCACCACTGATCAAGATATCTGATAGTTCACAAATATTCAAATTGAAATAAGTTAATAACTAATGAGCCATATGATATATGTCTATGTTGACGATTCCAATGCAAATTAGAAAATCATTACAATTACAAAATCAAAATACAGTTCATGATTCAATGTTCATCAATCCGAATCAGAATCATATGGATTCGCAAAAAGTCCTCATCATCTCCAACTCCTCCAACTGCTGCAAGTTCAAGATCATTTGAACCCAAAACAGTTCCACTTGTGCCAGATGCACCATGTGTCATGATGCTATCACCATTGTCATACATGATTGCAGTAAGATCTTGAATCGTTGCATCCAAGTTCGCACACTTAGGTTCTACATCCCAAAGCTTGGCTGCCCCTTGTAGTGATCTTCCTTACGTGACAAAAGACACAAGTTGGTATGAATGTAAACCAAGTCTTCAACTTTCTTTGAGCACAATCGGTTATGCTTCATTGAGTGGATAAAGAAGTATGTACTCCAATTCCGTTCAATAACAGAAGAACTTTCAACCTGGACAATGTTCACAAAATCAGAGTAAAACATAAAATGAAAAGCAAATTAAAGAATTGTAGAATACAAGTGGTAAACAAAAAATAAAAAAACTTGTGAGAGGATCTTTATTGCAAGAGCTTGTAGATTGTTAAATGGTTGACCATAGAGGTACCATCATGTGATAGCTCCCATGTTGACGTTATTTTGGTCCTTTACTGCAAATGGACTAAGTTTTGCTCCTGAAGCAAATAAGCCAAATTCTAGCCTAACTTTTTTGTGCATTTCATCATCTAGGAAGAGTCTTGCAAAATCTTTGTAGCGCCCATTAGCAACTTCTTCATCCACATATGGTGCTACTCTATCTGACATAGCAAGTATGTCCTTGTTATAGTACCTTGGAGATAAGGCATATGCAAGGAGGTGCAATGTGGTAGTCATCTTTTCCCAACGATGAAGAATGATTGATTCCAGCTGATTGGATAAGGCTTCACATTGTGTGGGGTCTTTCTCATGTTTTTGTATGAAATGTTTTACCTTCTCTACCATTGTGTCCATGCCATCATAGACATCCCCCAAGCAAGGCTGATCTGTATCAGCAAAGCGGAGGATAGTCATGATAGGGTCCATGAAATCTAATACAAATTGCACACGAGCCCACCAACTATCATCCAAGATCAATGCCTTGACCTTTTGGGCCCTCTCTGAATTCGAAGCCTTCCATATACCCCACTGGCTAGAAATACCCATTTGTCTTAATGCCCCTTGCACCTTTACAAGTCATCTCATAATAATAGTATGAGACACAAATTGGGTTTTAACCACCTAAGCAAGTTAATAACAATGTCAATAAATATTAAGCAAAGTTATATACAATTTGATAATTGAACATGACATAATTTTTTTTCAAATTAAATAAATAAATTAAATTTAGTAATTACAATTTACTTTCAACAACTCCAATTTGGAGAATGATTTGAATATCGATTGTGACATGTGACAGTTCATCACAAACATCTGTATCTTCTCCCTTTCTTGGTAAATTTGCTTCACCCAAACTATTTGAGTGCCAATTTGTTGCACGACCAAGTTTAGGGAGTGTACGGTGCATAGTGTCCAAAAAATATGGTCATACTGGTCCTCAACCAAAGCACCTGCACCCCTACAATTTTTGGTATTGTCTATAATCACCTGGACCACATTCTCACTACCCACCATCTCTATGGCCTCAACGAGAATTCTGAAAATGAAATGTGAATCTTTCATTTCCCCTTCAAAATCAACTACCTTAAAAAACATTGCCCCTTTGGGGGACACTGCGATCGCATTAATCAATGGCCGATTTTTTGTATCCTTCCATCCATCATAAACAATAGAAACACTTGAAGCTTTCCAAGATTTTCTAATTGGTCGAATAGCTCTCTCTACACGAGTCTTCTCTTTTTGCAATAGAGTGGTACGCACCTTTTCATACTTAGGACTTGTGTAATCAGTCGGTGCTTTATTGATGGTTGTCACCATTTCCTTCCAATATGTTGATCTCACTAAGTTGAAAGAAAGACCATTGGCATAGAGGCAACATGCAATGGCTTGATCAAAAAACTCTCTTGCCTCCATTTTAAATGCAGTGTCCAATGGACCTCTTTTGCGGGGGGCAATTTCTACTTCTTCCTCTTCCTCTCTCGGTACAGGTACTTGCAAGAATGGATGTTTGGAGGATACAATTGGTTCAGTGGGTAATTGCATTATTTTCTTTCCGGATGGAGGTTGATAAAAGCTTTGTTTTGATCTTTTAACGAATTTATCAGGAGCTTCTTGTTCTTTTACATATGAAGCTATTTGTGCATTAGAGATCCCCTTCCCAGCAGTGCCTTTGCACATTGCCATTCCTTGGCCTGCAGGGCCCATAAAATGAAGTTTGACCTGAGAATATGAGCTATTGAATGATTTTCCTTTGTTACTTTGACAATAATTACACTTCCAAACATATGAGCCACCTCCTGAAACCTGTGATATTCTTGTGGTATGTCTCCATAAAGGAGATCCTACATCAATTTCGGAACTATCGGCTCCTTGCCCTCTCACTGAACTTTGAGTACCGGTGGCAGCCATTCTTGCACAATACAATCTAATTTCTTCCTATAATAAGAAATTAAATAAATTAAAATTAGAAAAAAACTATGAACATCAAGCATACAAGTGCAAAAAAATGATACAAAAACACTAAAATAGATAGTTAAACTTGTTTCTTTATTTCTTCAAAAAAAAAAAAAACTTGTAAAATTTCTTCCCAAACTTGAAAAAATTCATCAAAATCTCAAAAAAATTCATTAAAGTACTCAAGAATGGGATCAAATGCTTACCTTAGATGCTTCAAACTCCTTTGTGGAAGCTATCTCTCACCCTATGAACGATCCTCTTTGAAAATAATCACCTTGCCTTCAAAATGCCAAAATGGAGACCAAATGAGAAGAGAGCCTAGATGCAAACAAAATGAGATGCAAAAGGATTGAATGACCTCTTTCAAGGCTCATTTAGTGTTTAGGAGCAAAAAAAAGGAGTAAAAAATGTTATATTGCACATGTTTTATTGTTTTAAAGTGTTTTTTTGGAAAATGTGTCTGAAGTGAGGTTGGGCCCGTGGATGCATTTAGATGCGCCCAGGTTCCCTATGGATGCCACCTGAAAGCGCATCTGGGGCGCTCGGATGCTTGTTGATGCGTCGGTGATCTGGGCACCCAGGATGCGCTTCCAGGTGGCATCCAGAGGGCATTCAGCCTTGGATCCGCATCTGGGTGCATTAGAATCCGCTTCCACGCCCAGGAAGCTTGCTTTGGTAACTAAGAGAAAATTAATGTTTTCAAAGCGTGAAGGCTGCTGCAATAAGACAATTTTATGAACAAATTACCATTTGTGCATTGTATTTTATAAAGTTATAAACTACTAGAAAAAATCAGCAATTTCTACGTTTGTGCACTGTGTTTTTTTCTTGAAAATTTTCAAATTTCAGAGGAAGAATTTAGAAAAATTTGTAAAAACATGTTTAGAATTTTTTCAAGAAACAAATCTAAGGTTTTCTATTGTTCTACTTCTGTCATTGAAGTATGCAATTTATATTTTAATAGAAAACATTCAAGATTTGGAAAGTTAAACTTAAAAAATTTAATAAAAAAATGAAAATCTATAAACATACAAAAAACAACCAACAAAATCTACAAAGTTGAACACTTACCTCTTTCAAATGAATTGAGAAGTCTTGGAACAACTACTATGGACTACTTGATGTTCTCAATGCAAACCTATAACCTCCTTAATGTGATTTGTGGACTCCTTAATGCTCTTCTTCCCTGCTGGTTGCAAACCTGTGGCCTCTTGTTATTCTTCCTCTCTCACACTTTTCCTCTCTTCTTCTTATAACAAGCAAATAGATCACCTTTTAGGGCAAAATAGAAAACATATTGAAAAAAAAGAAAGGCAAAAACTTTTTTTTTTGCCAGTTGAATGATTTGCTGCCGCCGACTGGGTCATGGACCACGGGCTTGACGAGTAATGGCATGACCCACTAACTTGGCGAGTTACGCAGGTCATGGCCTATGACCCACCGACTCATGTGGCCGGGTCACCAAAACTCACCGAGGCCAGCTCGATTCATTGACCCAGACTACCCGCGTGACCCACGGCGAGTTTGGGGACTCTGCCTTTAATACCCTATTGATAGATTTGTAAGTTGCGTCTAAGCAGATGTATCCCATGCCTCTTTCCCGTTCAAGACTTTTCACAGTTTTATTAAATGCTATTATCATCTTTTTATAATTTGTGGTTATAGTAATTAACCATGCCTCATTCATATATTAGAATTATTGATTATATCGATGACTATTATTATATATTATATTATTATATTGATAATAGATTATATTATTTTATTATATTAATAATTAATTATATTGTATTTTATTTGTTAATTTATTTATCTTAATTTTATTATGATTTATTATTCAATCCTAATTTAGATAGGGGACATCACAGTCCGCCCTTCCCCAAAATTGCTTGCCCTCAAGCAATGCCAATTCAATGTGAGTGACTTTTGTCGTGCAATCCTCTTGCCTTAACCTTTAGTGATATAGAATTTCTGCCTTAGTTCCTTTCTAGGAATCTTAACATTCACTAAGAATGCTCTTTATCTAGCCACGACACTCACTAAGAATATCCTTGATCTAGCCTTGACACTCACTAAGAATGTCTTTAATTCTCGACACTCACTAAGAATGTCCTGGATCTTGACACACATTAGGAATGTCCTCTTTCAAAGATATGTAATCTCTGCCTTGTAGTAGGATGCCCTTTGCAGTTCTCCCTTAATCACAATGCAGTAGGGTGCCATGATAGTGGTTCTACCTTAATAGCAGTTCTTCCTTAATAGTGGTTCTCCCTTAACTACTTCTGCAATAGGGTGTCCTTAGCGGTTTCCCCTTAATCACAACGTTGAAGGTGCTCTTATAGTGGTTCTCCCTTAACTGCTATTGCAATAGAGTGCCCTTAGTGATTCTCCCTTAACTATTTCTGCATAGGGCACCCTCAACGGTTCTCTCTAAATCACAACGCAATAGAGTGCCCTTATAGCTGTTCTGCCTTAACTGCTACTGCAATAGGGTGCCCTTAGTGGTTGTCCCTAACTATATTTGCATTAGGGTGCCCTTAGCGGTTCTCCCTTAATCACAGTGCAATTGGGTATTCTTATAGCGGTTCTCCCTTAATTGCTACTGCAATAGGGTGCCCTTTGCAATTCTCCCTTAATTGTAGCCTTAGAAAGGTTCTAGCAATAGGGTGCCCTTGGCGGTTCTCCCTTAATTGCAGCTCTTTTCCCGTCTATTATGGATACCCTATACTTTGGTGTACCCATCCTGTTTCCATGCTGAATATTCTTCTATTATGTGTGCTTGAATCCCTCTGCCTCATAAATGCCTTGGTTCCATGGTTCTTAACATTTTAAGTATAAGCCTTTCTTTATTGATACATCTTTTTGTTCGGGTGCTTCCTTGTCTTTGTATTAGTGCCCTGTACTCCATTGTTCTTTGCAAGATTAAAATGTTTTATACTTTAAATTGCTGCATAACTTACTTCCATTGTTGTTTTTTAAATGCATTATAATCGTTTATATGTGTTTATCTCTACTTGACTTGATGTGCGTTGTAATCTTTCATCTGCTGCTGATTGGAGAATAAACTTGCTACCTTCCTAAACATAAGTGCTGTAGTAACTTGTGACCGTCCACTTACTTGAAAGCCCTCAAACTGCATTATCACATGTGGCCATCGTAGGAAGACCGCCTATGGATTAGCAATCTTACATATTAGGTTCTTTTAAGTTTCTGCTTGTTATTTGACCATGTTTTTCTGTCACAGGGAACATCCTTTGAGGATTTATGCAATACATAACTCTTGCTTTCCAACTGCAATCCTAGTGCATTATATTCCAAGTTTTCTACTTCCATCTGTGATCACAACCATATTAACTCTGAATTTATTTTTTATGTGTTTTTAGTATTTTGCTGGTGATTCTTATTTTCCAATGCTGAGAAGACATACAGGTTACTCCGCATCAAAGTCCTTCAGATATTATAACTGATGATCAACAAGGATAAAGAATGTATGAACTACAACTGAATATTTGTAATTCTCAGACAATACATAATATCTTCAATTATCCAAGAATGATTCCAAATTTGTCTTTGTGATTTCCTCTATTATCCATCTCAAGCACCAACACTTTGGTCTCAAAGAGAGCCTTCAAAACTCTTTGTTTTATCTTTTACCCTGCAGGATGGCAGGATCATGCTCTGATACTACTGTAATGTCCCCACTAGATTTTGTCCCAAATTTTACTGTTTATATTTCTTTGCATATTGTCAGACATTTTACAATGAAGGTATAAGTGTAGGGTTTCAGATAGCAAATATGATGGTGAAGGTTGTTGGTCGGAATGTAAGAGTAATTTTATGCATTGAAAAATATATAGACATGCCCCTAAACATTCATATTCATAACAGAACTGAAACTGATCACTTCCCTTCAAAGTTACAGTTGAGTAGAACAGATTTTAAAGATAAACAAGAAGAATTTTGGTCTTCCATTTCAAAGCTCCGTCATTTTTCATAATTGGAATGAATAGGTGTGGCACCCCTTGCCTATATTCAGTCTTGTACAAATGTTTTGTTACACCACTTGCAGATATTCTTCATTTTATGTTCACAGAGATATCTAGTGGGTCTAGAAACTGAGCGTGATGCCAAAATAGAGGCTGTTGAATATATATGGCAATCTGGAAAACTAAGTTGTTGAACAATCCACAGAATATTCTTTGTTAGCAGCAGACCTTCAAAACCACCAATAATATTTCAATGCACACTGGGCTGTATGAACTCACCTGTAAACACGAATATCATGTCTGATGACAACTCCAAACAAAGTCAAATACGGCCCCTAACTGCTTTTGATAATCAACGCATGAGATTCACCTTATTAATTATCCATGTGCGAGATTCATCATGGCCACTTTTGGAAGCATTTGTGGGACTGCGGTTTCCATAGCGCACAGTATTACAACCAGGAGTTTCTGAATAGGATTTCTGCCATCATCGCTGTAAGTTTCGAGCAGCTTCTTCCCGGAAATACTCCAAAATATGTGACAGTCGAGCCTCTTGAGTTGATGATCTCTGGAATAGAATGCCGCTGATCCCAGTATGAGTGAATGATGCAATAACTCACTTGAAGGAATGGATACCAATATCTTTTAATAACCTATTGGTGGATTTGTAAGTTGCGTGTGAGCAGACATATCCCATGCCTCTTCCCGTTCAGAACTTTTCATAGTTCTATTAAACACTATTATCATCTTATTATAATTTGTGGTCATAGTTATTAACCATGCCTCCTCAATCATATATTAGAATTACTGATTATATCGATGGCTATTAGTATTATATATTATATTATTATATTAATAATATATTATTGTATTAGTAATAGATTATTTTATATTATTATATTAATAATATAATATATCGAATTATTATATTAGTAATAGATTATATTGTATTATTTTTATTTGTTAATTTATTTATTTTAATTTTGATGAAGAGGACGTCTCATGGTGCACCTGGCAACACAGAGGTACCGATGGGAGGAGTGGGCTAGAATAGGGATCTGTTTGGATGGTTTTGAATTTTGGTTTGTTGATTAAGGGTACTGGCTTTTTTGAAGTTTTGTCTTAGGCAGGGTTTCACTCGTTTAAAATTGTAATGAGCCTTTGTTCTTTGCAGAGTCCCAGTGGCTTGTAAAATGTGTACTTCTGTGAATGGTCTGTTAATGGTAGTGGTTCGGGTGATAGTGCTCTGGTAATTGTGGGTTGGGATTATTTTGCAGCCATTAATGGCTCTGCTTCCTGGGTAGTAGTACCGTCTCAGTGGGTAGTTTTCTTTTGTAATGTCGAACAGAATTCATAGAGTGCAGGTGGAATGGAACAATGATGAATGGGTTTTGGGTGCTTTTTTGTTTCATGGATGCCGAAGCAAATATTTTTGGTATCTTGTGTAAGGTGGCGTGAGGGGTTTTTTGTCTGAACTTAATGATGTATAGATGTAAATTTGATTTATATGATGAATAAAATACAATATTATTACCAACCAAATTTTATTTATTTATTTATTTTAATTTTATTATCATGATTTATTATTCAATCCTATTCTATATAGGGGATATCACACTAAAAGTGTTTGTTCTTTAAAACATTGATTTCTGGGAGAAATTAAAGATACAAAGTCTAAATAAATTGGTCATCTTGTGACCTATAAATAAGTGCTTTGAGCACAAGAAGTTCGTATTGATAATGGACTTCATGCCTATTTTGCTTTACATTGTTCCATCTGATATTCTCATGCTTGCTTTATTGTGCTGTCTTTTTTTGTGTACTAGGATGAAGCTAAATAATGGCATTAACCTTTGTGTTGAGGTTTTTGGTCATCTAAGTGGTAGCTTTGCGTGCAACTCAGTGGCTAATTTCTTGAAATAATGTATCTTATGTTGAAGTCATTTTTCATTTCACATATTGTTAGGATTTGATTAGTGGTCTTTGCTTTAGCTTGTGGGAAGGTTTTTTCGTTTGTGCATTTAGACTAGTGGCTTTTACTCAAAACTTATAACATTTTGTTTGTGAGACAAGAGTTGTTACTAGTCTTGTGTTCACACTTGAGGCAAAAATATAAGTAGGTAGTTATTTCGTTCAGATGACATCTCCTAGGAAAGCATTTTATATTGTAAAACTCAACAACTCTATATCTTTGTGCGCCTAGAGTTAGTTTAGATGTTAGGGAGGTTCCCTTTATAATTTGAAGTGAGATTCTACGTCATGTATTGGTCTGGTTTGAATTGTCTCAAATGAGACAAAGAAAAACACCACCATTGCTTATTTTTTTCTTATTCTTACTTATAACTTAATGGCACATTCAATGTCTTTAAGTATAATTACCAAGATGTGGCAAGGTGTCCTACAAACATTTACCAAGTTGGCTCATAATTGCTGTAGTTAGGGGCACAAAAATTGAAATTTTGAACTTGAGGGGCATTCTTGTGCTAAGGTGGATGGATCTTCAGTGGCATTGAAGTGAACTTGCATTGTGAAATGATAATCTGTGATGTCCCCTTTTTCGAGCACATTATTTCTTGTTGCTTCGTTAGCCGTTTTATTATGTTTCTGTGGGCTAAGCAGGACTTTACATGAGTTAGTAAGATATTTGGCCTAGGTAATTCTAGTTTCAGGCCAATCAAAGTAGTTTCCGCAGGGTTTCCAGATACTATTTATAGTAAGTCAACATAGCTCAGTATTCTTGGCATTTCAGTGGTGGACTTGGAGCGTATCGGTGAGAGCTCTCCGACAAGCTATCACACATCGTCTTCGGAGTTCGTTTGATCATCCATTTTAATGCCAGAAGGTTTCATAGTGGGTTAATTAAGTCATGAAGTGGAAATATGAAAGGACAGAGAAAGGGAAATGGAAGAGTCACAACTTGTTGCTTTAAAAGAGGGAAAGGAGACTCCTATGGGGCATGCTTAATTTTATGAATTTATTTCTCTTCTCTTGAAGAATCCAGGAAGCTTCCAGCTTTTGATTTTGAAACCTGAGGATGAAAACCTTCAAGCTTTCTCGGTGGATTGGATGGAAACCCAATTCATCTTTGAGGTGGATTCACGACGGAGTTCACCATTGCACTTCTAGGTTCATGTTATCCGATCTCACTGTTGCATACTGTATTTTAGATTGGATTGTCTTGTAATTCCATTGTTGTTGTATTGCTGTTGTATAATGCAATAACATTTTCTGAGGAATTTATTGGAGCATATTGCTGGTTTATCTCTGTTGAATTGATAGTTTATTGCATGAAATTATTTTTTTAATTTTCTGAGACATCTTTGAGAAATATTGGGGAAAATATCCATTGGTGATATTACATAATCTTGAGGCAGGGAGCAAATGTATTGGGATAAGTGGCAAGTGGAGTAAATGTAGATGGGTAGGGACTAGGGCACAAGTAAAATCAGCACAAGAGTATGCCACTTGTTAATATGCATTTGCATTTAAGACATTCCACTTGGTGGGCATAAAACTAAATGAGAAATGAATTGGTATGTTAAGCTCGCCATTGCACATATGTACGTATATTTACTTTAACATATGCATTTCTTTTTATTGAACATATATATTTATTTTTATTCAAAAATCATTTCTTAACTTATATATAATGAAAACTACATTAGAGGCTATATACAGTTATACACATTGCATAAAAAAGAAGGTAACGCCCACTATAACAGTAAAATTTTACACAATTCATAGAAATAAATATTTAGTTATAGGGAAGACGAAAGGAATACTGATTACATACATCATTTGAGTTAGTTTTCAATTTGTCTATAGACTTGTCAAAAGCATCATCCATGATGTGGGAGTCTACTTTATTTGCTTGCAATCTTGTCAAAAATATCATTTGTGTTGTGTTACTCCAGTTTTAAACTCGGTTTTTGAAAATGAACAAACTAACTGTAGGAGTTTGGATGCTATGCTATGAGACTTGAACATGAAGCAAATTTCAATCTCATACTTAATGCCATGTTTTGCAGCGGTGCTATTTATCACAGAAGATACATGTATGGTTCAGTTGCATTGCTTCCTTTCACAGCCCTTTTTGCAGTATGTATTTTCTCTTGAACTTCAAAGTTGCATGTTTGGCTATTTTAAAATGGGTTAACCATTTGTTGGTTGTATATGCATGAACTATATTTATTTGTGATTATGGAGTAGGTGGTGCTTGAGATTTCCAGAGACCAATATCCATGCAAACAGGGAAGCATTTATACTGTGATATATCTAAAATTTTGCATTAGGAAGATCTTAGCTAATTTAGAATCTTTTGCGTGCTCAGAAATGGTTTTCTATCAAATGCATTTAACTGCATTTGGGAGGAAAAGTTATGGTCCTCATGATCTAAGGGAAATTTCATTATTATCATAAAGGTACAATGTTTTCAGCCGTTGCATGTTACAACGTTGAAACACTCCCATCCTCTTAGCAGGTCTGCTGTGAAGTATTTAGAAGAGCATTACTCATGGAATACATAAAAATATTTGTTTTATAATGTTTTATTACTAAATCTTAGTTTTTCAAGGTCAGTTTGTGTTAGCATTTTACTTGTCTTTTTTAAGACAACACAAACAAAATAGTGTATAAGGATGTACCTTTCTTCTAATTAATATGCGGAGCTCCCTTGTAACATAAATTAAATCCCGCAACTCTAAACAATTGGTTTTCTATAATACAATCAAACTTGTCTTTTTGTCCTCAGGTAAGAGCACAAGGCATATCAACATTTCTAAGTAATACATGAGATTTTAGTTTATTCTCTAGAAAATTAACTCCTACAAATGCTCACACTTTCTAGCTAAACACAATGACTAACAAGTGAGTATAACTTAGAGATTGCATTGGCATTAAGCACATGCAATATATTATGATCTAGATAAGGACATTAGCATACAAAGCTACAAAACCTAGAAGTCTCTAGAAAACTAACACCTACAAATGTGTGATGTCCCCGTTCTGATATAGAATTTAATAATTTAAATAATTTTAAAGTAATGAGATTTTATAATAATCACAAAGGAAAGATTCAATAACTAAATAATATTTAAAAGGTAAATAAATAAATAATATATTAGAATCTATTATTAATATATTATTAATAATATAATATATGATTAATAATATAATTGTTCAAATTGGTATCATTAACTATATGGAATGATAGTCAATAATAATGTCAATTCTTAATATTGTATCATTTCTTGATATTAATATCAATTCTTATTATTATATTAATATCAAATTCTTAATATTAGCAGCAATAATTTCATATGCTAAAGAAAAGATACAAACCATCGGTGAACATAATGATGTGGTTAAGGCAGCGATTAAAGAGATTGAAGAGGTACATCTAAATAAGGGGGGGCATAGCTACAAGTTAAGAGATACATCTCTTGGCCCTTGGAAAATATAACAAGAAACTGTCCGATCATTCCCAGAAAGGGGGGAAGGAAAATATCAACAGAAAAATAGAGAACTAAGCCAGCATAGAAGTACAGTCAGCGCTGGAATAGAAAACGACAGCAAGGAAATAACTTGAGTCTGAAATAATAAGGATTAGAATTGAAGCCAAATCTTATAATAGTTGAAATTGATATGGTGTATGGTGAGGATCGAATGAGAAATTATATGAGTAAGTTAAGTATTAGTTTGTATTAATTCATAGAATACATAAAGTATTTAATTTGTAGAACCAGATATCTGAATTCTATGTGTTCTGAATTATATATTATATCTGATAAGGGCAATATAATGGATATCTGGAAGGGATCACATGGAGGAGGGAATACAAAATATAAGGAAGAAATCTGAGAATCTTGTGTATATGGATTAGTGATGAAATGGATATGAAGGGAAGAATAAAGATACGTATACATAAATTTATATATATAAAGACATAAGAGTTTATATATATATATATATATTACAAATTATGATAATGAATTCTATTTATTAAAGATAATCAGAATTAAATATATAAATATTAAATATTTATCTGATATTAAATATCTAGTGTATATATTATATAACTGAATGGTCTAGTTTATCTGAAATATAAGAATAAACTTTTATATATATATATAAATAATATATATATGTATAAATATGTTAATTATGAAACTAGAATTAATTATATTGTATAATAATAATATAATTCTGTATGTATGTTCTATTTCATATATGAATATACATATACATAATAATGATAAGAAGGATAGTTACGGATAAATATGAATATAAGGTTTATCAAAATAAATTGTAGAATATATATATATATATATATATATATATGTCCATGTTTAGATTTTTTACTATTTAGTACCTGAGGAGGGAGGGACTGAAGTGTTTCCAAGGAGAGGCCTGTCTAAATCCAGCCAATAGGTTGATTCCCAAGATAGGGTAGGGATTGGCAACCTTGAGCGCCTTGCGGGCATAGTCCCAAGATAGGATAAGGGCTTGGATCTGTAAACTTTGAGGGAGCCTATTGTGATTGGTATTTAAACAACCTGGTTACATCCTAATCTTCCTCTTGTCGGACTGAAATGGTAATAAGGGTACTATGGACATTAAGGATCATGAACAGTAAGATTGCTTAATATGTTTGGTGAATGTATAACTTTCCTTACTTTGAATAATGGAATAATGTAGTTGGAATCAGTATGTCTTGATTAATTCAGTTTAAGGCCACAAGTATAGTTATAATAGGCCTAAGCATAGTAGGGGACATTACAAAATGCTCACACTTTCTAGGTAAACACAATGACAAAAAGTCCGAGTAAACAACAAAGATTGAATTTGCTTAAACAACACGCAAGATATTATGATACCAATAAAGGGATAGGCATACAAGTTACAAAATCCAAATCAATCACTATAGTGGTTCAAAGCTTGCAACTACTAAACCCTACTCAATCACAAAGTAACAATATTACAAAAACACTCAAATTAGCTTTACCAACACTTGTGTTGTTCATTGCATTGATCTACTCCTAGAGATTATCACCAAACTTCGGTGGTTTAAAATTATGGTGGAGGATGCAAGAAACATAAAATATGTCTTTAACTACCCTTTGATGCTTAATTTGATGAGAGAGCACACCGATTTTAAGAAGCTTGTATGGTCAGTTGTCCCATGGTTTGCCACCAATTTCATTGTGTTGTCGAGTATCGTAACTTCACTAGATTCTTTGAAGTGGATGTTTGTGAGTTCTAGATGGGGGACCTTCCTTAATTGAGGAAGGTTGAAGAGGAGAGGGTAGTAAGGACTGATTTTGATGAGTTTTTTACCAACAAAAAAGATCCTCTATGTGTTGTGAGGTTTTCACACCATCGCCCCAAAATATTTGGGGACCCCCAATTTTTTTTGAGCAAGCCTTGGCAATTTTTCCTAGATCCGAGAGTTTGGGTGCCTTAGCGAATTTTGGGCTTTCTAGAGGTTTTGGAATGAGAATTTTACACCTTGGATGTTTTTAAAGTGCCTGGGGGGGTATTGCTTGTTTTCACCTTGTGCGAAACGTTGATTTTCTTAAATAGTCGATTTTGTCTCCAAGCCAAATGAAATTCGATGAGAAAATTTTATTTTAATATCTGGCGGGATAAAATTGTAAATTTTGGACTTGATTAAATTTTGAAAATTGATTAAATTGAATAACTTGAGATTTTCAAAATTTAATTGTGAAATTGGATATTTTTGGGAAAATCTTGTAAATTGTTGGTGGAGAAAAGTGGAAATTAAATAAAAATTTGATATTAAATTGCCAAATTTGAGTTTAATTGCCAAATAGAGATAATAAATTGCAAAATATAAAAAATTAATGGCCAAATGGAAATTAAATTGCTAAATGATATTTTTTGGATTGCAAATAATAAAAAAAAAATTAAATTGCCAAGTGGGATTTTTGAAATTTTAAATGAGAAATGAATAAATGAAAATTTGAAATTGTTTGAATTGTGATTGGCTTGCAAATTTTAATTAATTTTGGTGAGGTTGTTGTGATTAAATGCATTTATTTGGCAATTTTAAAATAATTAAAATCATATTTTTGGGCTGAGTGTTTGTAATTTAGAAATTTAATTTGGGCTCCTTTGTGTGTTAAATTCAATGTATTTTAAGGCCTAAGAGGTGTGAAATTCAAGGCAAGTTATTGGGTTCACAATGGGGAAGATTTAAAGCTATATTAGAGGCCTAAATGACCTTTTTTCAAAATTTCAATTTTTGGGCCTTTGATAATTTCGGATTTGGCTAATTTAAATCCATAATTTTGCACAATTCAATGCAAGTGGCTTTCTTAATTTAAATCTGCCCTTTCCTTAAATTAATTTAATTTTTTTGGGGCCATGGCTTGGTTAATTTCAATGTTTAGGGGCCCCATATGGATTATTTTTTGGAGTGGCCCAATTTCATTTTAAAAAGGAAAATTAACATGCTATTGCACAGATTTTTGTTTTTGCAATGGGCTGGCCCAATTTTAAATTAAAATTAAATACCCAAGGCTATGTGATTTAATGCATTTAATTTGGGTTATATGTTTGGCAATTTAATTAATTTTATTTTCCCTCCAATGCAGGTCAACCCTATTTGAAGAGGCAAAAAATTAGTATAAAGGGAGGGCTTGTCTCCTCATTTTCTCATTCATTTCTTGCTTGTCTCTTGGCAGCCAAGGAGGAGCTCTTGGAGCAGCAAAAGAGCAAAATTTTGCAAGGAGTGCATTTTTGGTGTTGTCTTCTTCTTTGGAGAAGAATTTGTTGGTGTAGAGGGCAGGAGGTTCAGATTTGCAAATATTAAGGCTCAGATTTGTCAATTCTCAGGCATCCACACTCAGATTTTCAATTGGCAAGGTGGCAAAGTTCAGATTTGTGATAGAGGAGGAGTTTATTGATAATGATTCATAGCGAGATTTTGAAGGGAAGAGATCCTCTTGTGGAGACAGAAAATTTTTGAGAATCAAGCTAAGCCAATTACAATTCCGAGAGATCAAGAGGAAGTTATCAAGCCAAAGAAAACCAGTGAGTGGCCTATCTTTTCCTCTCTCCTTAATTGCTTTCATTTCATTGGTGCTAGTTTAGGTGTTGAAAACTAATTTCAAGAGTAGAGCTAGAAGTTTGGATATTAAGTTGATTACTCGATTGTCTTGATTGGCTTTTTTTCCCTCAAGTTCTTGCTTGCATTTCATCATTGCATTTCACCTTAGGAGGAAGATTTGGAGTGATAAGTGTAGTCCATCTTAAGGTAACGGCGGGGAGTGATAAGTGTAGTATTCCACCCCTAGGCGAAGATTGGAGTGATAAGTGTAGTCCATCTTAAGGCAAAGGCGGGGAGTGATAAGTGTAGATTGCATTATTGCATTTCATTTTAGGGAGAAGATTGGAGTGATAAGTGTAGTCCATCTTAAGGTATTGGCGGGGAGTGATAAGTGTAGTATTCCACCCCTAGGCGAAGATTGGAGTGATAAGTGTAGTTTCACCAGCATTGTAGAAAAGGCGGGGAGTGATAAGTGTTTAGGATGGCTGATGTTAATGCAAGCAAGCGACCCAAAGGAATTAATGCTGAAATAGGATACAAGGAAGTCATGATACCCAATTCCAACTTCCGCTCAAAATTGAAATACGTTGGAGACACCAACATTGGTACTTTTGATATGATTCAATTAAGAGAGAGGTTGAGAGACAGTCAGTCACCTGTGGCAAAGAAGATCAATCAGTATGGATTTGTGCAAGGAAAGGTTCAATCTACCCCAGCAGCGGATATGATACAGCAGGATTAGTTAACACCAAGTCATCAAGGCTCACCCGATCAGATCAGCAAGTCAGAGTGCAGCAGCTTCATTGTGCTTCTCAACCGGATCCCAGGCTCTACAAAAGGTACACAGTTTGATCCTTGGATGTTTTATTTTATTGAAGAGATTGAGAATGGTTAAGAAAAATTGATTGGATTAGGATCACTAGCATGAATTTAGAGTTGCAACTTAGATAGTGCAAAATCGGAAGCAAGTCTACATGGGGTCCTACTTCTTCAATTCGAATGCAAGACTATTAGTGATGCTTTGCCAGTCGAACCAAATCCAATTGGGGAGATGCACTGCACCACTATGGTTGAGGCAAGTACTTATGCCAAAAGGGCAAGGTTGTGGCAGTTCAAACAGTTGAAGGCAGTCAAGAGTTAACCAAGGAGGAAGGCATTGATGAAAGCAGTTGATGAACTCAGTGATGGGTGGATTGTGGAACAATCAAGGAGATATGGTGAGGGCAGGTGCCCCAAAACCCAAGGTTATTGAAACAAGGATGCATGCATACAGATTAAATCCAAATAGGAAGGTTAAAAATGGCAAAGTATTAAAGTAAGGAGGAAAGTGATTGAAAGGTTGAGAGAGGTCAAGTTTGATTTCAAGGTGGTGGCTAAGAGCAAGGCTCTTAAATTGCACAAGGTTCACACCTAGGCAAGCCACCAAGGTCAAGGCAAGATTACCCCAAGTGCATGGAGATCTCACCCTTTCGAGGTCAGGACATCAAGTACAAGCAAGTTCAAGTGGTGGTGAGAAAATTTCTAAGGACAAGCTCAAGCATCCAAGGCTTCATCTCATCTCAAGGATTAATGAACTTTATAAGACAAGGTTGATGAGGTGGCAATTTCATGTGCATGCAATCAAATCATGCCAAGTGTCCTATGTTCTCATTGGTTGACAGATTATTGTAATTTTCTCATTGGCCCACAAAGTTGGTGCCCTCATGTAATTGGTTGAAAGATGGTAACCCTAATTAGGATTTGTAAGGTTTAATCTTGGCCCTTGATTTTGCCTCTTAATCTTGGCCACTCGTAATTTTGAGCCTCTATATAAGGCCATTTGTACTCATTTGTAAAGAGAGTTATGTTGGAGAAATTGTTGCTAGAATACAATCAAAATTGTTCTCTATTCATTGTTGTGACTTGCATGGTGGATATACATGATCATTTTGGTGTATTGCATGTTTCTTCTCATCTCTCAAATTAAAGTAGAATTTCATTTCATGTTGTTAGAGTAAGAAGTAAATGGTTAGTTGCAATGGTGATATTGGTAAATGTTTGATAGGGATCTATATACTAGCCCACTAGCATCCTAGCAGCTTGTTAGGAAGCCTTGTGTGGTAATCTAGTCCAATTGCTCCCAAGTTCTACTTGCATTTCATCTTTCCGCTTGTACTTCAAGTTGGGTTGGAAGATACGTGTTAGTGTGAAAATCTTAAGAGTTTCCCTTAGAATCATCGCACTGATGGAAGTAGCGCCGCTGGCAAGCTTTCATTAGGTTTGATCCCGTCCATTCGCCAATCTTTCCATTCATAGGAGTAGTAGTAAAGCAAGAAGTAGTTTAGAAGTTGAAGTTTGAAGAGCAAAGTTGGAAGTGATATAAATTGGAAAATCATTGAGTATACATTGCAAAGCTAAATCCCATTATCATCAAGTGAACAACGTAAGCCCGCCGAAGTGATTACCAGCAAATCACATCATTATAACTGAGTTAGTATCCACAAGTGTAAGGAACCTTGGAGTATTCTTATATACTTTTCAAGAGAGGGTTGAGTGTTTGGTATGTCGTATCAAGTATTCAATTGCTATATGTTATGTAGTGGTACAAAACTCACATCAACACTATGTAACATCCCTTTTTAAAATCCAATCAAACTTTGATGGAGAGCACCAACATTCTTGGAAACAAATTTTGACAATGGAAAAATGTTTCTGAAGCTAAGACATGCACAAAGGAATTTTCCATGTGCGAATCTGATATTTGGGAGCATTCCAAACTTCTTGGAGAAGTGCATTAATGGATAGTGCCAACTTTCCATGGACTAAAGTCCTATGTACTTAGGGACTTAGTGGAATTATCATGACAGTTTGATTGGCTTATTTTAATAGGATTACATTTAACTATTTAAAAAGATGTTTTAAGTGTTCAGATAAAGTCTTGCTAGGCTCAAGATGCTTAAAAGTGCTCTTAAATACACTTTATGTTATATATTAAGAAATATATTCAATTTTGAAAAGCAACAAAAAGCAAACATTATTTTTTTTGAAAAATAGTGAAAAAGTAGAAATTTCTTTTTCCTAAAGTAGCTCTCAAAAAGGAGAGTTTATAAAAAGTTATTGCATTCCTTTTGGTGTGATTTCATTTCTCAAGAATGTACGCATGTTCATGTTCTCCATTTCTCAAGGATCAACACCCTTCAAAAATTTGAAAGCTTCTGTAATGTCCCCTTTTTGGGGTACATTATATTGTGCCGTGTTGTTAGCCTTTTCACCTTGATCCGAAGGGCTAGCCATGACGTAGCAGTGCACCAGGAGATTATTGGCCTTGGTGGTTTCAGTTCCAGGCCAATTAGAGTTGTTTCCGCAGGTTTCCAGGGTACTTACTATTTATAGTAAGTCAGTAGGGTTCGGAATTCTCGGCTTTTCAGTAGAGGACTTGGAGCGTCTTGTCGAGAGCTTTCCGACGAGCTATAACACGTCAGCATCCAAGCTCGTTTGGGCCTTCGTTTTAATGATGGCCGATTCCTTACTTTATTTATTATTTCACTTTATAACTCAACGGTCAATTTATTTAAAAAGTGACTTAAAGTGAAATTATAAAGAGACGAAATGGGCATATGAAGAGTCATAGTGGGGATACTGAAGAGTCACGGCTGCAGCCATAAGAGGAGTTTTTGGAGTCTCATTCTACATGCTTCAGTTTATGAATATTATTTCTCCTTGAGAATTCGAGAAGCTTCAGCTATCGAATCAGAAATCTGAGGACGGAAACCTTCAGCATTTCTTGGTGGATTGGATGGAAACCCGATTCATCTCGGTGTGGACTCACTCAGAGTTCGCCATTGCTTTACCAGGTTCTTTATCATCCAGTCTTATTATTATTTGCCTGTAGTTCAGATTGGAATGTAATAATCTATGGTTTTGTATTGCTGTTGTAAAATACATACCATTTCTGAGTTATATTATGAGATTGTATTTGCTGGTTATATGAATAAATATGCTGGTTATTGTTATCGGATTCAACGATTATTTGCATGTTCTATTGGTTTTCGAATATGCATGAGTTTTATGGGTAGAAATTAGTAAATGGCCGGTTAGGGTCATTTCAGTGGTATCAGAGCCAAAAATTCTGCCAGCCTGTGAGGTTTTTCTACAAAATTTGTAGAGATATTCTTACAGAGACATTTTTAGAAGGGTTTTATGAGTAAAAGAATTCAGTGTTATGTATCTTGAATATTGAATCTTGCAAGCAAGGAATTATATGAGATTCTTGAGATAATACGTTTATCATGGAAATCTTGAAAGGAAGTATTTGGAATGTTCACGGAAACGGCTTGGCCTCCATCTAAATATTTAATATATTAATGGTCCAGTTGAAAGAGGATTTGGCTTTGCGACTATAGTTTTGGAAATTTGTGCCATCTGGGATTTTAATAGTTCAGACAGTTTATAATATTGTTGGGTGCACTTAGTAAGATTTATAATATTTCTGTGTGGGGACACCGTTTTTTTGGGTGCAATAAATTTTGTGAATGCATTGTTAGCCTGCAAATATTTCACATGGTGATAAATATGGGTTTATAGTGCATCTGCGGTAACAATTAAGTTTGGACATAATACGTCTACGGGGCCCGAGCTGGTATTAAAATAAGGTTTATCAATTTATGCTTGTGGTGCAAATATGATATTAAATTTTGAATAAAGGATTTCTTAAATGTTTGGAAATAGCGGTGACGGTTGTATTATCTCCCTTCGCGTTGAATCGGGAGGAAGACGTCTAGGTGGATTATAATATCATGGGTGTATTTGTTAGTGGGTCCGAAAGTATTATCAGTATTCTTCGGCAAGACTTAAGTCTAGAACACGAAAGGCTCTTTTTTTTAAATTTTATTAGTACCTCTTCGTATATTGTGAGTAAGATAGCCGCTGAGCAATACAAGCCATAACGATTATTGGGAGGTTCAAAACTTTGCGCGGAAACACTATAGTCGAAGATTTTATATAACAATGTTGAGTTGAGGGAAATATTTGAATTAAGCCGAAAGTTTAACACAGCGGTAAACATTATATCGTGGCGGAAGTCCTTACGTGTGGAGATAACTATTCTCTGCTTCCGTGAAGAGAAGGCCTTTGATACAATTGGACGACACTGTTTCTAGAAAAATACGGTTGTTCTGCTTGCGTAAGGAGTTATTGCTGGTGCGGGCTATATTCATGATCATTGCAGTGGATGTTGGAAGTTTGTAAAGGCTCGAGTAACAATAAGGAGCTATTCCTTGTTCCTCTACACTGTGAGTTACTCAGGATTGGTGTCGTGAAAGATCTTCCTGTAAGTTAATGACGTTGCTGGGTTGAGGCAAAGGTCTTTTGAATTAGAGAGTCATTATCTATGCCTGTACAGAAATGATTATTCAAGCCATCGGGTGTCATTGGTGTATGAGTGAGTCTCAGCAAGGAGAGGATTAATCAAATTAGACTTAATTGGGCTACACCTGTGATTGATTCGGGATTTTCCTCCATAAGTGACTGTAGTTAAACCGCTTTTGCTATTACAGATCAGTGTCTGAGACAGTGTAGCAATTTGAGAAGCTCTTCCAGAACGTACATCAATTGGTGGGATACATTACAGTCATTCAAGAACACCAACATAGAAATAAATATATCACTACACCTCTCTGTTTAGTGTTGAAGTACATTCTTTTTGGGACTCCTTCCTGAGTGTTGGGAATACCCCACATTGCATGATATCTCGAGGTTTCTATTTGAATACGTATTTCATATTCAATTGATGGCAATGAAGTTGTAGGAGAAGAAAACAGTAACACCAAGTATCGAAAGGGGAAACTCTGGTATGCTGTGATGACACTAAACAAGTTACAATTTACTCATTTTCATCCTCGTGAGACTATGTTTGCAGATTGATTGGAGGAAGCCTAAAGGTCAACTATTCAACGAATCGAAACTCCTATACTGGGCACGAATTAAGTAGTAATTACAGAGCAGGTCCTGGTATCAACCCTTTTGCAGTCCGAGGAAATTCTTGGACCTCTTCCAGTTAGTGTGATCAGGAAATTAATAGTGAAATTCTATGAGATTTTATGTTGGAACTCATTAAGTCAAGTTTAAACCAGAAAATCGCATCGAAGGTTGACTTAGTGATCGGGATTGGTAAACTTACTGCACATTTACAGCCAACACAAATCTGGAACTTTATTGTGGAGAAGGCAGCTCATAATTACAGAGGTAAAGCACCTTCAGCAAAAAGGAATCATGATCATTTTTTCAGAGACAACATTACATAAATTCAGAAGTAATTCAGTCCCATGTGCAAATCTTGGTAAAATCTAATTCATGGAGTCATTAGAAAGTCCCGTGTTCTTTGCATGAATTCAATGGCACATTTTATGGTGTGCAGCTCAGAGATATCCGAAAGGAAATGGAGATAGGAAATGAATTGTGTTGCCTTGGATGACAATTGGAGGAGCAGGAAATTGCAAGTGGCATGCTGGCCAAACTTGATGAAATAAATTCATATCTATCCAGGATAGATCAAGCTGATTGCAGGCTTTTTAATTGGGCCATGCATCCCACAATGGTTGCCTTAGTGCAACGCAGATTTATGAGTCATCTACTTCGAGATGTTAGGCTTGCAGTCGCCTTATGTCTCAGTGAGATTGCTTGAATTATATCACCTATTGTTCCCTACACCGAGCACATTTGGAGATAGGTGTTACAGCTGATTGTAAGCAGCTTAGATGGACTGAAATATGACAGAGATTCTACCTTTGGTACACAGGTAAAAATCTTGGAGTTGGTGGCCAGCACTAGAGTTTTCAGTCACATGTTGAATCTTGGTTATGATGAAATGATTCAGCAATTATTTCAGTGTCTCCTAAGTAATTACAGGGAGTGTCATTCAGATGAGGTGAAGAAATGCATAATGACTATCTTATCCTTGATCTTAGATGATGACTATGACATATGCAAACAATTGCGATCTGAATTGTTGGCATTATGGAGAGGAGGAATAAGGAACACACCCATGACATATGAACTCTTAGCTGAATTAATTAAGCTTCAGGCTGAAGGTTTCGTGAGTTCATTATCTGAAAATGAACGAGCATCATTAGGCTTACAGGTTGCAGGATCTTCGGTGATAGGCCAGGACTTAGTGAGTGCAGGACAAATTTGTTTCTTATGTTAGGAGGGCTGGTCATAGGGGCATGTGTGCAAGATTGAATAGGGGGAAGATAGATGGCAGCCTAGTGATAGAAACATTACAGTTGAGACTTCCCCGCTTTCGAGACATGGTGGTGAGTATTCAGAACTCTACTTTGGTGACTTGATAACTCCATGGTTATAGGTCATGGTAACCAGTTGGAGACCTTCAGTGATTCCGGTAATGAGGAATCATGTGACTTCTTTAGCAACACTTCACTTTTGCATCACATTGATATTGATGACCCATTTGGCAGTACATCTCAAGGTAACACTGATGAGAAGTGTATCTTAAAGAGTCAACTGAAAGTTAGTAATGACGCTATTATTGTAGCACTAGTTCACCATGATAGCACTCACCAGATCATTGATGATTTGTACAGGACAACTCAAAGAGATCTAGGGCAAGATGGCAGAGGGATTGGATCCTATACTGCAGGTTTACAGGGAGTGAGGACAGCTTTTGAGGATTGGAAATCCGGGTACTTGGGATTGCTTATAGACCGTGACCACCTGTTACAGGTTGCTGAGAATTATGTTGAGCAGTTAAGGAATAAGGAGGTGGAGATTGATAAGCTCAATAGGGAACTTAGTGTTGCTCAGGGCACTTTAGAGCATACTCATATCGCTCTACAAGAGGCGAGAAATCAGATCGTGATCTCTAGCCAGTACAAAGAGTAGGATGACAGGGATAGGTCTAAATTCTATCAGGAGGTGATTTAGGAGCTTGACAACATACAACAGACCTATGACTTGGACAATTGTCCGAGGAGATCTTTGGGTCATTGAGAGTTTCCTGGTGAGTCAGACCACTTTCAGAAGATAGATAACTCCTTGTTTGATATGGGTGCGAGTTGACTATTGATAATCCCCTCTTTGAGTTAGATGAGGGAGATACTTCCTATCCCCAGGATGAGGACGCTGTTGGTCGCAGGGTCTGGGACCCAGGTGCAGTCGTCAGAGGTGAGCCTTGGTCATCAGATTGGAGTAGCGGGATGAGCTCAGTTGATGAGCAGTATGGTTTGTGTACCTGCAATCCAGGAGTGGTAGCTATGTCTGGTGGCATGATGAGAGCTATGTCTTTTCGTACACTACCACCCGATGAGGATGTTGATTAGGTAGGACTTCTTCAGTACGGGGTTATCGAGTTTGGCATGCTGGCTATGCTGGATGGTGTGAATTTTTCACACAATGCTATACTTTGTATGACTCCAGGTATTGAGAGGCAGTCATGGAGTCCTTATGCTGATTTGGGGTTTCCAGCAGAGCTATTCAATGCATCACGAGTGGAAGCCTTATCTGGCAATTTTGATAGTTTGCCTCTTCAACGTAGTTTCAGGCTCAGGCAAATCAGAGGGGTATACTCGAGGTTGGTTTTGATTTTTGGAGCCGATCAGTATGATATTTGGTTTTCTCCGGCATACGGCCATAGAGGCGCGGGAGAACCCAATTGGAGTGAGGTCCTCAGTTGGGTTGAGATCCTTCTTACAGATGTTAGTAGGTCAGGGCAGATTGGTTTGGCAGATGCTGCAGTGATTTGGGATTCTAACATTATATGGGCTGCTGTTTGGTTATTGTACAAGTGGCTTCACAGATCGAAGCATAATGACTAGGTTAGTTTCACACGATTGGTTGATGGAGCTGCCTCCCAGAGGTTGGTTTGGGATCTCGGTATTTGATCTCAGCATGCAGATACTGATTGCTTGACGGCAAGCAATCTCTGGGAAGGGATGATTGTAATGTCCCCTTTTTGGGGTACATTATATTGTGCCGTGTTGTTAGCCTTTTCACCTTGGTCCGGAGGGCTAGCCATGGCGTAGCAGTGCACCAAGAGATTATTGGCCTTGGTGGTTTCAGTTCCAGGCCAATCGGAGTTGTTTTCGCAGGTTTCCAGGGTACTTACTATTTATAGTAAATCAATAGGGTTTGGAATTCTGGGCTTTTTAGTAGAGGACTTGGAGCGTCTCGTCGAGAGCTTTCCGGCGAGCTATCACATGCCAGCATCCGAGCTCGTTTGGGCCTCCGTTTTAATGACGGACGATTCCTCACTTTATTTATTATTTCACTTTATAACTCAATGGTCAATTTATTTAAAAAAAGTGACTTAAAGTGAAATTATAAAGAGACGAAATGGGCATATGAAGAGTCACAGTGGGGAAACTGAAGAGTCACGGCTGCAGCCATAAGAGGAGTTTTTGGAGTCTCATTCTACATGCTTCAATTTATGAATATTATTTCTCCTTGAGAATTCGAGAAGCTTCAGCTATCGAATCAGAAATCTGAGGACGGAAACCTTCAGCATTTCTTGGTGGATTGGACGGAAACCTGATTTATCTCCGTGTGGATTCACTCAGAGTTCGCCATTGCTTTACTAGGTTCTTTATCATCCAGTCTTACTGTTATTTGCTTGTAGTTCAGATTGGAATGTAATAATCTATGGTTTTGTATTGCTGTTGTAAAATACATACCATTTCTGAGTTATAATATGAGATTGTATTTGCTGGTTATATGAATAAATATGCTGGTTATTGTTATCGGATTCAACGGTTATTTGCATGTTCTATTGGTTTTCAAATCTGCATGAGTTTATGGGTAGAAATTAGTAAATGGCCAGTTAGCGTCATACTTAGGCACATAAAAGCAAGATTGTATAGCTCAATCTACTGCAGAATCTGAGTATGTTGCTGCTGCTATTAACTGCACTCAAATTGTTTGGATGAAACAAATGTTGAAAGATATTGGAATAACTTTTGTTGAACCAGTGGTTATCCATTGTGATAACACCAGTACAGTAGACATGTCAAAGAATCCTGTGATGCACTCTAAAACTAAGCATATTTCTATTAAGTATCACTTCTTGAGAGACAAGGTAGCAGAGAAAGAAATAAGGTTGGAATACATTAGCACAAAAGAACAAATAGCAGACATCTTTACTAAACCGTTGCCAAAAGATGCCTTTGAGTATCTCAGAGCTATGCTTGGGGTGCAGGCCCCTCCTAGTGAGAATTAAATCATGCAGGGATGCATCAGTCCAGAGGTTTTCAGAGCCTTATCATATTCTGGACTTGATGTATGGATTTACTCCTCAGGGGGAGTGATCGATTCAAGACTGTTGTTGAAGATAGTTGATGACTTATGGTACCCTTTACCATTGTTGTCAAAGGGGGAAAAAGACTATGTGAAAATCCTATGGGAAAGAGACTATGTGGTAAAGATATTGAGAGAATACTTTTGGGTTGATGGATTTTCCCATATGTTGCCATCAATGCCAAAGGGGGAGATTGTTGGATATTGCTAATGCATTGGGGAGATTGTTGGATACATTTAATATGTTTAATCACTACGTTGAGTGATGTTGGAATTACTATTGTTGTCATTCGTGTTTTGTCACTGATGTCAACATATGTTTATGAGGAGAACAGACTGTTTATTACAATGTACGGATATTGTACGGATGTTTCAGAATGTGCGAAGTCAGCTATGTGAATAGGAAGGTGTTGTGATCTTATATCTAAGATTGCATGATGTAATATTGCATATTGGCTGAGTTACAAAAGATTTGGTGAAGACTGGTTACTGGATTGTGACGGTGGAAGTTGACAGAGTAAGTCTCTGATTTTTTGGTATATCTTATAGGCGATGAGGATTCTGTGTATGCGAGCTTAAGGGATGACAAATAGCTTATTGAAGATTGTTTGCTAGTCTTAGCAAGGTATGGAAAGAAGGATGACATCAACTGTGGTGTCGGTTCTAGAAAAGATCTATTTGGAAGCTGACTTCAGAGTTGTAGTGTGTATCATAGATGGCGAGCATGAATTATGGATTTTGGTCCTTAATTATTGAATTGTAATTACTGTATACTTGTTTTAGATACTGTGTGTATCTTAGCAAAGAGTTATGTAATCATTTGTATATTAGGAAAGCCTAAATGGCCGACTTGATCATTTATTTTGTAATAGGGTATATATGTAAGATCTTTTCTTTTGAAAAGATATGGAAGAATGTATGTGATGTAAAAGAGGGTTGTGGAAGCTGCAAGCTTGTGTCTGCTGGATGTAGAGCAGATGATAGACCTATATACTTCATTGGAACTGATCAGGCAAAGATAGTTGCTATCAGTCAATTCAAAGATTGTGTATTTCTTACATACACTTGTGTTGTGAACAATGAGTTCTGAAGGTGGACATAACCTTCTTTGGGCAGTGAGCCTACCCTTTTTTTTGACTCCTAATAGGGTCTGTCCTCTAACAAGGACTATGTATTGTAATGTTTTAATTAGCTCCTAACAAGGCTAGATCTTCTATCAAGGATACTATACTCTCAGTACATCATTAGTGGGTGTTAATTCCCACCGAGGTTTTACCTTTAACAGGGTTTCCTTGACAACAAATATTGTGTTATTGTGTTCATTTGATTTGATATTGCTTCTATTCAAAGTTTAAAGTTTAATAATCTATCATACAATTGATTCACCCCCCCCCTCTCAGTTGTAATGGTGGACTGTTATTCCTAACAAATGATGTGTCTCTCACAAATTGCATGAAGAACCTACAAAGAAAGGCAACTAGAGAAGAACAAGGGCACTAAACTTAGCTTGATACCTTAAAGTAGATTACCAATTTTGTTCCTAACTGTGTGGTACATCCATGGCATTAGCTGAGCTGGGCAAGATGTACATTTAAATAACTGATTAACTGATTAACCTTCCTTGTTTCATGCTTAACCATACAATTTTGAACTAGGTGATGCCCTTTTCCAAAGTTATCCACATTGATTATATCCTTCATCTCATGACAAATCAAATCATGTGTAGGTAAAGGATTTTGGTCCACAATCATTAATGAGTATTTGTTTCATACCTTTCATTGATGACATTAAAAGTCCAATGCATCTCATTGTCTAGTTTTGGTTGATCCTCATCAATTGCCAATCAATCAAATGTATGCCTCTGAAATCTGCTTGCATATCCTGTTATAGCAGCAATCCCAAGGCGGTAATTTGCATCGTCATGTGAAGATTGATCTTCCAAGTTCAAGATTTCAGATTCTTGATGTATGTCCCATTCCCTATCAACATATTGGATCTCCTTAGTTGGGAACATACTGAAATCATTGTGCATTAATTCATCCTTACCAAGTATGTTGACCCCTTAAACAATTGTATGATCTCCATAATTTTTGTATTAGGTTGTCCTTTAGTAGGGATAGCCATAAGTGACTGATTTTCCAATTTGGATGATGAAGAAACAAACGTCATCAATCTAATTTTCAGCTTTGTGTAGGGCCACTTGTGTAGTCTCCAAAGAATTCTTAGTATTCATAAGCTCATAGGTAAGATTGTCAACTTCTTCTTTCCCTGTCAATGCATTAGAATATATTTCAGCGAGATAGAGGAGATGGTCTTGATCTGAGAGTAGATGTAAATAATCTGATTTTGTTTTTTTCATAGCCTCCTTCATTACTTGTAGATGAGAAGGTTCTCCTTTAAATCTCTTTTGTCTTTTCTCAAGTTGAACCCTCCAAAGGTGATCTTTAACTATTGTATGAGCATCAAAATATGTTAATGCTGCCACAATCTTATTTTTGTTGAACTTCAATTCATTCTCCAATGTATGTGTCTTACTAGGCTTATGAACTCTATCTACTTCACATGATGAATTAGCTGATTGGTCTTGAAGAACTTGATTCTCACAATCAACTGCCTCTAAGATATCTTCTTTGCACACTTGCTGATTTAAAACTAGGGTAGCGCTAGGCCCAAATAAAGAATTATTTTGTCTTCATTTGGTGTCAAAACACTAATAGGCTCATCTAATTCAACTATCTCACTAAATGGGGTGATGCACGTAAGGGGATGGCACAACGACTTGTCTCTGTGCATCACAATATTTAAATCATGGAGGATTTGTCGAAGGCCTCCTTTGCACTTTCATTGTGTTTGAGGATGACTTAAGTTATTTGGATACACTCCTTGGGGTCTTGTTGCACGTTCTTATTAATCCCTCATTCACTTAATTGATTTTATTTCCTAGCATCCCTTTGGGGGTCACATTGAACTTTTTGTCACATTTTGATGTTGAGTTTTGGCATTTAAGTGAAAATGTGCCTTCTTGAGTCACTTAAGTGATTTTTTTGTTCTAATTTGTCATTGACATTGGGCAACTTATGCAGTGTTTCATTTAAAATTCACTTTTTCTACTAATTTGAAGTTGATCTGCAATAGCCCTTCAACTTTGAACTTTAGTGATCAAAAGCATGCCCTTTGACCTGTTAGGGTCTCTTTCGCAATCAAAAGCAATGATTTCGACTTGCTAAGCACTTATTCAACTTGAAACTCACTCAAAAGTGAACTTTCTCCTCACATGCATACTTGGACAACTTTTTCACCTCTTTTAATGTCTAAGTTTCCAAAACTTGTTCAAGTAGGGCCACTCTCACCTTCCCTTCTTTGCACAAGTCCAGATTGTTTCCTTGCTTGATGCATTGGAAAGCTTCTTTCATTGGGTCTACAAAGACACTGACTAATAATGACAAAAACAGTCTTCATGACTATGGGAGACATGGATTGAATTATGCCTCACAATGTGAAGAATGCCATGAAATTGATTGAAAAACTCAAAAAATGTTTCATATGGGTACACAATGCTTACACTTTATTTTCAATTTCAATTGATACAAAATTTCTTCTCAATTGAATAAGAAAATCTCAGGGGTAGACTAGAAACGCCTTTCTAAAAGGGCACACATAATCCACAAACATCGGTTCAAGGGAGAATCCATGCTACTTCTGCAATAATTACCTCCTTACTGAAATTACAGCACCTTCTAGAATAGACATTAAATTAAGTACAAAATTTCTGGTATTTTGTGCTGGTCCTAAAGTAAAGCCCATTTTAATAGGCAATTAATTTTGTCGCCTAAATTATCACAAAGAGAATGAATATCTCTCTCAAACTGATTTATATATGGAAGAAAGTTGCTTGAAGATTCTTAACACTTCAAAAAAATACATGAAGTAAATTTTACTGAAAATTAATTAAGACTTAAAATGAAATTTGTTAATGGATTTTTTAATTAAATTACATAAGAGAAAATCAGAAAAAAATTGCGTGAAATATTAAAGCAAATTCATAGGCTTGGTACAAAATTTCAGAGTCAATTTGGCCTGACATTAAGCAGGTTTCATTAATTTATTTATATTTTACGAATATGATTATTATTTCAATAGTTGTCCACACTCTATGCCCTATATCCAGAAATATTTTGCCATTCTCAAAATCATGCCCCTGTTCCTTTATGCTTGAGACTCTGAGAAACACTTGTTTAATTTGCAGTTTCAAAACATGCAGTCATAAATCGTTAATAATTGTCACACTGATCTTGTTTCAATGTTTGGGTTCTTATCATGATAATTGATGCCATCCATTTGGAAGTAACTGACTTTGATCAATTGGTATTATTATAGAAGTTGAAGCTGTTCTATATATTCGATAGTGGTGTTCTGTATAGAAGTCAAAGCTGGCTATGCAATGATGTAGTGGTTGTCTTTAGAGGTCTTCATTAGTTTGATTTGATTTCACTTTTTGTTTACAAATAACAGTACTGTAGTATAGCTGTTACATATTTGAGAAATAAGGCTTAAAGTGTTCTATTTCTCAAAATTAATCATTTGACTTTTCAAATTAATTGGCAGGTCCTTCCTTTTCCAAACATACCTTTGTTTTGGAACCTGTTTCGTGCACATGCTCATTGGCGAGCTCTTAAGGCAGGTTTTTTCTTATAGATTGAAGGCTTTGTAAAGATTAGGGTTGTATTTGTAAAGTTTCTTATTTTTCTGCTATTTTGTCCAAATACATTCCAACAGTCCTGGAAAATACTCCCATAAGTTTAGTATGTAATGAGAATATAAGGGCCTATTTCTTGGGTTTGCATGTTATTTGTCCATTCTCAAAAATATTTCTGTATTTCAGTCCCATTTTGTATATCCATTTACGGAAAGGTGCAATATGTGTGTGGGGGTGTCACACACTGCAATTAATGAATATATTTATTGTCACCATGTTTTGTGAAGAAATAGTTCAAAGCCCTTTAGTACTATCATTGTTTAAGGGTAGTCTTCCTCATCTTAGAATTAAAATTAAGTATTAGTTCATTTGAGTTGCATGTAGGCATTCTTTTTCTTACAACCAATACATACGATATTTTTTAATTAAAAATGATTTGCAGGGAAGTGAGAGGCTGCTTTTCTTGGTTTCAGATTCCACAGAAACCTGGAAGATGAATGCAGCACCTGATAATAATGATGGTGAGACTGTAAATTCGTCTGGAGGTGATTCTAATGTGGGTGGGGCAAGTTATCCTTGGGTAAGATTACCTTTTTCTTTTTTGTAATGTATGAGATGTTGGCAACGCACTTGGCAATTGTGCATCCGTAGAAATAAAGAACCTGTTTAATTGGCCTAAAATATCCCAAATATGAAGACATGAATTTGTACCGTCAAATCAATGAAATTGCCGGCTGAGTTATTTCTAGTAATGTTTAGTTGTATGGTTCTTAGATAATAACATTTACACTGATGTCATATAGTATATTTTTTATATTGTTTTATTTTTTAACTTGTTAGAATTTGAAATTTGTTGATTCTTATTATCAATGTATAATTATTGATTATAGGTCCTAACTCTAAGTATTGGTTCTTAGGACCATTAAGTTTAAAAACTCTTATCCTATTGACAACAAATCCAGCAGATCCTATACATTCCAACAGAGATATGTCTTAGGGTTGATTGACATACACTTTGAAATATGTCATCAATGGGCCGTGATAAAATGCAAGAAACAAAGCTGAATTGTTCAGTGGTCTCACACAGTACCCTCTCTGCTACACTGACAGGATATGTACAAATCTCAAGCATCATCCCTTAAGATTTCAGTGAGTTAAAAACAGTTAAGGAAAGGTACAAATTACCAACAAGTATTCTACAAATCATTGGGACTTCTAGATTAGCATTGTCTAAGAATTCAGATAGTAGCACTTTGAGGATTCTTGAATTTTTCCCTTGTCAACGCATCAATACTAGATTACTCCAGCATTGAAAGAAAATTAGATGATGCAATAGTTGCTTAAATCACAAAGCTCTCAATCTTGCCAATTGGCAACTTCAAGTATCTAACACAAAATACAGGGTATGTTTTGAACTGTGAGGGTGATAGCCAATATACTTATCATAGTTTTATATCAGTGTCCTAAAATGCAATTTTAAGGTGAGACAATAAACTTGAAAACACTATTCTTAATATCCTCCAGTTTGGAGAGAGTTTTTTATTTATTTGTAGAAGCTCACAAGATCAAAATTACTTTTAGTATTTGATCTGAGCATATGACCTGAACTCGATCACCATGAAATGAAGCTTCTATTGACATTCTCTATTCAAAGTGGATTCAACAATTATACACAGATAGCCATATGGGTAAAGTAGTTCCATTTAAACATCATAAACAGTTAACAGTTACATTTTTTAGGTACTTACTTAGCCTCAAAGTCTTAGCAATGAATGTTCATAGCTATCAATCCTCAACTAAGTTTCCAGTCTTGGTACCGGTTCAGGTTTGGGTTCAGGGGTTTGGTTAAATTCTTTTCTGGGGTTGGGGCTCTTCTATACAAAAACATATAAAATCAGACATATATACTTATTTGCAGCAGTAATTGAGCTCAAAATACACCACACATAGCATCTTGTTTTATATAGTAAGGAAAACCACCATGTTAATAGTCAAATATTAGTCAAACTCGAATGTCATGATATATATTAAAGTTAAAAAGATAATGTCAAGTGTCAGCAATCAACCATCATTGATAAAAAATCATCATATGGGTCTTCAAAAATATCATGATCACTATCCATATTAGATGATGTAGGTATTGGTAAATTATAAGAACCACAAATAGTGCCACTGACATTGGCATGGGTGCTAGCATTGGCACAAGCACTAGCACTCTCATGCTTGCTAGTTGGCTTCGTTGTCAACATCAAGTGCAGCCAGTAGGAAGTGGAAGAATCAAATCAATATGCTTTGGTTTGATATCCCACTTTCTTGTGTCCCCTTCCTTTTAGTTACTTTATTTGTGTAAGGAGCTGCAAGTTTGAATGAACATTTATGAAACTTAGTTGTGATAAAATTTTGACTGCAAGAGGTTGTAGGTGTGTGAATGATTGACCATGGAAGTAACACAAACTATGAGTATCAACTTTATACTTGTCCCGAAAAGAATCAATACTAAAGTTGCTGGAGTGTGCAATATCCATGAACCTAACCCTCAATGCATCTTGCATGTGAGGATCTATGAAGCGTCTGCAAAGTGCTGCTTTGAACCCTTGAATGACCTCAACATCTCTATATGGGGCAGCTCTTGTTGACACATAAAGGATCTCAGCACCACAATATTCAGGACTCAATGCAAAGGCAAGAAGATGTAGCAGAGGGATCATTTTGTTCCATCTCTCTTCAATGATGTTTTGAAGTTTGAAGAAAGTTAGGGTCTCACTCTTTTGCATTTATAATGGCTTTCATTTTCTCAATAATGCTATCAAATATTTTACGCAAACATGGCTTATCCATGTCATTATAATAGTTCATGCTCAATGTGGGCTCAATGAAATTGAAGAGATACTTAATACAATCCACCAAAATGCCATCTAGGATCATTTGATTGATCTTTGCTATTCTTGTGCTAGATTGCCTCCATATGAACCAATTTGGGTTGATGACCATGTTAGAAAGTGCCTCACGAACCTTCACAAGTCCTCTCAACACAATCACAAAATGTGTTTCAAAAACTTGGATGAAAATCAAAATTTTAAAAATAAAATTTACAAAAGGAAAAATTAAACAATATTAAAGGGTTCACTAAAGTGAGACATATTTACCTTTAGCAGCTCCAATTTTGAGAATCTTTTAAATATGTCTTGCGACATATGGTGGTTGTGTTAATGTTTTGAACCAGAATAGCATAACATGCAATAAACAGAAACTCAAAAAAACATAAGAACAGATGACTCAATTATTTATCCTCGGAAAACCCTCCTCCTTGAGGGAAAAACCTAGCCACACCCCAAAAATATCCTTTATGGTATACTCAAAAACAAATACAATCTTCTCAAGCTTATGATTGTTTACTCTTAACTAGTCAATCAATAAGCCTTATCACAGTTTGATCACATTTACCATGCATACATAGAACATCCAAGTATCTTACAGATACTACTCACACAGAGAATGAAACACACAATTAAATTGATCATCTACAGATCATACACAAGTCTCCATCAAATGCAGTGCTTGCTGTAGCAGCAAAATCGTATTCTTCAGAGACACACAATATGCATCAGTCACCTGCAATTCTTCACAAGAATTATGATACCATCATCTCTTATCCCCACGCGCTTTATCGAGCCAATATTTTAGCCTGAATGAATATCCTTTTTGTGGAATACAAGGAGACACACACGGTTACATAATGAACCATCAACAGTTTCTTTCAATGTCATTTGGTATTCCATCCACACTCGGGCTCTTCCTTAAAGTCTGATAAGAAAGAAAGGCAATCACAATGCAACCGTCGCTAGCAAGCATCGTTATTTCCATAAAGCTTGATACTTTCGATGGCCGTCCATAATTGATGTTGACTGTTATGACTATGCCGTTATACCTTAATAATAATATATGAAGTCTCAAGAACGGTAATAGTAATAAATAGCAGAGGTGAATGAATACGAAGAGATCTGGCAAACATAATCAATAGCTCCAAAGCATGCTTCCGATGACATCAACAAAGGAGAACGAAGTCAAAGCAGCGTGACTAAAGAAACCACAAAATAAAAGAGTTAATAGCAAGGCTCATGAAGATTGCACATCCATCGCAGGTATAAAGAAAAATGTCTCCTGCTGCTACAAACATTAACACTCCCTCTTAGCAAAGGAGATATTTTTCCAAATTCTCATGTCACGGAGTCTCTCAACATGATAGTCACAATGGTTACACCCATTGTGAAAGAAACCAAAAACTTTATCACGGATTCTCTCAATGTGATATCGTTATCTCAACATGACGTTCACCATGGCTACTCCCAGAGGGTGTCATCCACCATGGCTACTCCCAAAGGGTGGATCCATCGTGGCTACTCCCAGAGGGCGGAACAAGGCCTTTCATCTCAAACTTCTCTCGTAGAGAAGAATGCATTAATAATGGCGTACACCTCAAATTTCACTCACAGAGAAGAATGCATTAATAAGGGCGTACACCTCAAATTTCGCTCACAGAGAAGAATGCATTAACAAGGGCTTGCACCTCAAACTTATCTCGTAGAGAACAATGCATTAACAAGGGCTTGGACCTCAAACTTCTCTCGCAGAGAAGAATGCATTAACAAGGGTTTGCACCTCAAACTTCTCTTGCAGAGAAGAATGCATTACAAGGGCTTTCACCTCAAATTTCTCCATCTTAGAGAAAAATGCATTACAACACATAAAGATCATTTGAATGCTGAGACTCCCTCTCAACAGGGGCAGCATACTCACAGCTTCAATATCAGAATAAGTTAATTGAGTCCAATGTTTGACCAACCAAGGGTCTTTTGCAGTCACACTGCTTCACGAGCTTGCTGATTCTCTACAAGGGACTTGGCACTCTTCATCTACCACTCAAGCTCCCTTTGAATCTTCAAGCATTTACATTCACCTCCCAACCATCTTGTTCAAGATTGTCTGCATTGCTTGCCTTAAAGGAATGGTTTTCAGCACACACCTCCAAAATTTTGACATACTCGAATCCAGTACTGTCCTCCTTGACCTCATTCCAGATCATCCTATTCTAGAGCTACCAATTTCAAATTCAAATTGACTATGCCAATCTGTTCTCTGTAGTTGAAGAGTCTCCCTTTGAATATCATTTCTTCCTCTTCAAAGAAACTAATCACAATAACAAACTGTATAGGATCTTCCTCTTAAATGAAGTTATATGTCACCAATTCAGCTCCATGTCTGCAAACATTGTTCCCATGTTCATTTTGTAATGACCCTTGTTAGTTTGTAACCTTGGATCTCTCTAGTCTACTAATCATGCTTGTAATTCATATATATCTATTTAGTATTTCAACTTAATTAAATTAAATGACAATTTAAATAGAATTTATATTTTGTCTTATGACTATATTGATGGTCGCATGTCCAACTTATTACCTTGTCGAATTGGATAGGAAGACTTTAGGATGTGACTGAGGCACTTAGAGACCATTCCCAATAGGCTCCCTCAAGGTTTCCAGGTCCAAGCCCAAACTATTGGGATGCTGACCCCACCCTATTTTGGGACAGAAAGCTATTGGCTGGATTTAGTCAAGCACCTCCTTGGAGACATTCTTGCATTCCTCCTCTTCAGCCTAGCAAGGTGATAAGTCTGAATATGGTTAAATGATATATATATATATGTGTGTGTGTGTGTGTGTGTGTGTTCATAACAATGTTCAAAATCGACATACCTGATGCCATTGTACAACTATGGCTCCGCTGTTGCAGACCTTGTAATTTATAACTGACTGAGTATTTATCAGTTCTTACTATTATTGCTGACTTCCCCCTAGATTTTCTTGCAAACTCTTCCATATAATTCTCTCCGTTCCTTGATAAGGAATGATATATTCATAATCACAAATCTATGCTCTGCCTTATACACTAATAAGGGACTGTACATACTTATGTATGTATTCTGTATGCGGCTGGAATGATATTGACTGTTCTGTGACTCACGTTATCTTTGTTATTTTCTCCGTGGTGTTCTTTCCCTTTTTATTAATCTGTCTTATGTTCTTTCCTTATATCGGTGTTGTATACCTCTCAGTGTATACACCGCAATCTCCTTGTTGACTGAGGCTAGCCCTGCAGTGGTATGCGGTTATATGTGTTGATATTATGGCCTTTACGGCAATAGATCAACCATCTTGAACTAATTAAAGGTAATAATAATAATAAATATATATACGATATATATATTTATTATTGTAAAACGATATAACTAATAATAAATATAAGTAATATTTATTATTTATTGTTTGATCGATTTGCATAAATAAGTTTATATTTAATAAGTACTTGGGAGGGCCCAAGTCGGCCACCTTGAGGTGGTGGAGTTTATCTCCAAAATCTCATATATATAATGATTCGATCCTTGAGGAGAAAGGCATCAAAAACATAACATTTGCTTCTCCTCCAAGAATCTCTAATCAGCGGATTACTCTTCCATTCAAGAGTGCGAACTATATCTTGGAATGCGAACTTGATCAGACCTTAATGTGCAAAGAGTGCAAGTTATATCTGCCATTTAAGTGCGATCTATATCAACATCAATGGTGCGAAATAAGTTAATCATATAGTGCGAATCATATCATACATCGATCTGATCTTGAAGAGCAAATTTAGGCAGATGCGAAATTTGAATTCAAGCTGGTGCGAATTCCAACACTATGCAAATTTAGGGTGGCTTGAAGAGCGAATTGAGGCAGATGCAAAGAGCGAGTTCAAGCAATCCATTAAGTGCGAACTCCAGCAATATAATGATGAAATCTTAAGCCTGATTCAGGGCTTTGATTATCATCTATTCAAGTGTGACTATAACTGCACTACGTATTTGCCATGAAGGACACATAAAGAGCAGATTGATTACAGTGTTTAAAGTGCAGATCATAGGGCAGATATGAAGCAATCCGAAGTTCAGATCGGTGGCATATTGGAGGAAAGTTAAAGAAGCCCTAGGTGGGCAACTTGGCATTTACAGATTAGGCCAATATTGAAGGGCAAAATTGAAGATCTCAAGGTACAGATTTGAAGTCTCTAAGGACTGATTCAGAGCTATAATTCGGGTATTATCTCTCCTTGTTCTTAAATTATTTTCATATTTATATCCCGTGCTTAGTGTTTGAAAGACTTCTATAGATTGCATATTCTTTGCCCTAAATCTGAAAAATATTAACAATATGTTGTAGACCCATCTCGTAATCATGCACTGTTCGAATATCCCCAACGTCTTACTTCTCTTCCACCTGATTACTATTCAACATATATTATAGACTCTCATTCGATTCTCTTCTCCAATACACAGCTTCATGAATATTAATACCAAAATATTTTCGGAAGCTCTGCTCTCATTTTATATTATCTATGCAATATATAATCCTTCTTATCGTAGTGGTCTGTGTGTAAAAACTGTAACCCCTATTAAGTTTTGCCACTATGCTCCTTATATCTTTTTGAGGGACATGCCCCTTCATCAACAATCAATGTAGACGGTCAAGATGTTGACTAAGCCCGCCATCTATGGTGTTGCTTCATACTCCTGTGCCGTTCAAACATAGGAGTCACTAATAGTTTTAATATTATAACATTGTTATAATATTATTAATAATTACATTTCAGGTTTTAACAAGTTGATTACTTGTTTTAGTCGATCATATAATATTATTTCTGAATGTTATTCAGCTTTATATATTTGTTAATAATAATATATTTACTAATATAATTATTTATTTACTTTGTAATTATCTTATTATTATTTATTATTAAGTCTTATGTTGGAATGGGGATATCACACATTTCTACAGCTTGCATGACTTTGCATGTAATCTCTCATCATCTTGTTGGTTCTCGATCCATCCTAGAAGCATATTTTAGAGAGATTAGTAGAAGTTCATAGAATCAAACTATTCAGAAGAGAAATATACAGATCAATGCTAAAAGCATACAAGATTCACTATTCTCAGTGATATAACATGAATTAATACTTATCTCCTTATTGTTGAAATACTACATTATTCAAATGTACAAACATAAAATACTTATCTCCTTATTGTTGAAATGTCCTTTCAGATTTTGATCTCCATATCTTTCCCTGCTATAAGCAACATGATATCTTTCACCATATCAATACTATAAAGGTCCCCTCCAAGGTGATCTCCATGACCCGTTGGGAGTGGAATGCTAAGTGTTGGTTGATGATCATCAAGCATTCATCATAGCCTGTGATAGATCTCTCAAAAATTGGCTGCTATATTGAGATCAGGTCCGCTATACACTTTTGCCACCTAAACGCCGCTTGTATAATTCTGGTTCAAGATCTTTACTTAGACCCGCTCTGATACCATGTTAATGTTTTGAACTAGAATAACATAACATGCAATAAACAGAAACTCAGAAAAGCATAAGAACAAGTGACTCAATAATTTATCCTGGGAAAACCCTTCTTCTCGAGGGAAAAGCCCTGCCACACCCAAAAAATATCTTTTATTGTATACTCAAAAAACAAAGACAATCTTCTCAAGCACATGATTGTTTACTCTTAACCAGTCAATCAATAAGCCTTATCACAGTTCGATCACATTTACCATGCATACACAGAACACACAGTACTGCAAGTATCTTATAGATACTACTCACATAGAGAATGAATCACACAATTAAATTCATCATCTACAGATCATACTCAAGTCTCCATCAAATGCAGTGCTTGCTGTAGCAGCGAAATCGTATTCTTTAGACACACAATATGCATCAGTCACTTGCAATTCTTCACAAGAATTACTATACCATCATCTCTTATCCCTACGCGCTTTATCCGGCCAATATTCTAACTTGAATGAATAGCCTTTTCGTGGAATACAAGGAGACACACACGGTTACATAATAAACCATTAGCAGTTTCTTTCAATGTCGTTTGGTATTCCATCCACTCTCAGGCTCTTCCTTAAAGTTTGATAATAAAGAAAGGCGATCACAATGCAACCGTCGCTAACAAGCATGGTTATTTCCATAAAGCTTGATACTTTCGATGACCCTTCATAATTGATGTTGACGGTTATGACTGTGTCATTATACCTCAATAATGATATATGAAGTCTCAAGAACGATAATAGTAATAAACAACATAGGTGAATGAATACGAAGAGATCTGGAAAATATGAACAACTCCAAAGCATACTTCTGATGACAACAGAAGAGGAGAACGAACTCAAAGTAGCATGAATAAAGAAACCACGGAATAAAAGAATCAACAACAAGGCTCACAAAGACTGCACATCCATCGCAGGTATAAAGAAAAATGTCTCCTGCAGCTACAAACATTAACATGGTGATAAACATTTGGATATTTTCGGCCTCTTCATACATCTATTTGATCTAATGAATTTTGGTGCCAATTGTTTGTAGCATAAGGTTGTGGGAGTGTATAATACAAGGTGTCCAAAAAATATTTGAATAATGCTCCCGAATTGATAACCTAGTGGCGTATTGTCTATTATAGCTTGCACAACATTTTGAGGGACCACATTTTCAATGGCTTGCCAAGGAATGTTAGCAATAAATGCACCATCCTTCACCTCCCCTTAATAATACACTCCTTTCAAAAATATTGCCTTTTTAGGGGACATTGCAATAAGATTGATCAAATGGCCAATTTCTTGCATCTTTGCATCCATTGAAAATGGACACCTTTATTTCAACCCACAAATTCCTTATGGGTGTTAATGACTCCTAAAAACTTCACCTCTTTTTCCAATAATGTGTGATGCATGTTTTGATAACTTAAGCCCCTCTACCCTTTTGCGGCCTCACTAATTGCTTTCACCACTTTTTGCCAATATGGTGAGTGGACAACATTGACTGTCAATCCTTTCGTAGACACATATCGCTATGTGTTAATCAACAATTTCTTGTTTCAAAATGCCATTTCCAACAATCACTTTTATCTCATATGTGTATATACCACAATCTTTTTTCTAGGTATGGACAAAAAATGGGTGGCTCTTTGTAGGTTGAAGATTTGAATGTGATCGAGGGGGTTGATCCCTTGAGATCCTTTCTTTAACAAAAGATGATTCAATTTACGTCTCGCTTTATGATCTACTTTTTCTTTCTCATTTATATGCGCTGAGACTTGTGATTTGTAATTTCTTTTTTACCTATGGTAAAAAATGGGTGGCTCTTTGTAGGGTGGAGATTAGAACTTGGCGGAGGTGTTTGATCCCTTGGGATTCTTTCTTTAATGAAAAATGATTTGATTTGTGGCTTGCTGCTTGACACACTTTTTCTTGCTCATTAATGTATGCCAAGACTTGTGATTTTGGAATGCTTTTACCGTCTTTGCCTACGATTTTGGGATTCTTTCTTTAATGAAGTTGGTGGAGGTGTTTGATCCCTTGGGATTATTTCTTTAACGAAAAATGATTTGATTTGTGGCTTGCTACTTGATACACTTTTTCTTGCTCATTAATGTATGCCAAGACTTTTTTATTTTGGAATGCCTTTACCGTCTTTGCCTATGCAAAATTCGATGCCTAGTCTGGGGTTCTTGCACAAATGGTCTTTCATTTGATTGTATGAGCTTGCATATCTGATATTACATTCACTACAAATAAAAAATAACCAACACCATCTAGAAGCTGTGTACCATTTGAATATATTTCCAAAGGGGAAAGTTTGGGTCCATCTTGAAGGGGGGTCAGCTCACAGAGCTAGAACTGAATGCCTTGCTAATGCCTAAAACAAGTTCAATAAAAAGCACATTCAAAGAATTGAAACAAATGAAATAGAATATATATATATATATATATATATATATATATATATATATAACAAAACAAAAGCTTCAACAAAAACAAGAAATTTCATTTTTTTTTAAATGTAGGGAAAAAAAAATCCAAAAACTTGAAAAGAACTTACCTCTTTTGAAAAACTGGTCTACAATCTTTTTGTCAACAAATTAACTCTCGCAAATGTGTAGGAATAGAAAGACAACCAGCTTGGAACATTCATTGAACAATTTTCATCTCTATTCATGCAATGGTAAGCAAGAGAAAAACTTCAGCAATAATGAATATTATTTTTTTGTTTTTCATTTACAATATGAGAAATGAGTTTGTTTGTCTTTTAGATGTCTTCTATGCCATGTTTTAGGGTTTGGGTTCAAATTGCACTTTTTGGTTTAAAAATGTCTCAAAAAATGTAAATTGAATAATAAAATGGTTAAATATGTCATTTGAATACTGAATTCGCTTGAGACGAACATGTAGCCAAAATGTAGAGCCTTGAGTGGCCAAGAACTACCTATAGTAGACTGGTAGCACAGATTCTCTAAAATCAATTACAACAACCTAACCTCAATTTCAATGAAAGTCAAGGTTTAGATGTCTATGACTTTATCTTGAAGACTTTGTAAACGTCTACAAATATTGTATCACAAAAACCATTAGGCAGCAACAAATCTTTTAGCTACATTATTAATCAATGTTACCTTAGAACGCCATAGACCATTGATTGAAAACCCTGCGAGTACCCTCCTAGTTGCCAAGTACTCATGGATTTTCCCGTTGGGAGAGTGCTTTCAAGTTTTCTCAAGTCTTTGCTGACAAGGTGTAGAGGAAAAATCATTGGATTCAAGACAAAAACTTGTCAAGTTTCACGCAACTTCAAGTTAAAAAATCATTACACCTGCTTGAAACCAACATGGGTTAAAATGTGTCGGGGCAAGTTAAAATGTGTATTTCACAGGAATTTTTTCTATAAAAGGCTAAAACCTTGCACTTGTTCCTTTAATAAACCTTAGTTTTTGCTGAGTATTTGCCATGTTTTAGACAATTTTTTGCCAAGTTTTTGTCAAGTCAAAATTTTTGGGCTTGCCGAGTACTCTAAGTTTGAGTTTGCGAACTATGGTATAGACAACTAAAGCTCAATTAGTTGTAAACTTGAAGAATTTGAATGTTTTCAACAAAGAATTTGTTGCAAAAACCTTTCTATAGACAATCTAGAAAAGTACATCAAAGGCAAGCAATTATAAAATGCATCTACTAATGACATTGTCAAGCACTAGAAAAGCTTTAGACACAAAAGCAGAACAAAACTTAGATAATGATAGTAAACATCTTAATATTAGCCTTGCAAACAAGTTGCAATACAAAGTTAGGTCATTCTCATCCACAACCTTGAGGTAGTTTTCATACAAGCCAAAAGACATCATCAACTCGTGAAAACCTACAATAGTAAATAACCAAGAGCTCTCTGAAGAAATACAAGTTGACATGCCATTGGAGTTTGTGTTTGATACACAATAACTAAGTATGATTCTAGACTATGACCTAGGTTCTTTTATTTTGTGCACTAATCTTATTCAATTTTTATGTTAGACTAAGTTTTTGGATGGGTACGATAGGGGATGGGGGGACATATTAATGGGTTGAAGTTTTTGAAAAGCCCTTTTTAGGGAATGATTATTAAAATTAGGGAAAAGTAAAATTTATGATAAATTTCAATTATTCATTTGATAACATTGATATCACATTCATCATATGCATTATAGAACCTTTATATATTAACTTCAAAAGTCATTTCAAAAGTTGTAACCACTAACGTTTTGCCTTCCTAAATCACTTTATGCATCAAGTCCTAAGAAACTTTCCCTTCTATTTGCTTTCATTGCTTGAATCCTCAGTTAAATAATACAAGGAGTTGGTTGCTAGTAACATTGACAAAGCCCCTGTTTTGCTCTATCAAGGTTTGACTTTTTGTCTTTATCAATTCCATTCAACCTTGTATCCTTAGAAACCCATTAAATCATGTCTTGTTGAAGATTGCACCCTGTAAGTCAAACTGGGGTGAAAGTTGTTTCTCTTGTTGCGGTTACTTCCTCATTGGAAGGTAAGTAAAAGAGCCGTGCCGCTGTTGTGCCTCCCCCTTCTCACTCTAAAGGAAAACTAAAAAATCATGTGCCCCCAATGGAGGCCACCTTGGATTTCTATAACCTTTGTTGTTGTGAAAAAGCTCACTCCTCAATGAGTCTAGTTAAAACCAAAACTTTTGTCAAGATCCCTAGTTCTTCTCCTCAGAAGGAAGCTATTGTGGGTCTCTACACTCTCAAAAATAGCCTCTCGATGACTCCAGATACAAGGAAGGCACTCACTAAGAGGAGTTTAGCTGAGTATCCTAAAAACTCTAAAGCTAAGAAGGCCAAAAGAAGCATTATTTAGTTTGTTGGGGAGGGGTTTGTTCCTAAAGAGAAAATTAAAGGCAGGGCCACTTTGGATGATAATGAAACCATTGTCCTTTAGAATAGGACTGTTATTGTAGCTAATGCTGAGGTACTAATTACTGTAGAACACAAGGTTAAGGAGCCAAGTATAAGGAAATCCAACAGAAGACTTCAGATCCCTAATTTGAAAGAAAGGGATGCTTTGAGTGACTGTAGAATGAGGAACTTGAAAATTGGGAAGAGGAAATAATGAGATTCCAAAACTTGATGTGGGTGGTAGCTTGTTCGATGAAATGAATGCCCCTTTGTTGGATTTTGAAGATATAGATCTTGCTTTTGGTTATGAATGCCCTATATATGACTAAATTATTTGAAGGTTGTTTAACTAAAGACCAGAGTTAATGCCTTAGGAAGTTGAAATTAATGGCTAAATTCAGCTCCAAAGTGATGCACAAGTCGACCACTATTTATGTATCTTGTAGGACTTGTAGTTGAAGAGACATGGCCTTGACCTGAGTAATAGTACCAACACCAATTATGGACAAATATAAAAGTTCCTTATCGAGGACTAGGGACAACAATTTTCGTAGTTTTTGTTACCTTGTTATGGTTTTTGATTGAGCATCTTAAGTATTATGTGCTACTTGTGTGCTGTTAGCGGCTTATTCTGCTTTGCCCTTGGGGCTTTTTGTGTTGGGATCAACACCCTAGTTGGCTGCTTGCCTAATCAAAAACATAATAGTTGAATTAAGATTTTATATGGGAGTCGACCAACAAATTAACACAATTGATTGTTTTCATTGTCAATGTGCATACGCTGTATGAAAATACAACAAAATACCCAAAGATGGAAAGTTTCAATTTCAAAATAACAAATTTGTGGAAACTACATTGTATGAAAATACATTGTATAAAAATACAACAAAATACCCAAAAATGACAACTTTCAACTTCAAAATGACAAATTTGTAGAAAATTGTTGCTATGCCTGTTGAACAGGCCAAATAACTGAGGCGGGGGGTGAATCAGTTATTCCCACACACTTTATAAAACTTTCTCTGTCGGTAAACTATTAAACATAGACAATAACAACTTCTTATCTATTGGTTAAGCACATTAAACATTCACAATAGATGTAAACATGAAAGCATAGAAACACCGACACAGAGAAGACAAGATTTGCATGGAAACCCAAATTGGGAAAACCACTGAGAAGCTAATTCTTATGAAATGAAACACCTGTTAGGGTGACACCGGTTAAGGTGATTTTTACAAAGGTTCACTGCTGGTTGTGCTCAGTGCAGGTCGGGCTAACTACCCTTATACAATAGAGATATCAAAATAGATACAACAAAACATGAACTGATAGAATTGCATCTGAATTGGCATGAACAATTCAACAGTTTTTCTGCTATCACCACCACTAGTAGATTTGAATGAGCTCTTCTCTGTATGCAATTGTCTGATCCACTACTATCGGTATGTAAGCCTTTCCTTATGCTGCTTCACCAAAGACTCTGCCCACATACACCATTGCCATAAATTCACACTATCCTTTTTTGCATATACACCCATACACACATACATACCCACACTTCAGATACATACCCACATACACCGAAAGCATACAAGTGCATCAAAACAAAAGACCATGAGTAGAACAATGTACACTTGTCAAGGAACACGTGGAACACGAAAATGTTCATACTGAACCTGTTTTGTGCATAACCAAAACTCATGTTGCATAATTGACAACCAACAAGTACATAACCAAAACTGTCAACAACCAACCGATATCGCCATAGTGTCAGTCTGGAGGTTTTGACATCAATGACAATCAATGCCAACAACAATTCAAGGTGTCTAACAATATTCCTCTTTGGCATTGATGGAAAAACACCAAAAACTCCAAAAACCCCTCTTGAGTAAATGGAACATATGTTCTCCTTTTCTTTCCCCCTTGTTGCAACAATGGAAAAGGGCCAAAAAAATCAAATCAAAGAAAACTCAATGTAATACAACAGTTTTAATTGAAAATACTTTCATATACCTCTCCTTCAGAGTAGGAAGCTCCATCTTCTACTCAACAATTGCTGCCACCATTCGAGGACACAAACTGTCACATTCCACCAGTTTGTCAAAAGATTTCATCTAGTCCAAAGACTGAAATTGCTGCGCATAATCCTTTGCATCGGTTAGAATGCCAAAAGCAAACTCCAACCGGACCTCAATCATGTCTTTTATTGGCCAAAATGTTTTAATCGGATTTTCTCTCTATCTCTGCAGCGACAATCATTCTATTTGAAGTTCACCAACTTTGATTCTCTATTTTCCATCTAGATCCTTGAAAACATCATACAACTTGCCAAGCTCATTCAACTCTTTCTCAATAACTTCACTCTGACCTCTAAAATTGTCTACATCAGCAAGCCATCGAAGACGATACTTGTATATATCAGAAATCTCCTTCACACATTTCTTCATCTCACCGATAAATCCAAAGAGTCTCTATTTTGCATTGTTACACTTCTTCATTATAGATTTCTCCACCACTAGGTAATCTGGTCCAAATTGCAACAACTCAAATCTCAACAATCATTACTAACTAGTTGGTAGCATACTAGATATACTAGAAACTATAACCCTTCTACTGATCAAGCGATCAATCAACAATTTTGGCACCAATTTCTTATCCTCCAATGAACAATTAGTCCACAAACTATCAAGTTTTTCATATTCATTTTCCAACAAAGTATTCACCATACTAGACTCCACATGCACACATTTTTCTGGAGAGGGCGCTGATCTCTCCATATCTTCTTCTTCAATTTCCATTTCATCTGCAATACTCTTTTCTTCAGCCTTTTCTTCTTCATCATCTTCTAAAATTGTAACGATTTCTTTTCCTTTCTCACTTGTCTTTATCTTCTTTGGTTTAGGAGATGAACCACCGATAGCTTCTTCCAGATACTTTTGACCGGAGGAGGAACCCTCCTCACCAAGACATATAGGCATAGCACCATGAACAACTAAACCAGAACAAATATTCATTTGTAATGTAGAAAAGTATGTTTTGCATGCACTCACACTGTCCTTCAAGAAACCTAGATATCTACAAATTTGTTTACTGACAGGGATGCCGATTCTCCACTCAAGGTTCTCATTATTCGGTAACGATTTCATAAAGTAGAACACCAAGCACATCAACAACGAACCAAATTTAAATGCACATCCACCCTCAACAGTCATTTTTACATTCTTAAGAAGATTAGCCAACAACATTTTACAAAGATCCATTTGTACATTCTCCTTTACTATCTTGCATGAAATATACACAGCTAAAGCAGAAGTCAAACCATCACGATTCCAAAACTGAATTTTGTAGGAAACACCATAAGCAACATACCTTATAATCTGATCTTCAATAGCGTCTATAAGGAATGCGTGCTAATCCCGACCAATTTCCGTAAGATCTTTTGACTCTTGATAACTAATAGACTGATGAACATATTGTCATTGATGTCAAAATCAGAAGCATATATGAATACGAACAGGCATATCCGAAGCTATATGAAGGAATATGAAGGTGATATTGGAGATACAGACAACATATATTAATGGCAATATATATTCAGCATATATCGATGAAGAATGAAGACAGAGATACGTATCTTGAATAGAGATATATATACCATGAAGCATATACACATATACAAAGATTTATATTTGAAGCAAATAGCAAATGATAAACAAGAGACATACACAGTATATGAGACAGCAAATATACAACAAAGATTCTATTATACTTGCAGATATAGATGAAGATATTGCATACTTGAAGATAACTAAACAAAGACTGTAGATGGTAGACAAAATATTCAGATGCATATTCAGATATATAATAAATGAAGTCATACAGATACGTATTCATACATACGTATACAGCCGGTGATTACAAGCATAGCATATTAGCAAGTGATGAAGACTTTATGAATATACGAAATTATAGAAGACAATGTATTATATTCAGACATTTTTGATATGAAAGGCCAGAACAAAGAACAAAGCATATTAGCATCATATGTATTCAACATATTAAAAGGTTATGAGCAGATTATTGAATAGAAACATAACAGAACAGAATGTTAATAACGTATCAATAGTACATACAGAACATACAGTATATACAATGATAACAGCATATATCAGTATATATCAAAGGAAATATGAGGCAGCATATATACATTGTTGAACATATATATGAATGGCAGCAGATACAAAGACCGATTGAGATGAACAGCATCCAGATGATTATATAATGATAACATACAAAGATATCGAAAATAATATACAACATAACCAGTTATATAATCCATTAACAGCAATAGCAAACAACAGCTTACGTTTCCAGTTTGATAGCAAATAATAGAATGGGTGTATACAGCGGTTGACGGATGAATAATATGAAGCGTTGAGCATATATGATTCAGAGATGATCAGCATGTATATTAATGGCAAAGATACAGTAAAACCGATGGCAAATATATATAAACAAGATCTGATATACATTTGTATAAACAGAACAGCATATGTATAAACAGAAGACTATATGCATCAATGTTCGATTTCCATTCCTTCTTTTCGATACCATTCTCTGCGCTTTGTCTAAATGCAACTCCATTTTCTGGTCGCGTACATTTCTGCAGTCACCAAGATACAATACAGAGCGTGCAGGACGGAGAAGATGCACATACGATGGAATTATCCCTCGAGCTTGAGAAGTTTAGGGTTGCAATGAAGATGACGGCATATAAACAGTTTGAAGAAAACACAGCACTTGTGACGTCTCAATTGGTAGTCTTCTACTAAAGACTGCGCTGTGTCAATTATAAATTCTGGTACGTGAGTGCGGAAGGATTGCCAAACGCAGTTTAAGGCAGAGTGAACACTCCAGCAGTCTATACGGCCAATTTCATTGGTTCGGCATCATTGCAGATTCATTAAAGGTTATCGAAGATGCAGCGAAGACTGATATCACATTTGCAGCAGTGATTACGTATTCATATATATGATCCATCAGCGGCAAGAGATAAGAGACGTATACAAAGATACGTATATTACAAATGGAAAATATTGATAGCGGAAGGTTTATATATCAGATATATTCACGCAGAAGTTTTAAAAATAAGAGACGTTAAATATTGAAAGCAGATAATAAACTCAAAAATATATACAGCGATCAACAATATTTGGATGTCGACAGACTTATGTTTGCAGCAATCAAAATATATATTGCGACAAAGATGTTCAGTATTATATAAAAGTTTGAAGTTTAAAAGTCTCCTTCGATAAGAAGATAATATAAAGATTAAAAAGTTTTATTAAAAGTGGAGATTAATTAATTAGGTTGTTAATAAAATGATAAAAAGGGATATTAACTTTTTAAGTTAATAATAGTTTATAAGAGACACCTTTTCATTATTGAAAAGTCATGTCTCTATAAAGAGTCACAATGTTTTAAAAATATGAGGATATATATATACTCAATCATTTTGGAAAATAAAAACAAGTCAGCATGGAATAATTAGAAAAGAAGAGCAGAGAAAGATATAAGCATTCAAGACTTATATATTCAGAATATTCAGTGATAAAGATATATTTTTTAAAAAAGGGGATAGAGTAAAGGAGAGAAAAATTACAGAATTATTCAGATATTGGCTGACTTAAAAGAGCAGATTGCATCCATCATCAAGTTGAATAAGCAACTATATAAAAGTGGAATTCAGAATTATATTCAGAAGTGAAGTAGGTGCTTTGCTTCAAGGTTGGTGCCTTCAGATAGTGGGTTGGTGCTCACAGAACAGCGTTTGGAGGTTGGTGCTTCCAGTGGGTTGGTGCTCACAGAACAGCGTTCGGAGGTTGGTGCTTCCAGTGGGTTGGTGCTCACAGAACAGCGTTTGGGGGTTGGTGCTTCCAGTGGGTTGGTGCTCACATAAATTGTAAAAGAACATTATTATATAAATAAAATAAAACTATTTGGAGAATTATTTTCTATGTGCACAATTGTTAAAGTTACGTTTGAATAAAGTTTTTTTTTAAAAAAGTTAAAAATTGTTAATATACTGATTCACCCCCCCTCTCAGTATATTCGTGTGCTCTTCAATTGGTATCAGAGCGGGTTCCTTCTATATAGCCTAACCGCTTGAAGGTAGATCTAAAAGAGCACAAATGGCTGAAAGTTTCCAAAACAAGGCACCAAATTTTGATGGGACAAATTATGCATTTTGGAGTATAAAGATGGAAGCATATTTAAATGCTATTGGATTCGATGTTTGGCAATCAGTACTAGATGGTTATACACCACCAGCAACCCCACCAACAGATGTAGCCGGAAAGAAGAGAAGTGAAAATAATGCCAAAGCAAAACATGCTATTCTATGTAATCTAGCCGACTCGGAATTCACAAAAGTCATGCATTGTAAATCTGCAAAAGAGATATGGGACAAATTGAAAAATATTTATGAAGGTACCGATAATGTAAAGAAGGCTAAACTCCAGTCTCACCGAAGCACATTTGAAAGTTTAAAAATGAAGGAAGATGAAGACATAGCCTCATTTCTCTCCCGTGTTGATGAAGTAGTCAATGCAATAAAAGCCCTTGGTGTAGAAATAGAAGAGCAGCCTGTGGTTGAAAAAATCTTGAGATCTCTACCTATGAGATTTGACTCTAAGGTGTCGGCAATCGAAGAAAGAAAAGATCTAGATAGTCTTACCAAAGATGAGCTACATGGAATCCTTACTGCTTATGAAATGAGGATTGGAGACAAAGAACCTAAGAAGGAAATAGCCTTTAAAATTTCTAAAAATAAGAGCAAGAAACAAATTACAAGTGATAGTTCAAGCAGTGATGAAGGTGAAGCTCATTTCTTGAGAAAGCTAAAAAGGGGAAAAGGAAAATATAAAGGGAAATTCCCTTTCAAATGCTTTAATTGTGGAGAGGTAGGACACTATGCCTCAAAATGTCCTCAAAATGATGATGACTCAAGCGAAGACGAGAATCAAGCACACACAAAGAAGAAATGGAAAAATAATAACAAGTATAATAAGAAGAAAAGATATCAAAGCAAAAAGAGTTTTTATTCAAAAAAGGACAGATCTTCAGATGAAAGCAGCGAAGAATGCCCAAGTGATGATGAGGACGAGATTCTATTCATGGCCGAAGCAGTTTCCAATGATAGCTATGAAGAAGAGGAAAACGAATCAGACAATGATGAAGATGATGTTGATCTCCAAGAAGAACTTCATTATGCATATAAACAAAATGAAAGACTTAAAAGAAAACTTGTAAAATTCAAAGAGGACGCTACGAAATCAATAAAAGAATCAGAACAAACAAATGAAGATTTGAAGAATCAATTAGAAGAAGCTAAACAAACTGAAGCTAATCTAAGACTAGAAATTGAAAAGTTAGAAAGGGAATTGAAGGAATGCACCATTAACAATCTCAAGTTTAAAAAGGGCTCAGAAATACTAAATGATCTCATTGATAATCAAAGACCTTCTTTTAGCAAAACAGGTGTTGGTTATGAAGAAAACTCAAACATTAACAATGCATTCAAAGGCTTCATAAAAGAAGGAAACAAGAGTGTTATAAATGAACCATCAAAAGAAGACAAGCTTAAAGAGAAGAACTACAAGAAGAATGAAGAAAATGATGTTCTTAAACCTAGTCATAAATTTCATGGATATTGCTACTCTTGCAATTGTTTTGGTCACAAAGCACTAGATTGTAGAATGCCAAAACAAAATATGAATGATTGGAGAAAGCCATATTATAGACAGCATTTTTCTTACCTATTTAATGGATACTGTTACTCTTGTAACAAATTTGGTCATAAAGCTCTAAATTGCAGAAGCAAAGAGAGGAATATTCAAAATCCTTTTGCTCCATTGGTTAATTTTGATATTCTATGTTCAAAGTGTAACAATTTTGGACATGCAGCCCACAAATGTAGAACAATCTTTCCTACAGAACAAGCAAAGAAAGAAGATCTTCCTAAAAAGATGGTTTGGAGAAAGAAAGAAAAGTCGCTATAGCTTTACATGCTCAAAAAGTAGATGTGTGGAGTGGACTAAGAGAAAACTTACTTAGTCAGCATTGTGATCAAGGGCATAATATATCACTTCTAAAGGTTGAAAAATTAAAAAGGATGAAAGATTAATAGCTAATGCTTTGTATGTTTTACAAATGAAGAAAAATGTTTCCTTGTACAACAAGATGAAAATCAGCTATGGCACAAAAGATTGAGGTACTTACATTGTCAAAATCAGAGTGGAGTAGCGGAAGCATGTGTTCAGGGGGAGCTAGTCTCTAGCCTTGGAGACCCTTTGCCATTGATGTCAAAGGGGGAGAGATTGAAGATAAAAGGAACAACGAACTAAGGGGGAGTCTTGCACAATCATATATTTGAGAAGTTGCCATCAATGACAAAGGGGGAGATTGATGAACATATTGTCATTGATGTCAAAATCAGAAGCATATATGAATACGAACAGGCATATCCGAAGCTATATGAAGGAATATGAAGGTGATATTGGAGATACAGACAACATATATTAATGGCAATATATATTCAGCATATATCGATGAAGAATGAAGACAGAGATACGTATCTTGAATAGAGATATATATACCATGAAGCATATACACATATACAAAGATTTATATTTGAAGCAAATAGCAAATGATAAACAAGAGACATACACAGTATATGAGACAGCAAATATACAACAAAGATTCTATTATACTTGCAGATATAGATGAAGATATTGCATACTTGAAGATAACTAAACAAAGACTGTAGATGGTAGACAAAATATTCAGATGCATATTCAGATATATAATAAATGAAGTCATACAGATACGTATTCATACATACGTATACAGCCGGTGATTACAAGCATAGCATATTAGCAAGTGATGAAGACTTTATGAATATACGAAATTATAGAAGACAATGTATTATATTCAGACATTTTTGATATGAAAGGCCAGAACAAAGAACAAAGCATATTAGCATCATATGTATTCAACATATTAAAAGGTTATGAGCAGATTATTGAATAGAAACATAACAGAACAGAATGTTAATAACGTATCAATAGTACATACAGAACATACAGTATATACAATGATAACAGCATATATCAGTATATATCAAAGGAAATATGAGGCAGCATATATACATTGTTGAACATATATATGAATGGCAGCAGATACAAAGACCGATTGAGATGAACAGCATCCAGATGATTATATAATGATAACATACAAAGATATCGAAAATAATATACAACATAACCAGTTATATAATCCATTAACAGCAATAGCAAACAACAGCTTACGTTTCCAGTTTGATAGCAAATAATAGAATGGGTGTATACAGCGGTTGACGGATGAATAATATGAAGCGTTGAGCATATATGATTCAGAGATGATCAGCATGTATATTAATGGCAAAGATACAGTAAAACCGATGGCAAATATATATAAACAAGATCTGATATACATTTGTATAAACAGAACAGCATATGTATAAACAGAAGACTATATGCATCAATGTTCGATTTCCATTCCTTCTTTTCGATACCATTCTCTGCGCTTTGTCTAAATGCAACTCCATTTTCTGGTCGCGTACATTTCTGCAGTCACCAAGATACAATACAGAGCGTGCAGGACGGAGAAGATGCACATACGATGGAATTATCCCTCGAGCTTGAGAAGTTTAGGGTTGCAATGAAGATGACGGCATATAAACAGTTTGAAGAAAACACAGCACTTGTGACGTCTCAATTGGTAGTCTTCTACTAAAGACTGCGCTGTGTCAATTATAAATTCTGGTACGTGAGTGCGGAAGGATTGCCAAACGCAGTTTAAGGCAGAGTGAACACTCCAGCAGTCTATACGGCCAATTTCATTGGTTCGGCATCATTGCAGATTCATTAAAGGTTATCGAAGATGCAGCGAAGACTGATATCACATTTGCAGCAGTGATTACGTATTCATATATATGATCCATCAGCGGCAAGAGATAAGAGACGTATACAAAGATACGTATATTACAAATGGAAAATATTGATAGCGGAAGGTTTATATATCAGATATATTCACGCAGAAGTTTTAAAAATAAGAGACGTTAAATATTGAAAGCAGATAATAAACTCAAAAATATATACAGCGATCAACAATATTTGGATGTCGACAGACTTATGTTTGCAGCAATCAAAATATATATTGCGACAAAGATGTTCAGTATTATATAAAAGTTTGAAGTTTAAAAGTCTCCTTCGATAAGAAGATAATATAAAGATTAAAAAGTTTTATTAAAAGTGGAGATTAATTAATTAGGTTGTTAATAAAATGATAAAAAGGGATATTAACTTTTTAAGTTAATAATAGTTTATAAGAGACACCTTTTCATTATTGAAAAGTCATGTCTCTATAAAGAGTCACAATGTTTTAAAAATATGAGGATATATATATACTCAATCATTTTGGAAAATAAAAACAAGTCAGCATGGAATAATTAGAAAAGAAGAGCAGAGAAAGATATAAGCATTCAAGACTTATATATTCAGAATATTCAGTGATAAAGATATATTTTTTAAAAAAGGGGATAGAGTAAAGGAGAGAAAAATTACAGAATTATTCAGATATTGGCTGACTTAAAAGAGCAGATTGCATCCATCATCAAGTTGAATAAGCAACTATATAAAAGTGGAATTCAGAATTATATTCAGAAGTGAAGTAGGTGCTTTGCTTCAAGGTTGGTGCCTTCAGATAGTGGGTTGGTGCTCACAGAACAGCGTTTGGAGGTTGGTGCTTCCAGTGGGTTGGTGCTCACAGAACAGCGTTCGGAGGTTGGTGCTTCCAGTGGGTTGGTGCTCACAGAACAGCGTTTGGGGGTTGGTGCTTCCAGTGGGTTGGTGCTCACATAAATTGTAAAAGAACATTATTATATAAATAAAATAAAACTATTTGGAGAATTATTTTCTATGTGCACAATTGTTAAAGTTACGTTTGAATAAAGTTTTTTTTTAAAAAAGTTAAAAATTGTTAATATACTGATTCACCCCCCCTCTCAGTATATTCGTGTGCTCTTCAATTGGTATCAGAGCGGGTTCCTTCTATATAGCCTAACCGCTTGAAGGTAGATCTAAAAGAGCACAAATGGCTGAAAGTTTCCAAAACAAGGCACCAAATTTTGATGGGACAAATTATGCATTTTGGAGTATAAAGATGGAAGCATATTTAAATGCTATTGGATTCGATGTTTGGCAATCAGTACTAGATGGTTATACACCACCAGCAACCCCACCAACAGATGTAGCCGGAAAGAAGAGAAGTGAAAATAATGCCAAAGCAAAACATGCTATTCTATGTAATCTAGCCGACTCGGAATTCACAAAAGTCATGCATTGTAAATCTGCAAAAGAGATATGGGACAAATTGAAAAATATTTATGAAGGTACCGATAATGTAAAGAAGGCTAAACTCCAGTCTCACCGAAGCACATTTGAAAGTTTAAAAATGAAGGAAGATGAAGACATAGCCTCATTTCTCTCCCGTGTTGATGAAGTAGTCAATGCAATAAAAGCCCTTGGTGTAGAAATAGAAGAGCAGCCTGTGGTTGAAAAAATCTTGAGATCTCTACCTATGAGATTTGACTCTAAGGTGTCGGCAATCGAAGAAAGAAAAGATCTAGATAGTCTTACCAAAGATGAGCTACATGGAATCCTTACTGCTTATGAAATGAGGATTGGAGACAAAGAACCTAAGAAGGAAATAGCCTTTAAAATTTCTAAAAATAAGAGCAAGAAACAAATTACAAGTGATAGTTCAAGCAGTGATGAAGGTGAAGCTCATTTCTTGAGAAAGCTAAAAAGGGGAAAAGGAAAATATAAAGGGAAATTCCCTTTCAAATGCTTTAATTGTGGAGAGGTAGGACACTATGCCTCAAAATGTCCTCAAAATGATGATGACTCAAGCGAAGACGAGAATCAAGCACACACAAAGAAGAAATGGAAAAATAATAACAAGTATAATAAGAAGAAAAGATATCAAAGCAAAAAGAGTTTTTATTCAAAAAAGGACAGATCTTCAGATGAAAGCAGCGAAGAATGCCCAAGTGATGATGAGGACGAGATTCTATTCATGGCCGAAGCAGTTTCCAATGATAGCTATGAAGAAGAGGAAAACGAATCAGACAATGATGAAGATGATGTTGATCTCCAAGAAGAACTTCATTATGCATATAAACAAAATGAAAGACTTAAAAGAAAACTTGTAAAATTCAAAGAGGACGCTACGAAATCAATAAAAGAATCAGAACAAACAAATGAAGATTTGAAGAATCAATTAGAAGAAGCTAAACAAACTGAAGCTAATCTAAGACTAGAAATTGAAAAGTTAGAAAGGGAATTGAAGGAATGCACCATTAACAATCTCAAGTTTAAAAAGGGCTCAGAAATACTAAATGATCTCATTGATAATCAAAGACCTTCTTTTAGCAAAACAGGTGTTGGTTATGAAGAAAACTCAAACATTAACAATGCATTCAAAGGCTTCATAAAAGAAGGAAACAAGAGTGTTATAAATGAACCATCAAAAGAAGACAAGCTTAAAGAGAAGAACTACAAGAAGAATGAAGAAAATGATGTTCTTAAACCTAGTCATAAATTTCATGGATATTGCTACTCTTGCAATTGTTTTGGTCACAAAGCACTAGATTGTAGAATGCCAAAACAAAATATGAATGATTGGAGAAAGCCATATTATAGACAGCATTTTTCTTACCTATTTAATGGATACTGTTACTCTTGTAACAAATTTGGTCATAAAGCTCTAAATTGCAGAAGCAAAGAGAGGAATATTCAAAATCCTTTTGCTCCATTGGTTAATTTTGATATTCTATGTTCAAAGTGTAACAATTTTGGACATGCAGCCCACAAATGTAGAACAATCTTTCCTACAGAACAAGCAAAGAAAGAAGATCTTCCTAAAAAGATGGTTTGGAGAAAGAAAGAAAAGTCGCTATAGCTTTACATGCTCAAAAAGTAGATGTGTGGAGTGGACTAAGAGAAAACTTACTTAGTCAGCATTGTGATCAAGGGCATAATATATCACTTCTAAAGGTTGAAAAATTAAAAAGGATGAAAGATTAATAGCTAATGCTTTGTATGTTTTACAAATGAAGAAAAATGTTTCCTTGTACAACAAGATGAAAATCAGCTATGGCACAAAAGATTGAGGTACTTACATTGTCAAAATCAGAGTGGAGTAGCGGAAGCATGTGTTCAGGGGGAGCTAGTCTCTAGCCTTGGAGACCCTTTGCCATTGATGTCAAAGGGGGAGAGATTGAAGATAAAAGGAACAACGAACTAAGGGGGAGTCTTGCACAATCATATATTTGAGAAGTTGCCATCAATGACAAAGGGGGAGATTGATGAACATATTGTCATTGATGTCAAAATCAGAAGCATATATGAATACGAACAGGCATATCCGAAGCTATATGAAGGAATATGAAGGTGATATTGGAGATACAGACAACATATATTAATGGCAATATATATTCAGCATATATCGATGAAGAATGAAGACAGAGATACGTATCTTGAATAGAGATATATATACCATGAAGCATATACACATATACAAAGATTTATATTTGAAGCAAATAGCAAATGATAAACAAGAGACATACACAGTATATGAGACAGCAAATATACAACAAAGATTCTATTATACTTGCAGATATAGATGAAGATATTGCATACTTGAAGATAACTAAACAAAGACTGTAGATGGTAGACAAAATATTCAGATGCATATTCAGATATATAATAAATGAAGTCATACAGATACGTATTCATACATACGTATACAGCCGGTGATTACAAGCATAGCATATTAGCAAGTGATGAAGACTTTATGAATATACGAAATTATAGAAGACAATGTATTATATTCAGACATTTTTGATATGAAAGGCCAGAACAAAGAACAAAGCATATTAGCATCATATGTATTCAACATATTAAAAGGTTATGAGCAGATTATTGAATAGAAACATAACAGAACAGAATGTTAATAACGTATCAATAGTACATACAGAACATACAGTATATACAATGATAACAGCATATATCAGTATATATCAAAGGAAATATGAGGCAGCATATATACATTGTTGAACATATATATGAATGGCAGCAGATACAAAGACCGATTGAGATGAACAGCATCCAGATGATTATATAATGATAACATACAAAGATATCGAAAATAATATACAACATAACCAGTTATATAATCCATTAACAGCAATAGCAAACAACAGCTTACGTTTCCAGTTTGATAGCAAATAATAGAATGGGTGTATACAGCGGTTGACGGATGAATAATATGAAGCGTTGAGCATATATGATTCAGAGATGATCAGCATGTATATTAATGGCAAAGATACAGTAAAACCGATGGCAAATATATATAAACAAGATCTGATATACATTTGTATAAACAGAACAGCATATGTATAAACAGAAGACTATATGCATCAATGTTCGATTTCCATTCCTTCTTTTCGATACCATTCTCTGCGCTTTGTCTAAATGCAACTCCATTTTCTGGTCGCGTACATTTCTGCAGTCACCAAGATACAATACAGAGCGTGCAGGACGGAGAAGATGCACATACGATGGAATTATCCCTCGAGCTTGAGAAGTTTAGGGTTGCAATGAAGATGACGGCATATAAACAGTTTGAAGAAAACACAGCACTTGTGACGTCTCAATTGGTAGTCTTCTACTAAAGACTGCGCTGTGTCAATTATAAATTCTGGTACGTGAGTGCGGAAGGATTGCCAAACGCAGTTTAAGGCAGAGTGAACACTCCAGCAGTCTATACGGCCAATTTCATTGGTTCGGCATCATTGCAGATTCATTAAAGGTTATCGAAGATGCAGCGAAGACTGATATCACATTTGCAGCAGTGATTACGTATTCATATATATGATCCATCAGCGGCAAGAGATAAGAGACGTATACAAAGATACGTATATTACAAATGGAAAATATTGATAGCGGAAGGTTTATATATCAGATATATTCACGCAGAAGTTTTAAAAATAAGAGACGTTAAATATTGAAAGCAGATAATAAACTCAAAAATATATACAGCGATCAACAATATTTGGATGTCGACAGACTTATGTTTGCAGCAATCAAAATATATATTGCGACAAAGATGTTCAGTATTATATAAAAGTTTGAAGTTTAAAAGTCTCCTTCGATAAGAAGATAATATAAAGATTAAAAAGTTTTATTAAAAGTGGAGATTAATTAATTAGGTTGTTAATAAAATGATAAAAAGGGATATTAACTTTTTAAGTTAATAATAGTTTATAAGAGACACCTTTTCATTATTGAAAAGTCATGTCTCTATAAAGAGTCACAATGTTTTAAAAATATGAGGATATATATATACTCAATCATTTTGGAAAATAAAAACAAGTCAGCATGGAATAATTAGAAAAGAAGAGCAGAGAAAGATATAAGCATTCAAGACTTATATATTCAGAATATTCAGTGATAAAGATATATTTTTTAAAAAAGGGGATAGAGTAAAGGAGAGAAAAATTACAGAATTATTCAGATATTGGCTGACTTAAAAGAGCAGATTGCATCCATCATCAAGTTGAATAAGCAACTATATAAAAGTGGAATTCAGAATTATATTCAGAAGTGAAGTAGGTGCTTTGCTTCAAGGTTGGTGCCTTCAGATAGTGGGTTGGTGCTCACAGAACAGCGTTTGGAGGTTGGTGCTTCCAGTGGGTTGGTGCTCACAGAACAGCGTTCGGAGGTTGGTGCTTCCAGTGGGTTGGTGCTCACAGAACAGCGTTTGGGGGTTGGTGCTTCCAGTGGGTTGGTGCTCACATAAATTGTAAAAGAACATTATTATATAAATAAAATAAAACTATTTGGAGAATTATTTTCTATGTGCACAATTGTTAAAGTTACGTTTGAATAAAGTTTTTTTTTAAAAAAGTTAAAAATTGTTAATATACTGATTCACCCCCCCTCTCAGTATATTCGTGTGCTCTTCATAGACTTCTTCCCGGGCAATTCACCGACACTGCACAATCCAATAATCACCTCAATTACATCCTTTGATACAACATATGGTTTGTCCAACACTAAGGTTTCACCATGAAACCAAGTCAACAAGAATAGTATGAACTTGTTGTCATCACACAACAAAAGTTCTCCCCAGATATCGAGCCCAAGATTTTCGAATCTCTGCATATCCTCCATAGGCAATCCAAAATCCAACTGTTTGATACGACTGTGATCAAACTCCTTCAACTCAACCTTCTTCATTTTCTTCGTTGCGGATGCACCGACACTACGAACAACCAATTTAGGTGCCATGATCTCTTCACAAGTTACTCGCTGCATATTCTCAAATTTTTTCTTCTTGCTACAGTACCAAATGTTTCAAAAAGTCCGCCTTAAAGCCACGAAACAACATAATTGATTTTCCTACTGAAAATTAAATATCGCTGACGCAACTCAGCCACCCTGCGCAAATCACATCAATCAATCAATAACTGCATTCATTATTTGTCCAATCATCATACCAAAGACACACTAGTTGCTGTCGGTAACGCCTCAAGGTAAGGGAGTATATGATGCCAATTGTTGAGAACTCCCCTGAGCCCAAGCATTTGGCTTGTTGTTGGTTGTAATACACTACCCCACTATCTTGTCAAGAGAAAGATTGCAGGATTTTGTTTTTAAGTAGATGTTTTTTTTTCTTTGGTTCACTTATCCAACCTGGTTTCCTCTTTGCATATTTAGGAGTTGGTATTGTATAACTTAGGAATACAAACATAGAATTGTGCACATAAACTTCCAGAAGATTGATGATTAATTTAAGCACAGTTTGATAGTCCCAACCGGTGCTGAGAGGGGAGGGGTGAATCAACACCTATAAAATCTTCAATATAAATCTGATGGAGTATACTTCTATTGTAAGCAAAACAGATTCAAGCATAAAAATAGCATCAAGCAATCATCCACATAGTAACACCAGATTTATCACGTGGAAACCCAAATCGGGTGAAAACCATGGTGTGAGGAAACCTCACAAATTCTGCACTCTTCTGAAGTGCGCCTTGTTAGGAGTCTTCCCTGTTAAAGGATTACAACGCACTATTAGATGTGACCCGATTAAGGGATTTGATACAATAAGGTCGGTTAGTGCCTGCTTGGTTAGAGGACTTAGAACACTAAAAAAGATGTCACTCGATTAAGGGATTTAGTACAAGGGACCTGTTAATGTCCACCCAAAATACTGAGATTTAGCTATTGTAATTGTTAGAAAACAATAGAAGGATTTGACCTTTTATAAATGGCTTTGCATAGCTTGATAAGATCTCTTTTATACTCAACTGAGAAACATCATTGGTCACTGCTGGTATGTTTTCATTTACTGTTGTGCTTCTCTGCACACTCTTCTCTCTTTTCTTCTCTTTTCTATTCACCTTAGCTTCTTCAACATACAGTTTCACTCTTTGCTTTGACAGAATGAGGGCAAACTATATTCTTAACAGGCAGAAGAATATATAGAGTCCTTGCCCTAATTGCGCTTCTCACGCACGACCTGTTTATAGATCTCTTTCGGATTCATCACCCAGTGGAGTATTAGTTCACTGAGGAAACATCCAATGCATGCTCTTGCTTTATTTGTTTTATGAAGAAAACGATAGATGCGTGTTGATCACCTTCCCTTTGCAAGAGATAACTCCATGTTTTAAAGCCACAAATTCCGGCTTTAAAACCTTCAAATGCACCTCATACCGATCATCTTGTTAACTCAAAGACTTCCGGATTTAGTGCGGTAAATCCCAGTCAAAGAGTTGTTTATCAGGTAGTTGACTATGACTTCTCCGGTTCATCTTTATCATAACGAAGTCTTCACTTGATCGATCCTTCCTTTGCTTACCAGGTGCATCCTTTTCCCGGTTTCTGAAATTGTTTATTGGTTGCCTCTCCCTTGGTGACTGGTTGCTTCTAATGATCAGGAATGATCTCTTGTTCATTGTCCAATCTCACCGGTTGTTAAACTAGTCTCGTGTCAACACACACAGAGTTCACATATCCAACACTGGTGTCCTCCTTAGATCCTTAGATTGAGATGCCAACCTCTTTCCTCTTTTGCCAATCAATGACAATACTTAATTCCTTAATGCCAACAATCTCCCCCTTTGGCATTGATGGCAAAACCTTAATAGGCAATCATGTCACCTGTCCTATGCTTGTATCTCCATGTACTGCTACCGCCGCTCATCTACCGATTTATTGCCAAAATCTCCCCCTTTTGACAATAATGCCAAAGGCTAGTCAAAAGACTGCCTAAATGAAATTGGCTCCCCCTTCAAGCAACAGTCCTTTTCATTAGTCCAGATAAGATGAGGTTAGAGCCTCTATTGAGGCATAATGAACTGATGAACATCTGTGCAATTTTACTGATGATCAGGGGGGGGTATCACCCCTAATTTACCTCTGAGATACTCAAAAGTATTCTTCGGTAATGGCTTTGTGAAGATATTAGCAATCTATTCTTTTGTGGGAACATACTCAAATCTTACTTCTTTATTCTGTACCAACTCTCTTAAGTAATGATACTTGATGGCAATGTGCTTTGTCTTGGAGTGCATGACAAGGTTTTTGGATAAATTTATTGCACCTGTACTGTCACAATAAATTGCAATCGGTTCAGGTATCTGTTCTTGGATTCCTTCCAATAGTCGTCTGCATCAGTGTAAACTTTTACTTGGAAGCTTCCCTTGTGAGGAAACCACAAGCCATACTCTTCAGTTCCTTTCAGGTATCTGAAAATTCTCTCACTGCTATCAGATGTGTCTCTTTGGGGTTTGCAAAGAATCTTGCTACTATGCCAACTGCATGTGCAATGTCTGGTCTACTGTGTACTGCATACTATAATTTGCCTATCATGGACTGATACAGTGTTTCATTTATTTATTTTGCATCATCTTCCTTTGATAACTTGAGATTAGTTATCATCGGTGTACCAACCAGTTTGGATTCTTCAAGCCCAAAAGTTTTAAGAATTTCTTTTACGTACTTGGATTGAGAAATGAAGATACCTTCCTTTAGCTGATGGACCTGTAGTCCAATGAAAAATTTTATGGGTCCTATCATATACATTTCAAATTCTTTCTTCATTTTTTCAACAAAGTCTTTGCTCATCCTGTCATCTCCTCCAAAGATGATATCATCCACAAAGATTTCAGCAATCAGGTTCCCATCTTTTCCAGTCTTGAGATACATGTTGCTGTTGTCCCCGGTTCTTGTGAATCTTATGGTCAGAAGGTATGAATGAAACCTCTCATACCAGGCCCTTGGAGCTTGTTTTAGCCCATAAAGAGTTTTTTTCAGTTTACAGACCATACCACCCTTTAGTGTGGATGTGAAGCCTTCCGGTTGTTCAATGTAAACTTCCTCCTCCAGTATTCCATTTAGGAATGCAGACTTGACATCCATCTGGTATACTTTGAATTTCTTGTGAGCAGCATAGGCAAGAAGAATTCTTACTCCTTCCAGTCCGGCCACAGGTGCAAAAGTTTCTCCATAGTCCCGTCCAGCCTCCTGAGCATATCCTTTGCAGACCAATTTGACTTTGTTTCTTATTACTTTTCCCTCTTCATTCAGCTTGTTCCTATAGACCCACTTTGTCCCAATGACATTCTTGTCCTGTGGTCTAGGCACGAGCACCCATGTATCATTCTTTTTTATTTGTTCAATCTCTTCCTCCATGGCCTTGACCCAATTTTCATCTTCCAGAGCTTCCCTAGTGGTTTTGGGTTCTATACAGGAAAACAAAAAGACATTCTCTCTAGCCTTTTTCCTGGTCAAGACATTTGCATTTTTGTCACCAATGATATTATCAGTTGAGTGATATGTGACATACCTTGGGAGAACCGGTCTCTGTTCCCAGTTGAGTTCTTCCGGTTGAGCAGTTTCTTCAGCATGGTCATGAACAACTTCTTGTTCATCATCTTGAGTTGATCTGTCAGCTTTAGGTACAGCCTCTTGCACCAGAGGTTTGTTCTCGTGTTCTTCTCTTTCATCTTCAGTAGTCACCTTATTGAACTCAAAAGGATTTTCATCATTGTGACCCTGCAGACCGTCAAGTTCTTTATGACCGATTTTCTTACTTGGTTCTGAATATTCATCAACCTTTACATTGATGCTTTCCATTATCTTTCTTGTCCTTTTATTTAGGCACCGGTAAGCTTTGCTCTTGGTAGAATAACCTAGAAATATACCTTCGTCACTTTTGGGCTCAAACTTCCCAGAGTACATATCTCTTTTAATGTAACAATTACTACCAAAGATTTTGAAGTATCCTACACTAGGAGTATGATTAAACCATAGTTCATAGGTGCTCTTACCGGTTCCTTTATTGATTTGAACTTGGTTCAGTGCGTAGATAGCAGTGCTGATAGCTTCTCTCCAGAAGTGATGAGGAAGATCCTTTTGAATCATTAGGGTTCTCGCATAGTCAATCAACATCCCGTTTCTTCTTTCTGCTACTCCTTTTTGTTGAGGAGTCCTTGGTGCAGATAACTGTCTTTTTATTCCTTGTTCCTCACAGTAGTGAGTGAACACTTGAGAAGTGTATTCACCTCCTCTGTCTGATCTAAGACACTTTAGGCTTTTACCGGTCTCCTTCTCCACTCGAGCCTTGTAGATTTTAAACATGTGAAATGCCTCAGATTTTTCTCTGAGCAAGAGTGTCCACATCATTCTTGAGAAATCATCTACAAAGATCATGAAATTCTGGTCTCCGTAGAAGCTCTTTATTCTCATAGGTCCACACAAATTTGTGTGCACAAGATCTAGAACATTTTCAGTAGAGAGAGATTTACTGCTGAAACTTGTTCTTGTTAGTTTTCCTAACTGACAATCTTTACAAACACCTATGATGGGTTTTGTAATCTCAGGGAGTCCTCTAACTGATTTCTTCTTGCTCACCTTGACAATACTGTCAAACTTTATGTGGCAGAGCCTCTTGTGCCACAACCAGCTATTGTCTTCTTTGGATACAAGACAGATCTTGCTTGATTCTCCTTTGACTGATGCAATAAGACAGGCTCCTTCCATTGAGTCTAGGTAGAACAAGTTTTCTTTTCTCTGTCTACCAGTTGCAACATGAGCTCCAGATTGGTTCTTGACAACACAAGAACCTTGCCCGAATTCCAATAGGAATCCCTTGTTGTTTAGTACAATGCTCATTAGATTGTACTGAAGTCCTTCTACCTAGTACACATCTTCACAAACAACATTGTTGCTGAGTGCAATAGAGCCTTAACCTTTGATAGCACGTGGAGCATTATTTCCAAAGGTTACTGATCCACCATCATTGAGCTTTTGTAATGTCCCCGTTTTTCGGACATTTGGGATTAGCTTGGTTTGGCAACCCTTGCAGGCTAATCAGGTGATCAGAGGGGGTCAGTTGTTGGAACCAGTGTTGGGATTCCATTCTGGATGTTCAGATTACCAAGTTTGCTTTTTGTTCGGGTCAATTTGGTCAACTTACTATTTTTAGTAAGTGGTATTTTTGGGTATGGCCAGATTTAGCGGGGCGTCTGCACAGGGTGTCAGATGTTTCAGAACTAAGTTTCAGGGAATCTCCAGTTTGAGGGACATACTATTTATAGTAAGTCTATTTTTGGCAGTTGGTTATTTCTGGCAGGGCAGTTGAAGTTTGAGGCTCTGATGTCAGAAATGTGTTTGTTGCAGTCAGTGGGCTTCAATGGCTTTTTATTTTAAAGTTATCGTTATTAAATTAAAATATTTTAATTCAATAACTTAATTACTTTATAACTTTAATGTTATAAAATGAAGTTGTGATTAAAAAACCTTTTAAGTGAAAAAAGTGAAATTGAAGCTTTTTCCAAAAAAGCTACATATTCAATTCGAAAAAACACTTTCATCATTCATTGTTGATTTGATAAAATTTATGAAGCTTCTTGGCTGTCAGAAATGGTAGGGTTTTGAGGACTGATTCCTCTTTTTGCAATTTGAATCATCACTGATTGATGATGAATATTGCTTCTGAATTCTGAGAATTGCATTCTGATTTTACTAGAGAAAATACAAATTAGTGCTGCTGTATACTGGTTTGTAGAAGGTTTTTCTAAAGTGGCTGGCTGAAGATATTCATCACAGGAAATTGAATTTAGGAAGACAAGGGTTTGAGTTTGACTTCTAGAAGAAATGCTATCTCTTCTAGAAATGATTGGATTTTGAAATTGGCTCACTAAATGCCAATAAATTATGCCAATGAATTGTGTTGTGAAAGCCAGTGAACAAATATCTACAGGCTGCATTTTAATTCTGAGCCGTACGGATTACACACAGGGCCGTAAGGATCTGCAGGCCAGTCGTACGCAATTCCAGCAGAGGGTTTCGCGGGGGTTTCATTGTTGCTGATGAGGCACGTTGAGAATGTTCAGTTGCAGCCACCGCCCAAGGAAGAGATAAGTGCCGTGAACTTCAGGAAGAATATAGTTTGCCGCCAGTAGTTTGTTGCCAGTGTGAACAATAAGGTGCCATTTAAATTTCGAAATTGATTTAGCATTGATAATAATTGTTATGTAATTGATCATTGTGATAAGAATCAAATCCAATAATCATTATCTGAATTTTGTTGATTATGATAAATTCAAAGTTGGTAGAAATTTAAATTTCAAAGGAGTACAGGAAATTCAATTATCAGATTTATTTTAAAATACATGTTGCAATATTAAGAGCGATCAAGGCTCTTTACAGCTTTAAGCTGATGAACTTGTTCTTGTCACCAGTCATGTGATGAGTGCATCTGCTATCAATGATCTAATCATCATGCTAATGAGATCTTGAGATAAGTGTCATTTCACTTACTACTGGGCTCTCTTCTGTTATTGCAACAAATGCAATTTCTGGATCTTCAGAATCTTCAGATTGACTCCTTCTGCAAGGTAGCACTCCCTCTTTGCTTTATTCTTGAACCGGTTGCTCTTGTCTTTGTTGTCATTATTCGGACACCTTGCAACAATATGTCCTATCTTATTACAAGAAAAACATTTCAGAGGAAGCTTTCCTTTGTATTTCCCTTTCCCTTTGGGAAATCTTCTAGCGATGAGTGCTTCAAACTCATCTTGCTCCATCTCTTTTGAGAGCAGATTTTCAACAAGACTTCCAATTTTACTGGTAGAGTTGTTACTGGTTTCTCTTCCTTTCTTGGTGGAAGAGGTATTAACAAAAGATTTAAAAGCAGCTTCCTGAATGGGTAAGCTATTATCAAAATTGCTCAATTCAAAAGTAGTTAACTTACCGATTAGGGAGTCTAGAGTGACTTGATCTGTGGTCACTGATCTGAGCTCTTGAATGCCAGAGATCTTGATGGCATACTGAGGTCTGAGCGTTCTCAGTATTTTGCTAACCACCTCCTCTTCATTGAGTTTTCCTCCAACGCTTTTGATGGAGTTGATCACTTCTTTGATTCAATTGGTGTATTGCTCAATGTCTTCTCCTTCATTCATCCTCATGTCATCATACTTTCCTCTGAGGCTCTCAACCTTAGCTCTTTGTACGTTTGGGTTGCCTCTATAAACTAGTTGCAGCTTGGCCCACATCTTGTGAGCAATTTCCAGGTTTTCAATCTCAGCATAGACATAGTCTGGCAGCGTGCTAGCTATCATATCCATGGCAACTGTGTGCTCTGTCTTGATCTTTAATTCATCAGGATTTTAGGGTACCAGTGGGTTAACTGTAGTCGATGGTTACATGAGTCCAATATTGATCTCCGGTGGTCTTCATGTACAACTTCATTCTGCTGCACCACAGAGTAAAGTTTTCCTTTGAAAACTTTGGTCCTTCCTTTCTCATCATCTTGACTTTTTCTTTATGTGGTTAAGCAGTAAAGAAAAGAAACCAGAGGCTCTGATACTAATTGACAGTCCCAACCGGTGCTGAGAGGGGAGGGGTGAATCAACTCCTATAAAATCTTCAATATAAATCTGATGGAGTATACTTGTACTATAAGCAAAACAAATTCAAGCATTAAAACAACATCAAGCAATCATGCACATAGGAACACCAGATTTATCATGTGGAAACCCAAATCGGGTGAAAACCACAGTGTGCGGAAACCTCACAAATTCTGCACTCTTCTGAAGTGCCTTTTGTGATCCTTAGACCTTAGATTGAGATGCCAACTTCTTTCCTCTTTTGCCAATCAATGACAATACTTAATTGCCATGTATTGGTAGCAAGCTTACCAATTACCATCCCTTAATGCACACAGTAACCACTTGAACAATATTTTTTGATAGTTTAACACTCCTTATACAACTGCTACAACCGATTCAATAGTTTCTATTGTTTCCAAAAACCAGGAAGCCACAAATATTATGTTAAGTTAACGAAGCTGTGAGTGCACCTTATACAACTTCGCACGCCAGTCACGTTCTTAGCCTTCTATATTAGACAATAGGACCCTTTCTACTAATTGCTCGTCAGCAAATGGGATTGATTCTATAGCTTCCCCAGCCTCGTGTATTAGTGTCCAACACCACTTTGGTGTTGCGTATAGTCCAGATCATGTTTTCCAACCCTTTATCAATCATGCAGCAAGACCTCCAGCTCAATGGTCCTTCCAACATCTCAAAATTATTCAATATATATCATGTGTTCTAGGAGTTCCTATCCTCATCAAAATCTGGAATGATTCGAGTCAGGAAAAAACGCCATTGTTTGATGCAAAGCTCGACTACAATAATCTTCTTCAGTTTTTTCGGTATCTTCACTTGGTTCAACTCCTCTCAGCAACTCATGCATCGACCTCTTCCCCCGTTCATTATACTTCTTCCTGTTTCAAACTCTGTCTAGAAAACAACCAGCAATGATTCTTGGAAGATATTATACTCCCACCGCACCTCTTAACTGGCTCTAGGCTTCTCGTTAGACTTTGGTTGAATCCTACTATACTGTAATCTCATTGCGATGCCTCTCGATAAACTTATCTTTGCCCAATTATACCCACAATACCAACAAATGCAATGCACAACATCTCTGCTCGAAGCTTCTCACCTTCCCATGAACGTAATCACCTAAGAAATGCAAATAACAGGTCCAATCATGCAAACGACAGCTCAAACAAACTCTACTCCTTCAAACATATTCAAACTCCCTTCAGAATACAACTGGTTGCGATAAACATCTCATGAACATTCTTTAACTCCCGCCCGTATTCCTCCCAATCACCACATGGACGAAATCTTCTAATGAATACCAGCTGCATTCAGTATCCAGTGGTTTGGAAAAAAGTCTATCCTGAGTACATCTTGCAGCACTAAATATAGAGTCTTTTAAGAAAGACTATTCTCAGAGCAATCGATCTAGTCCTTGGTTTAGAGGTTCTGTTGACAATCTGTCATTCCCAATCTGCCCTCTCCAAACTTCCACCAACCTCTGATATTCTTCTTCGTATGTAACTCCTGGTGCCTTCTTGTTTTCCCCACGTAGACAATTTTACTCTTCAAACTCCTCTTTTTTATTTTTAATATATTTCTTTTGTCTCGATTATAAATAAAATGAATATTAAGAAATATATTTAATATTGATATTAGACGCTAGTGGGGTAGCATCTAATATTAAACTTATAATTTGATTTAATGTTTTCGGGGGGACATTACAGTCCTCCCTCCCCAAAATTGCTTGTCCTCTAATTTCAATCTTGGATGTGCCAAGATTTTTTAAGTCTCCCAAGTTGCATCTTCTACAGGTAAGTCTCTCCACTTCTCTAAGTACTCTTTGATCACACGCTTCTTGAGAGTACGTTCCCTGGTTTCAATAATGACTTCCGGAATTAAAATCAGCTTCCCTTCCTCATCCAAAGGTTGTAATACTGTAGATGGAGTATTATTATGACCCAATGCTTTCTTCAATTGTGAAACATGAAAAGCATTGTGTACCTTGCTATTTGATGGTAACTCCAACTCATAGGCTACCTCTCCAATTCTCTTGACAATTCGATAAGGACCATAAAATCTTGGATAAAGCTTTTCTGAACCACTTCGTTTAAGGGGGTATTGCCTATAGGGCTGCAATCTCAAGTATATCAAATCATCAATGTCAAAGTGCCTTTCGACCGTATGCTGATCTGCATATTGTTTTTGCTGATTCTGGGCTTGCTGGATGTTTTCCTTCAATGATTTCATGATATCTTGACTCTGCTGCAACAAATCTTTAACCTTGGGCACTCTACTATAACCAAATAGTAAGTCCATGAAGTTTGGTGGTTCATACCCATAAAGAGTCATAAATGGAGACATTTTAATAGACATGTGATATTTAGAGTTATAGCAATACTCAATCAAATGCAACCATTTCATCCACGCTTTCTGCTGCCCTGAATTGTAGTTTCTCAAGTAGCCCTCTAACCATTTATTAACAATTTCTGTTTGACCATCAATTTGTGGATGGTAACTTGTGTTGGGAGTGAACTTTGTTCCACACAATTTGAACAATTCGTGCAAAAACAAACTCTTAAACTTCCTGTCCTTGTCACTCACTATATTTTGAGGCAACCCATGAAGTCTGAAAATTTCTTTCAAAAACAAATCTACCACCTGTACTGCTGTAAACGTTGCCTAAATTGTAGGGAAATGAGCAAATTTGGTTAATCTGTCAACTACAACATAAATACAATTCCTTCCTTGGATAGCGGGTAACCCTGTAATAAAATCCATAGAAATGCTTTCCCATTTTTGATTGGGAATAGGTAGGGGCTTCAACAAACCAGCAGGGTATGTGGTTTCATTTTTATTTTGTTGGCAAACTGGACACTCTTGAACAAATTTGTGAACTTTCTTTTAAGTCCTTTCCAACTAAACCTCTCCCTAATCTGCTTGTATGTCTTAAAAAAACCAGGGTGACCAGCCATGGGGACATCATGAAAAGATTTAATAATCACCTTTTTGAACATCGAATTAGGCACCAAAAAGATTCTACCTTTATAGATGATGAGTTCATTTTGAACCATGTACTTGTTATCATGTGTAGCACCCTCCAATAAGTTGGAAACTCGTGTCTTTTGCGTATTCTGCTATTTTGTCCTTCCAATCTACTGTAATCTCCACCAATGAGCATAAATGTGGTCTTCTAGATAAAGCATCAGCCACTACATTCCTTTTTCCTTTGAGATAAACTATGTCAAAATCATAAGCTTGCAATTTACTCACCCACTTTTGTTTTCTTTCACTCACATCTTGCTGGTTTAGAAAATATTTTAAACTATTATGATTAGTCTTAACTGTGAACTTACCTCCTAGAAGATATTGGCTAAACTTAGTGTGTGCATGCTTTATTGGCAACATCTGTTTGTCATAAACAAAATAATTCTTTTCAACTCCTCTCAACTTCCTACTTTCATAGGCGATTAGATGTTTATTCTGCATTAGGACAACAACTATTCCTTCACCAGATGCATTACATTCAAGCTCAAAGGATTTGGTAAAATCAGGTATTACCAAAACCGGACATGTGCTTATTAAGTTTTTGAATTGCTCAAAGCATTTTTGTTCTTTTTCAGACCATGCAAAAACTCCCTTTTTGGTCAAATCAGTCAATGGGACAGCAACCTGTGAGAATCTTTTCACAAACCTTCTATAGAATCCACATAATCCAAAAAACCCTTTAAGCTGTGATAAGTTTGTAGGAGGCCAATCCATGGTTGCCTTAATTTTTTTAGTGTCAGCACTAACTCCCTTAGAGCTGATTGTATGGCCAAGATACAACAATTCTGTTAACCCAAAATCACACTTTGATTCTTTAGCATACAAAGATTCTTTCTCAAGAATACTAAGCACTTCTTGCAAATGCTTCAAGTGCTTTTCCCATGTCCTACTAGATATCAAAATATTGTCAAAAAATATTAGGACAAACTTACGTAGCTGCTTGTTAAACATCATGTTCATACAAGATAACACAATAGTTTCTATTGTTTCCAAAAACCGGAAAGCCACAAATATTATGTTAAGATAACAAAGCTGTGAGTGCACCTTATATAACTTGGCATGCCAGTCACATTCTTAGCCTTCTATATTAGACAGCATGGCCCTTTCTGCTAACTGCTCCTCAGCAAACGGGATTGATTTTGTAGCTTCCCAAGCCTCATGCATTAGCATCCAATACCGCTTTGGTGTCGCATATAGTCTAGTTCACGTTTTGCAACCTTTCTCAATCATGCAACGAGTCCTCCAGCTTAGCGTTCCTTCCAGCAACCCAAAATTATTCAATATATATCATGTGTTCTAGGAGTTCCTTTCCTCATCAAAATTTGGAATGATTCAAGTAAGGAGAAAATGCCATTGTTCGATTCAAAGCTTGACAACAATAATCTTGTTCAGTTTTTTTGATATCTTCACTTGGTTCAACTCCTCTCGGCAACTCATGCATTGACCTCTTCACCCGTTCATGACACTTCTAGTTTCAAACTTCTGTAATGTCCCCAATTTTGCTAGCATTGGAATTTCAAGGATTAGCCTATTATTTTGATCCTCGTAGGCTAATTATTGTGGATAGAGGGTCTTCTGAGGCAAAGCCCTGGCTTGGGAGGGCCTTGTCTTCTCCACAATGCAATAAGTTACAGGTTGGTTTTCGTTTGGCTCAGATCGGACTTCGTTTGGGCTTAGTTTTGTGTACTTACTATTTTTGGTAAGTCGGGTGTTGATCAAGATGGACCCTTTCTATTTTTGGAAAGTGCATTTGGTCACATGGAGAAATAATAGGTGTGACTCCTATTTCAGACAACATATTTAAATGACGAGTATTTTGGGAGTTATTATATTTTTAGTGGCCAAATTATTATTAAATCATTAAATGGCTTATTATAAAGTTATAATTTGACTTTATAATTTGACTTAAGTTGATGGTTAAGTCATCATTGGAAGGGGTCATTATTTAATTGATTATTAAACCTAAGTCGCATTATTATAATGCTACTTTATTATATTAATGCTTTAAAGGAAGTTGTTATAAAATGATGTTATGTTGAAGAAGCTTCTTAAGTGAAAAAAGTAAAGTTGAAGCTTTTTCAAGAAGCTTATTTATTCAACTTGAAAAAACAGTTTACTCATCCATTGTTCATTTGATCAAAATTTTATGAAGTTTCTTGGCTGTGAGAGATGGCTAGGGTTTGAGGACTGATTCCTCATTCTGCAATTTGAATCATCACTGATTGATGATGAATTTTGCCACTGAAATTCTGAGAATTCAATTCTGATTTTGTGAATTCAATTTGGTGCTGAGGTATACCAAATTGGAGGAAGAATTATCAAGTTATATTTGATACAGAGGCTTTTCCAGGTTGGATCGAATTTACATGGTATATCTGCAGATTTGTTTTGAACAAGAATATTGGGTGAACAGTACAGATTTTATTTGCTGCCATAATGTTTCTGATAAGTGTCGTACAGTTTAAATTAAGAGCTGGGAGCTGTTATTGGTGTTGTAGTCCTTTCTTTGGCTGCGTTAATGATTGGTAAAGGGGCTGCGTCTTATTTTAAGGCTGGAGTTACTCACCTAGGGGCTGCATGACTTCTCCAGGCAGCTGCATCTCCTTTCCTAGGGTGCTGCGTTTCATTTCTTGAGGGTTGGATTAATCATTAGCAGCTAGCGTCAATCCTTCCTTAGCTGCTTCCAGTCTTGGTAGATGTTGACATTGATTATTATGCAATGTTTCTTCATAGAAGGTGCAAAAAAATAAACACTTGACTATTTTTTTAATCCATGTTCAAGCTCTTTCATGATCAATAATTATATTGGTAAATAATCAGTTTTATGATTATTGAATTAAATTGTTGTTGATGTCATTTTTTAAAAGTCTGGAAATTTCTTATAAAATTATTTATATCTAAAACTACAAAAGAAATTGCAATTAAATTGAGATATAAGTAAAGTCTACAACTGAGAGCCAGTTGGGCTCTTTACATTGTCTAGAAAATAACCAGCTATGATTCTCTGAAGATATTATACTCCCAACGCACCTCTTAACTAGCTCTAGGCTTCTCGTCACACTTTGGTTGAATCCTGCTATACAGTAATCTCATTGTGATGCCTCCCAATAAACTTATCTCTGCCCAATGGTACCCGCAATACGAACAAATGCAATACACTATCTCTATGCTTCTCATCTTCTCATGAACACAATCTCTATGCTTCTCATCTTCCCATGAACACAATCACCCAAGAAATGCAAATATCTGGTCCACTCATGCAAACAACAGCTCAAACGAACTCTACTCCTTCAAACATATTCAAACTCCTTTCAGAATACAACTTGTTGTGATAAACATCTCATGAACATTCCTTAGCTCCCGCTCGTATTCCTCCAATTCACCATATGAACGAAATCTTGTAAAGAATACCACCCACATTGAGTATCCAGCGGTTTGGAAAAAAGTCTATCCTAAGTACATCTTGCAACACTGAAGATAGAAAATTTGCAGAAAGACTGTTCTCACAGCAGTCGATCCAATCTTTGGTTAAGAGATTTTGCTAACAATCTGTCATTCCCAGTCTGCCCTCTCCAGACTTCCACCAACCTTTGATATTCTTCTTCGTATGTAACTCCTAGTGCCTTCTTGTTGTTTTCCCCACGTAGACAATTTTGCTCTTCAAATTCCTCTTTTTAATTTTAAATATATTTCTTTTGTCTTGATTATAAATAGAATGAATATTAAGAAATATATTTAATATTGATATTAGACGCTAGTGGGGGAGCATCTAATATTAAACTTATAATTTGATTTAATGTTTTTGTGGGGACATTACGTTGGTAGAGCTAATACCGAGATCTAGTACCACCAAGCTTTCTACACCATCTAACTTCTTCCTCCATTCCGTATTCTACCTTTGAGCACCACTAGATCCTTCAAGATGACAATCATTTCTAGTATTGACCGGAACATTGGCAGACCTACATGATTTAGCAAAATGACCAAACTGTCCACATCTGAAACAACTGACATTCCCTTTTCCAGGTCTCACCTATTGAACCGTAGATTTGCACTGACTAGCCTTGTGATCAAAATTGTGACACACAACAATTTCCATGAAAAATATTATTTACTGCATTCATCCCTTCGTGATTTGAAACTTGACTCTTGCACTAACTCGCTTTATGACCAGATTTATGAAAGTTAAAGCATTGAATCATTTTTTCCTTTCTCATCTTACAATCAATTGCTTTTTGACCAAAATTCTTTCAAATATAACAACAACCATTGAAAGATAAGTACCTTTGAGCATCAGTTATCTTACCGGAGGCCTTTGTGTAGATGTGTTCTGCTTTTTCACCTCGCCTGTCAACCTTTGCATCATCTTAAATTATCTTCTCTTTGCCTTTGTCATTCTGATTTGAACATTCATTGGTAAACCGTAGACCTTCTTTATCTTTGTGACCCTTCTGCATGTCTAGTAACTGATCCAAAATAGTACTTTCACATAGCTTTGCTTCTGATCTCAGCTTCTTCAATTCCAATTTCGGCTTCTCATTCAGTTTTGAACTCTCCCTTATCATTTCCTTGGAATTTTCTTGAGTCTCTTTCCATTCTTCCATTGCAATTTCCAATTTAGCTCTAGCTAACCAAGCACTTTCATCTTGTATTTCAATCCAATTTTGATAAAATCTTCCTCCAGTATCTTGTCATCCAGCTTCTTCTCAAGGTCTTGTAAAGACAATAACAAGAGCAGGAAATGAAAATAATCCAAGAGAGATAGATAAAGAAGAAAATGTTACCTGAGAAAAACATGAACTAGGAGCAAACACCCAAAAGCCAAGACAAGGAGACAGAAGATTTTGAAAGGGGAAAAACAAAGAAAAACCCCTTGTGATATTATGAATATGGCAAAGCCTAATAGAGAGAGAGAAAGAGAGAGAGCTTATTTACAATAACTTTATAGAGAGAAAATGAGAGAGGAGAGCGTCTCATTTATAGAGATGAGGAGAGGAGTTACTAAGTAACTCAACAATCTATGAATGCCATCATCCATAAAGGTTTGTGCGAAGTGTCAAGATCCTCTTAAGAAGGATAAACTATTTTCCTTATTAAAGGTATTACAAAAATATGACATGTTCTCCCACTTGGACTAGAGGACAAAATACATGTAGGGATTCCATAGAATCTCCTAATTAAATAAAAGGAGGATACCTTGTTTTATCCTCAAATATATAAATAAATACAACCAAGGAAAGATTAACTATTCTAACAGTCTGCTATCTTTTGCTTTGAATCCTTTAGTTCTTGATCTTGATTTGCACCATTCCCTTTTGATTCCTTCAATTCTTTTAGTTCTTGTTCTAGCTCTGCAATTTTGTCTTTTGATTCCTTTAATTCCTTACTGACTTCCTTGTATCTTGCTTTGAACCTCTTGATCTGATCTCTTAGCTTTGCAATACAGGTATTTGCCTCTTTCAGATTCTCCTTCAGATACTCATTTTCCGATTCAATACCTTCAATATCACTCATCATGATTTGCCATTCTTCTTCAATGTAAAATCGTCCTTCCATTTGTTCAAACAACCAAGATCTCCCTCAAGCGGCTATGCTCTATCTGCAAGGGACCAAGCTTTGATACCAATTGTTGAACAAGCGGAATAACTGAGGGGGGGGTGAATCAGTTATTCCCACACACTTTATAAAACTTTTGCTCTGTCGGTAAACTATTAAACAACAATAACAACTTCTGATCTATCGGTTAAGCATATTAAACATTCACAGTAGATGTAAACATGAAAGCATAGAAACACCAACACAGAGAAGCTAATTCTCATGAAATGAAACACTTGTTAGGGTGACACCGGTTAAGGTGATTTTTACAAAGGCTCATTGCCGGTTGTGCTCACTGCAACAAAATAGATACAATAGAGATATCAAAATAGATACAACAAAATATGAACTGATATAATTGCATCTAAATATGCATGAACAATTCAACATTTAAGATCTGTTATCACCACCCACCAATAGATTTGAGTAAGCTCTTCTTTGTATGCAACTGTTGGATCCACTGCTATCTATATGTATGCCTTTCCTTATGCTGCTTCACCAAAGACTCTGCTCACATACACCACTGCCACAAATTCGCACTGTCCTTTTTCACATAGACACCCATACACACATACATACCCACACTTCGGATACAAAAGATCTCCTTTATTTATATAGGTATCCGCTCATACATTTGTTGGTCCACACCAAACGTGTGTGATGACCCCAAAGCAAAGGATATTACAATTATATTTAATGCATAGTATCGATCCTAAATCTAGGACACATTCAAGAACGTTTATCCACACGCTACAACACGACCCACATATAGGTCATACTTCAGATATTACAATGTATATTACAGTTACCTAGAACATCTGAACAACACAACCAAGTCCAAAAGATGAACCATTACAATAACCAAAGCCACCGATAGATAAAACCTGTCTAGAATACGATGTAGCAATAAACCAAAAACATTTGATGAACACATCACTGTCCAAATTGTAGAAAAACCAACAACCGATAGAATAATCCATGTAATTCTGAACACCGAAAGCATACATGTGCACCAAAACAAATAGGCCTTGAGTAGAACGATGTGCACTTGTCAAGGAACACCAGGAACACCAAAATGTTCATACCGAACCTATTTTGTGCAAAACCAAAACTCTGGTTGCATTACCTACGACCGACAGGTATATTACCAAAATTGTCAACAACCAACCGATACCGCCAGAGTGTTGGTATGAAGGTTTTGACGTTGATGAAATATCAATGCCAGAAACAAGTCAATGAGTCTAACAATGCCTAGTTAGCATATATTAACACTCTTTTAAAATCATAATTTGAGTTCTAGTCATTGTTGTTATGAGAATTTGCCCCATTCAATGGAACCCCAACCATTCATTCCTGTCTCCCCTCCTCATCAACCTAGGTTGTAACAAGCTAACCTATCTCGCAAGAAAGTAACACGATTTAAACATTTCTTCCTTATAAAATGTTATATTCATGTAGCAATTTTTTTTGGATGAAAGCACAAGATACTTGAACAGATCATTTAATATTTTGTAGTAAGTAAAAGAGACATTACAAGAACAAAAAACTAGTATATAAAATTCTCTCTCTATTTCTAGCATTAATCAGTATGCATATTAAAGAATTGAAGGAAAGTTTAGGAGCATATTGTAGTTTGAGTCAAGTCTGAAATTTCCAAAGAATATCTGACAAGCTTGCAAGAGGGAGAGTATCGTCAAGGTGGTTTACCTCTGTCTACAAACCTAACGGTTCCCCGCAGACCCTCCTACTGGGGTGGCTTGCCTTACATGAGGTTGCAACATCCGATGGATCTATTTTTGGTGTAGGGCACCCTAGGCAACATCCTAGATGTTCCTTATGATTTTGAGTTTTGTATGTTTTGTAATAATTGGATAGATCTTTGAGATCATCCTCTTTTGGTTTGGATCCATTTGTGTGGTCAAGGATCCCTAAGGCACACCTATAAGCCTTGGGATGCCTTAGTCCACTTGGATCATAGGGTTTTGAGCAATAGGTGAATTAGGTGTTTTTGATGTTTTATGAGTTTTAAACACGATTCCTCTAATTTTGGGTCATTTTAGGCATGTTTGAATTGGTTTGAAGGTTAAAGTCTTAACCTATGGTCTTAGGTGAGCAAAAATGCAAAAATTGCAAAAGTTGGAAAAAATATATAAAAGTTGCTCGAGCAACTTTTCAAAAGTTGCTCGAGAGGTTCAAATTGGAAGGCCAACGGTCATAACTGCATATGAACTGGTTTGGCTTTGGCTATGAACCTATTTCAATTTGTTTTGGCCTCTCCAAGAGGTAAGAAGATTGTAGCATGAATACTGATGCAATTTTAATGAAGAACCAAGAGTTTTCCTGAGTCATTTTTGACTGGTACGATCGTGTACGGTGGGTTGAGTGCAAGTTGTTTATATGTGTTGAATCCTTGGAGTTTCTACTTTCCAAAACAATTGAAATTGATTTGATAAGTGCAATGTAACTAAAGTTCTGATTCATTTCCTAAAACCAGTCCAGGAAGAAGTCTCAAATAGACCTGCCATACAAATGGAACCCTAACTTGCATTTGAACCAGTGGAATTCCTCACCCATTTGGAAAATGCAAGTTAGGAGTGTAATAGTATTGATTCCAAAGGCTCGGGGTGTGACTTGAAGGGTTGAAGGTGTTTGCATCAGGCCCTAGGCTGAATATGTTAATGTATTTAGCTACGTTGATATGTGTTGGAGTGTGCAGTTTGAAGAATTGATTAGTGAGACCAAACTAAAGGTGGATTTGTGTTAGCTGGAGTGTGGAGAAGGTGTCCAAAACCCCGAACCAATCCCATGAACCCATCCTTGACCACTTGCTTTGGATGCCAAGCCTAATTTGGCCAATTAAGTCTGAGAACTCAGTAAGGGTTAGGTGCTGCAGGAGTGGAGTTGGGTCTTAGGACTTTGGGGATCTTTGTAACTTCCAAAAGGGTGCCTGAATCTGCCCTTAGTTTTCTTAGTCTCATTTGGAAGGAGAAATTGCACACCAAAAACTAGTTGTGGAGACCTAGTAGGATTCCTAGGTCAATCAATGTTTGGCATATTGTGGAAGTTGAAGGGTCAACCTGAGGGTTGTTTCCCTGTCCTTGCATCATAAGTAAGGTGTTCCAACCTTTGGTTGGGTTGTGTGAAGCCACTGGTGAAGATTTCCCAAGTTGGCCTAGAATAGGGCTAGTGTCCCTAAGTCTCAAATTTAGTAGACATTGTGTGAAGCCTTTAGGCATTGAGGAGGAGTAGGATAGGTGTCTAACCACCACTACTTGGTTGAAATACCTTGTGTTTCAAGGTTAGAAGGATTGGATTACATCAAATCCAAACTTGGAGAGTTAAAGAGGAATTAGCACATTTCCTAAGCTTCTTGCTGACCACTCTGCACCAATTTCCATTTGAGCTTTGGCGTTTTGACCGTAGACGATTCTAGTCAGTTACACACTAAGGTACCTCCTATCTAGTATGACCTTTGAGTAGGTAGTGTAATAAAGGTCATGCAAATTGATAGACGCTTGCTAGGCAATGTGCCACCTTGGCCAAAGTTTCATAATTACAAGCATGTCTTACGTGCAGTCATTGTTCACCACCCTACTCAGCTATAATGCAACTTTCACAAGTTCTACTGACTTGGTAGAATCTAGTTTAAATTGACTCCCTCTTGCATGTTGTCAGTGTTTGAGGCAACATGCAAGTCTCTAGGTTTAGCGGTTCACCTCTAGTCCATCTTAATTTTTCTATGTTTTATGTGACATACAAATACAATAACATTCTTTCAAGATTTAAATTCTTATAATTAAAGCTCCTATGTTTATAAACAAAATATTAAACTCTTATGCAAGTGTGAATACACGGGCAGCCTAGCCCATGAATGCATACCTGCATGTGTTCCCAAATAGTACATCATTCCGTTTAATTCATACTTAAACTCATTAAGGTTTATGATTCTCATCATGAATCAGTGCTCAGTTAAGTCTTATGAACCAGAAGTTCATTCTTTGCACGCCTAAAGGCCTCTTGATAAATTAGTATGTATATGATTGCTCAAATCCGAATGACTTTTCTTTAGTTTCTCTTCAACAAGATTTGTTTCGGTTTTGTCTGTCAGTGATATCTTCCTTTTGGGAAGTAGAATTGGTGACTTATCTTTAGTTTCTATCCAACAAGACCTGTTTCAATTTTATCTATCTGTGATATCTTCCTTTCAGGAAGAAGAATTGGATTTTTTAATTGTACTGTTTTCAATGGTCTAATGCAAGTTTTGAACAGCTAGCAATTGCTGTTATGAAATAATTTAGAACTGTGAATGATGTTCGATTCCCCTTGAATAAAGTTCAAGAAACTTATCTGTTCTTGTTTCAGCTTGATGTGAGGTACCTACCTTCACACCTCTCTAGCTTATATGTCTACTTAAGGAACCATGTATAGTTTCAGCATTAACAGAAGCTTTTCCAAAGCAATAACTGGTTTTTCACAAAAGAACGATAGTTTACAGCTCAAGCTTTACTACAATACACACAAAGATCTTAAAACATGCTATCGATAGAGATACTACTTATCTATTTGTTCAAAGAATGAATATGTACAAAGATTCTTTGTTTCAAATATATAGATTATGCCATTTGAAGAAGATGCAGGGTAACAAGAATGGTTCTTGCCTTGAATTGACTTTAAGCAATGCTGTTCCTCAATGCTCTGTTATCAGCTGCAAGCTCACTCTTCTTCCCTTCTATCTTCTTCTTCATTGTCGTTTTTTTTTTCTTGCAGATGAAACCAAGATCAGATAATAGTAACCTAACCAATGCTGATACCTCTGTTTTTGTTCATCTTGAGACCTAATCAAGAATTCATTTTCCTCCAATATGTCTTGCATTCCAATTCATTTCACTTTCATTGCCATTTCGTTTCAGGATCAGTTGCAACATATATGCACATAAATATTGCCAGCAGCCTCTCCAAATGCCATCTAATGTTAAAATGTTTTTAAAATTATTTCCTTGCATAATGAATGACATAATCGATTCTCTTTTCTGTCAAAGGTGGCGGCTAAGAAGTATCAAATATGAATGTATCATTCCTTAAGACGGAGTATCAGCTTATTAGCCAATTCCTTCTTTGTCAACTTGAATATTAGTAAATTAAACTATTTCCATTACTCACACTAAAGAGCACTCAACTCATTAGTCAACATATATGCTCCAATTCCAACTTGGTAGAGTATGGTCATTATCTGGTTTGAGCATCCGACTTTACTAGCCGTGAAAGAAGTAATTACAATGATAATTCAAATTATCATTGAATGAAAGTAAAGGATTAAACACGTATATTATTATGTATTTACACAAATACATACATACATACATACATACATACATATATATATATATATATATATATATATATATATATATATATATATATATATATATATATATATATATATATATATATATATATATATATATATATATATATACATGGGTGCTTGGTAGTTCATATTGCACATGGGTACACTCACACACTCTTACATAAACGTGTATGTATTGAATCGTCAATTTAATTGCGAAAGGAGCAATCATAGATTTGAAATTAATTCTAATGTTACAACTTATTAATAACTTAATTAAATATACAGTTCGTCAAACTAACAAAATTCATCAAGAGGAAGATAAACCATAATGACTCAACTATCCTTTGCAGGGCTTGACAACTTTATACCTAGACCTTGGCCCGCAAAACTTGGCTATAAACCCTAGATATGACACTCACCTATAGATTCCAATAGGCTCAGATGGCAGTTTGATACCATTTTAGATGTTACACCCTCTACCTAATGATACTCCCCTTCCCTTCTCGAATGCCAAAGGACACCTGCATCCACTTGAGCATATACATGGATATGTATTAAATCATAAATTACACAATTGCATAACAAGACTTTGTAATTCTTGAACCACTGTTTATTTTGCCAATGTCAAAACCATAATTTTTCAAAATAATATAAATATAACATTCTTGAACTACTGTTCATCCTATCAATATCATAATCACTACATTTCAAAATAACATAAATATAGCATTAGTGAATCATTGTTCATTTGACAAAGCAAAATAAACATTGCAAAAGAGATACGTAGCATATGTGGCATCTTTGAGACCAATATCCCAATATGTGGCTAGAGTTTAACGATACGTAGGAATATATTGCTTCTGAAGTCTCAAGACATTATGCATGGCTACCAACTTTTCCACTCGTTGAGGTAAGCCTATTTCTCTTGACTGAGTACATCAATTCCTTTCTACACAAAGTAACTATCAATATGTGAAGAAGGCAAGTGGCAAGTATCCTCAACTTTGGTGTGTCATTGCCATGCCATGTGTACCATCCAATAGGGTTATTTAAGCTAATGTAGCTCTGTTTGTCCTCACCTTTGATTTGCTGAATGTTGAATTGTGAAGATTGACAAAAGCTAGCCTCGTGTTTGAAGTAAAGTAGACTCCTCATTAATATACATCTTTTGAAGAACCTTCATGAACTCTTCTTTCACGACCTCATCATTAGATGCAAACACTATCTAGCCTTGTTGCATACCATTCGGCATTTAGAGCATAGACTATCATATGAAACAATGTATTCAAAATATTCCCTTGCTGCCTTACAATGGGCCTATCATGCTCTAAGTATAATTCCAAATTAGGATTTTTGCTATTAATGGTTTGGTTCATCTATCTAAACATGTTATTAAACATTGTATAAATTTCTTAAAGATTAGGAGGTTTTGTATATAACATATCTTATAACTTAAACAAGAGATGAAATCAAGGAGCAAGCATATGTATGGACAAGTTAGAAAAATAAAATTTCAGAAAAGACTCATTTGACAAAGAGTGATTGCTATGACAGAGAATGAAAATAATTTACGAGTCAAAAACATTAATAAATTAATAATTAATAATTTAATAATAAAATCAACGATTTCTTATGGTACACTGTGGAGCACCAATCATTGTCAAGGACCTTTTGTTCCACACATTTTACTTTGGTTGTGCTTGCCTCTGGGTGCATTAACCATTATTTTATCATAGAGGCTCTTGCACCTCAAGCTTCCCTTTTAACTAAATTAAGTTGTTGATATTTAGTATCCATTGGTTTGAGGAGTTCCGTCCTTGAAAATTTCTTGAACAGAGCAAGTGAGGTGTGATGGTTTCAAATGAAAATTTGTATTTTGCTAACTTTTACCGCTACTTTCACCCAATCTGTCCACCCATTATTTTTCAATCCATTCTCCAATGCATGAGAGCATAAGGGGTTGAGGAAATGTGCTTGTATGTACCTTACACTATCAAGCTAGCTAATCTACGTGGGTTGAATTGGTCACCACTTGTACAACAATAGAGGGCCCAACCTCCTCTATAACACCTTTCAAAACTTGAACTATTATTGGAACATTTAATCACTGAGAAAATAAGAGCCGGCTGAACATGTTATATTGATACTGTTGAGTGACCAATGTTTAATATTAGTCCACTCATGATGATAAAATGACCCTCCCTTTCCAAGTTTGCCCGATTTCCTCCATCACTACACTTATCTCAGAATATTCTATATCAAGAAGGGACTGTGTAGTTTATGTTCTCCAGAGGATTCAAACAAGGGACCACTAACAATTTCATTTTTGAACATTTGTTGTAAATAAGGAGAACACATCAAATGAAATGGTACGACACAAACAAACAGAAAATTTGACAATAGAAGAGTCAGCCGCATCCTATCATCACATATTGAACATTCTTGAGAAGTATTTATAAAATGATTCTAGATAGTCACTAAGGGTGGGGTGCTTCTATTGAAGCAAGTGATAGCTTGTAGGAGCCCCAACACAACATCCATAAGCAATTGCAACATGCAAACTATCAAGAGTGCCACTAGAGATATTGTGTCTTTTGGATTGATTTGGAGAACAAGTTGACAAAGAATTTGATTCACACATAATCAACTGAGTACGATCAAGACAAAGTGCTGTGATTAACAAAACAAAGTCAATTATGATGATGCATATGCCTTCTCCATGTCAATGTTGAAGCTAGGATCAAGACCATTGTCAATGTATCATGATGCAAATTTTATCTTGATGTCACAGAATTTTTTTGCTTCTGATGCTTTCTTGGTTATCTTGACTAATGGTATTAAAACATCACCCCTTGATTGTAAAATCAGAGAGTATAAATGATAGTATGTTTGTCAGGAATGATGCAAATGTTATCTTGGTGTCAGAATTTTTTTGCTTCTGATGCTTTCTTGGTTATCTTGACTGATGGCATTAAAACATCACCCCTTGATTGTAAAAGTAGAGAGTATAAATGATAGTATGTTTGTCAGGAATCACGGGATCTGTAGAGGAATTAATTTATATAATATTTATAGATGCTCTTTGTATAAGTGCTAGGTAGAAAGTGACATTGATACTCACAAACTTTGCTTTGACACCTTCCTATGTAAAGTACGAGATATTTTCCACATCAAATCAAATGGTGATATTGCTATCACGATTCAACTGTGCAGTTTTTGAGTCAAACTCATCGACCCATTGTTCATGAGTAGGTTCACAAGAACCCATCTCTCATGAGAATGATTGGAACACTTAGCACTCGTGAATGGAACCCATCTCTCCTACTTATCAATTGATGAGCTAAAGGGGCTCTATAATGAATGGTTCATAAGGCACAACATTTGCTGAAGGTTTTGCAAATGGGGTAGCAAGCCAAGTAGGCTTAACCTTGGAAGAAACTCCATGGTTAAGCGCACTTGAGATGGAGCAATACTGGGATGGTGACTACCCGGGAAGGACTGATGCTTCACCTTTGTGGGTATCACCTAGATGCAATGAGTGCTAAGTGTCCATTCATTCTCATGAGAGGTGGGTTCTTGTGAACCTACTCATGAACGATGGGTCAATGAGTTTGACTCGAAAACTACACAGTTGGATCTTGATAGCAAATATCACCTTTCTATATTTTAAGGCTGCTTGTCAATAGTGAAGGTAGATGCAGTTATTCTGGAGTAGTTTGTGTGCAAGTTGCTAATGTGACATTATAGAATAGCATATTGGAGAGCTATTCAATGACAACCTTTACAGTGTGTCAGAAGAACAGTCCATTCTGGATCATAAAGGGAAAGTATCTCAATAGTAGAGCAGTCTAGAAGCAAATGGGAGGTCCAAGGTTTGAGTCTTTAGCTGGTCCATGGAAATTTAACAAAGTGGGATTTAACATTCTGGGTCATAAAGGAATGGTATCTCAGCAGTACAGCAACCTAGCAGCAAATAGGCGGCCAAAGGATTGAGTACTAACTTGTCCATAGAAATTTAACAAAATCACTGCTTGATGGCCTTTCTTTGGCGATGTAGCCATACATGGATTTGGATGGTGCAAACCACTGAAGACCTAATTGTTAAAATAATAATAATTATTATCTAATCCATATTGATGTTTGAAACTTTGAAGTATTAGCCAGTAGACGTGTACCACTAGTTTCCTGGGGAAAGATGTATATGTCTTGGAAGATCACAGTTCTGTTACTGGTGTGTTAGTTCTTTCGATAACACAATGTCAAAATTCTAGCATATCTAGCTTTAAACAAGGTATGATGATCCTTATGGCAATAACCTATCCTAGATTAGCTTGCAAAATCTTGATAGAAAATGTTGTATGATAGCTTGATTATGCTTTATTTATTGTTTTGAAAATACAGTGTTTTCTGTTTCGCATGACATTAAGGAAATGTTATAATGATGGAAGACTGAGATGTGTCACACATACATGTTTCTTCTTTCTTATCATTCGAAAAGAACTGCATGCAAGGGTTATTTCCTGCTTGATTCCTGCTAACTCCATAGTCTATATTTTTAGGTGAATAAAGCTGCTGCTTGTTTTGTTCCGATTATAAATGTTTGTTTGTTTTTTTCTTTGGGTCAAGGTTCTATGTCCATGCAGACGGCTAGAGGATATTATTTCCTCAGACACCAGAACAGGTGCCTTGAGCAATTTGACAATATCCACTATTTGTATCACATACAGCATAGACTACACTGAAGTCTTAAAATGGAGAGATTACAAGCTATAAGTCAGGTCAATTATTTACTAGATTTGGGAACTGGCGGCATTTATCAGGTAAAAGTTAATTTTATGGGTGGATAATTTTCTTCTTATTTCATTTATGAATAACTCAAATTTGGGAAAGACATCCCTTTACCTGGATTGATATTTGTAAATGTCATTATTTTTATCAATGTGAGATTAAAAGTTGATCTGAGCAATAAATTTATTCTGTGCTAACCTGTATTCCCTCTCTATTTCAATAAATTATTCTAGTTGTATTTTTGCACAGATATTCATCATCTGAGCTAGTGAAGTTTAGGCGTTTCCTTTTAACATAGTCCGAAATTGTTTGAGCTCAGAGATTTCTCCATATACTGTTAATATCGTGAAATTGCAGTTTTTAAAAGTGAAGTGAATAGAATGATTGCTTTTGTCCCTGTTTTACTGTTTTATATCTACATCACATTGGTACCAACTTACATTGAGTTTTTAAATGCTTTATTTTTTCATTGAGTTTGCAGATAATTTATTATATTACTCCATAAAACCCCATGTTGGCTGCATAAAAGCAACAAAAGGAAGAAAACAAAGGTAGCAATTATATCCCAAAATGAAGAATATGAAAATCTAATGAGCAATAGCCATTAAAGATAGCATTGCTATTATAGTGCATGTAAGATGACATTAAAGATGCACTATGTGATGTCTCTTTTTCTTGACCAAAGATTTTCAGAAATATTGTCAATAGGCTATTGAGGTGTTATAAAGAAATAATTTAATTAAATTGTTAGAAAAAGTATTTTTAAGTTATATTCATAAAAATAATAGTCAAAAAGTAATATTAAAGTTGCATTCTCAAGTTAAAAATAAAAGTGGGGAAATGTGTTTTTTTTCCTCTTGATTGCTATATATAGAGGGGTTGAGGAATGAAGAGGACGTACAATTAATATTATCGAATTATTCTTTTTAAGATTGAATATTATTCTTTTTCATTTTGGATGGAAGTCTTAATAAAAAAATAGATTCAAGAGAAGAACTTTTCTTCAAGAATAAGTAGTGAGTTAGTTTTTTCAATTATTTTAATTGTGTTATTCTTTTGAATTTTATTATAGTTGGATTGTATTTTTTTTTAAAAATGATGGATAATTTTATATTTTGGTTTGAAAATTGATTGTTTGTCGAAAGCATATTTTTCACATATACATTTTCAACTAGTTTGGAATTTTATTTCTAAATATTCTGTGGTGTCAAGTTAAGGTCACTATCGTTATTGAATTTTTTAATTGTATTTATTGAGATAGTGATAAAATTGAAAGTTTGTATACATTATGTTTGAAATGTCTTATATTAAAGGCGGGGCAATGATTCATTTAGAAGTTAAATAATGTGAATTAGGTTGCCTTTTTTATTATTAAAATGATGAGATGTTCCACGATGTTTTAGAGATGAATTTATTGATTTTGGTGTTCTTTTATTATTTTTTTATTTATTTCTTTGCACTGTGTTTGAAATGTCTAATATTAAAAGAGGGGTAACAATTCATTTAGAAGTTAAATAATGCTAATTAGGTTGCCTTTTATGTTATTAAAATGACGAGATTCCCTACCATGTTGTGGAGATGAATTTATTGATTTAGGTGTTTTTTTTTTTTTGCAATTTTTTTTTTAAAAAAAAAAATTTCTCAGATATTTATTTTTCTATTTTTTGAGTTTTTTTGGATTTTGGAATTGATGGAACAAATAATGTAGAAAATTCTGAAATGTTTGAAAATTGAATTATTGAATGAAAATTCAAATCTATGTGATAACAAATTTGATTTCAATTTTTTGATAGTCCCTACAACAACAATTTGATGTAACATAATCTTGAAGCTACAATAATGCCCTTGATTTCTCAATGCTCACAATTGCTAGTCAAACCAAAACTCCAATGCTAATAGGAGGGGTGATTATTTTCTTGATGAGAAGCTTATATTGTTGGATTGGTATAATTTAAAATAATTATGGACTACTCTATGATTTGAAACTTTCCTCTGACCTGAAGTATACGCTAAAGCCCATGTCACTTTCCTTAGATCATTTGTTCTTGCAGACAAGTGGTACAACTAGTTGAAAGAGTAATGCACTCATTCTAAAATAGCAACAATATTGATATTTGTTCTCTCACACCCCTAAAATAATTCTTCTTATTCTTTGAATTTGAAAGGCATGAAATTTGTTCAGTTTCCTATAGAGTTGCCTTTGGGTGATCTTTCACACCTACAAGGAACTGAATTAGGAAATAAATCGTCCCTCTTACTGTTGATATGAGAAACCCCAATTTTTCTTCTTCGAACTAAAGGCAAAGTTCTCAAAAAATGAATAGTTGAATTATATTCCAAGAAATCTCAAAGTCTTTTTATTCTTCCCTAAAATGCAATGCCACTTTTAGGATTGCAAGTATTTTTTTTAATAAAATATATCTTGCTTGTTTAATAATTCATCCTCCAATATAGTGTCCACCTCTAGGAAATTAAAATGTGATTTAAAGTCTATTTAAGAATAATAAAGTTGCTTTATGAATGATAAAAAAGTAACTTATATTTTTATAAAGTTACTTTATTAAAGTAACTTTAATTTATTTAATTAAAATATTAAACTCAACTAAAAAGAGATTTTAATACTTTTATATTAATTTATTTAATTAAAACATTAAAGTGAACTATAAAGAGACTTTAATATTTAATATCTATTTTGAGACCATCTACTAGACCTCTTCAACTGAAAATTGTTGATGCACTTGGTCTCAAGGCGATGTCAAACAATAGCACACCAATTGCCAATCTAAAAAATAGGAACCTTTACTGAAAAATAAGAAATTGTCTCTAATCATTTAAAAAGACTCATAATGCTTCCCTACAAGGCTCCACAAGCTTTGGATGGTCAATAAGCGAATTGCTTGTCTCTTTCTTAAAAATAAGAACCCTTCCTAAAAATAAAAGATTGGTTATGAGCTTTTGAAATGCCACACAACCTCCTTGAAGGGCCACAAGACCCCCAAATGGCCCACCTATTCATTGTATTAGCCAATGAGAACCTCGTTGATAGGCAAATCCCTGTAAAATACTAACACTATGGGAGATGCAAAAATTGGGACACTATAGTCCACTCCCCCCAAATATTTCTTGTACTCAAGAAATGCCAGAACAACATCCAATCAACATATTGATTCAAACGGGAACCAAGAATGAATCGGAGTTCCACGTCAATCTTCAAAATGATCCACCATGCTAATGTTGCACCATTGTGATCATGACTTGAAAACCATCATGCCAATCACTCTCCCCTCTTAGAAACCTCCAATGTAATCATTGTAGAATCCTAGACTCAAATACTTGAAAGGAGTGAAATCAATGAAATGGAATGTCGCCCAAGCATCCTAAAGGAGATCACATCAACATCACTACTATCACGAATTTGGGAAACTAGAAAAAATACTTTGCCTAATAATATAACACAATCTCAATTATCACCTAACAGAACATCCCCAAAGTAAAGACCAGTCACTGACACAACTCTACAATCAACCAATCCAATGATGTTTCTACTGTCACCGACTGACAATGATGACATTGACACTTAATTTCTGTGTCAAGAGCAACAACTTGAGAACAACGATCAATCTACTCATTGTGCTTAACCAAACACCATCCAAGAGTTTTCCATTGTTGGATGTCCACCTAAATAGGAAAAAATTGTTATGGATTTGAGGAAAGATCATCATGTGTACAAAATCAATCGTACCACAAATTGCTGGATTGGCATGATGCGACAACAAAGGTGGAAGAGGGTTGGTTAACTATCAAGGGTAAGAAAGGTAAGATGTCTACAACCTCTTTTGACATGACTCTTCATTCCCACAAGAGTAGTGCTAAAGGCAAATCTTGATGACTCTTGGTTGTGGGTGCTTGGGCTGTAGTTTTCTTTGGTCCTTTCTTTGGTTTTTTGGCTGCTTGCTGGCTTTTTTCTTGCAACTTTTGTTTCGGGTTGTGGGAGCTTGTTGGTAAAACCCATGTGGTGGTCTTGGGAGCCTGTTACTCACATGGTTGTCTGTTTCTGTTGACTTCTTGTTTTTGGGCTCCAATTTCTTTTTGATTGTGAAGGGTTTCGGGTCCTTTCAAAACTTATTTTTATCCTTGATAAAGAAATATTCATGAATTTGAAACTCAAGAAAAAATACAACTACTGTCCCCAATTTCAATAGATGGAATCTCACCACTGTACCAACCTCCAACAAAGAGTTGATGATCTCAAACTTCTTAAACCCTCCAATGAGTTGTTGTACTAAAGGGCCAAAGTAAAATCTATGTAATCAGAAGTATAAAACAACCATCAGTCACCAATGCAAGAGCTCCAACCCAATGGTACAAATGTCAAGTACTATTGTTGTCTACATGTTCCATGATGTTTTCTTCATATATCATATATCCTCTCCAAGTGTGATGAAGAAATGATGTTAGGAAACTAAGACAAGTACTACATGGTGACAAGCATTGCAAGTCACGCGGTTTTTAAAACCCCATCCTATGTCCTTGCATTATAACAAGGTGAATGAAACCATGTGTAAATAGAAGATCACTTGTCATTATCATGAAATTGATGTTGTAGCATCCTGAGCGAATCAACAATTGGCATTGACAAAAAAATTAATTGTTGGTTCATTTTCTCGCTTTTGGTGTTGGCATCTCTCATCATAAAAAAAATTCCATACATTCAAATTTTGCAAAAATCAAATTTTCATCAAATTGTGATTTTGGAGGCTTCGGGGATAATTTCAAAAAGATAATTATTTGCAAGATTTCATAGGAGCTGGGCTAAAATCCTTTTAAGGGTGTTTTCTTGAGTATATTTCACCAAATGTGCAAAAAGAATTAAAGTTTAATTTTTCACAATTTGAGAGAATTTAATTTTCTCTATTATAGCCTGGTAGTTTATGAAAAAGATTAATTTTAGAGATTTTTAAAAGCTTGTTTGAGCTTAAGAACATAATTATTATATGCATCTTGGCTAGATTTCAAGTGAAAATTTGAATGAAATAGAAAGATATGTTAAAATTCATTTTTTAGGAAATGGCGTACCTTGAGATTCTGATTTTTCTTTTCATAAAAATAAATGATGAAAATAAGATACGATGGATTGTTTGAAAGTGACAAATTATCAACCCAATGAGATAAGAGGTTTCAAACTCTTAGCTATTTAGATAGATTATTTACTTCGAACGGAATGATGGTATTATAACAACTACTAAAAGCATTTAACATCAATATGAGTTGTTGACAAATTAGTTTATATTCCAAAAAAATGGCATAGAATTCAAATATAAAAATGGTAGTTTGAGTGTGAAACGTGGCCCTAAAGTCATGGAATAAGTTTCTTAACTTTATGCATATTTCAATTAGATTCTAATGTGAACTTGTTGGAGAGTTTGAACAACATTTAAGTGCTTTATTATTTTGGCAGATTTTACTTGTAGTTACAATGATATTTAACTGTTGGAAAATCTAATGCCCAACAAAGAGAATGAGGTATAGGGGGAGTTAAAAAAGAGTTTTTCTCTTCAAGAAGAGTTAGCACATAAATAAATGTGTAAAGAGTGTTGTTAGGGATATGTAGACAAGAAGAGCAGAGAGAGGCCCATGAGATGGTTTGATATAATTTCTTTTGTAAATTTGGTTTTGTTTTTGAATTGAATAAGATTGAAATTATTTGTTGCATTTTTATAAATGCGTGAAAGAGGATGGAGAGGAGGGTGTATTAGTTGGGTTGCATGGTGAGTGGGAGATAGAAAATCCAAAGAGAAACATGGGAAGAATATCAGTATAAGGAATGACAGAGTTGCATGAAATTGAGTCACAATGACTTTATAATATTGGAAGATTTAAAGTGATTGTGCAAAAAACTGAGGAATGCACGAAGCGACTTGATGAAGTGCTCATGGAATTAGGAAGCATGGAAGAAACTTAGCCAATAAATCATGGAGAGAGACATATAATGTTGAAGATAATGAAGATATTGTAGGAAGACAATTTGTGTTGGGAGGCCTATGATGAACAAGTTTTGTAATGTGATTACAAAGTTGTTTTGGTTTTGAGAGTTTATGAATGTATTGCCTTTATGTCACAATCTAGTATTCTGTGAAAATTTGTAAATTGTACAACAAGCTCATGTCCTTGAATCAATTGGTATTAGAGCTTGTGTTCCTAAGTGCATAAGTAGAGTGCCAAACTTGAGGCAACTTGTGCCAAAACCTATGGGTGGAGGTGAAGCCGTCGAGTTGTCTCAAGAGTTTGAGAGGATTGTTGCTAGTATGTGGAAGTCTTAAGCAATCAAGAGCTAAGAGGAACAAGCCGTGAAATGAGAGAAAAGTAGTGAGTCTGAGAGGATCTTGAGAGATGGTGTAGGCATGGACAAGGCTTGCAATTGTGAGAGTTGGAAAGACTCAAAGTCATTGATAAAGAAAAGAAAGTGGAAGCTAGGGTTTGTAATCGAATGGGTGTTAACAATCCCTGTGTTGGAAAAGGGGAGAAAGTACAGATGGATAACTACATTTGAGAGAGAAGCACAAAAGATATGGAAAAAAGTCTTGGAGGAGATAAAACAAGAGATGAGAAAAGGAAAAGAAGTGAGAGCATCCCTATAGAGCAAGAGATTTTCTACCTTCCCTAAGAGAAAACCTTCCTTATGCTACCTCACTTATATTAGCATGCAAAGCTAGGGGGAAAATCTCAATCTAATTAAATTAATTGCAACTTGACTTAAGCGAAACAAATAACTTTAAGTAAACTAAGATAAGGTACAATAAATTATTTTAATACAAATATCTTATGATTATAAAGGGAAAATCAGAAAGGAAGCTAATAACTCACAAGCTATAGGAGATACATATATTCTGATTTTAGAAAGGGGAAATATTAAATATAAATTGCTTACCAGACAAGTTTGAAGCTCTCAGACTCAGATGACAGCACTTCGTGGAGATATTTGTGCACCGCGCTATAGTCATCAATAACAAATTGCTTTAGATAGTCTGGGATCTTTGATTTGGGTACTTGTTCATCACCTACACACAGAAATTGGGAAAAGTGTTGGAGCGGTTATAGAGGTTTGCCTCACTCAATCCCCCACTTTGGTGTTCCCGCATCCACAGACAGACAACTAGATAGATAGATGTGATAAACCGAATGGAGACAAGCAATATAAATAACTCCCTGCTTAATGGAGGAGAACCCCTATTCCACAAAAGATGAGCAATAAGAACAAACCTTTCTTGAGGGAGGAAATCCCTTATTGCACAAAGATGAAACAAGTAGCAAAAATTAACCTCGGTCAAGGGAGGAAGACCCTTACTACTGAATGGAATGATAAATTGAGATACAATGATATATGCTAGATAACAATGTAAAGTAAACAAGTACAAGAGAACAATGTAGCTACATGTTAGATATAGAGATGCAAGCGTATATCTCCTCCAAGTTGAGCATAAAATTAGGCAGAGCTTTGCTGTGAGAGATTGAGAGAGAGAAAGAAGGTAAATAACTAGAGAGATAGTGAGAGAGAACCCGACAACTAGAGTGATAAATGAGCTAAAATAAGCCTTTTACCATTACAAATGGGCAAAGGTATCTGTTTTGTACGCATTCGAGAGATGGGACACGCATTGAAACTGGTACTAAGTTTTTGAATTTTGTGGATGCTAGTGCGTCACACAGACGTCGACATGCCACACTCACGTCCAACCGTGTGAGGCTCAAACTTCGATGGTAGATGGTGAAAACTACATTATTGGAGGTCATGATGTTAGAATGAAACCATTTGATTATGATCCTTTGCTATTAGTGCATGAGGTTTAATGCACGAGTGTCATAAACGTAGAGGTGCAATTATAGGACACTACATTTTGCCCCCAATTTAGTGAGATGATCGCTACGAGGTACATGGTGCACTAAAATTTCTCAAAAAATAATGTCATTAAGTACATGGAGCAATTGAAATGCATTAATTACCTGTCAAAAAATTAATTGTGTTAGGCGACAAACATTGTCAAGTATGATGCCCCCGACGTTCAGTATGGGATCATTGTGATGAAGTCTGCAAAATCAAAATTTTGTGAGTATAAAAAGTGGGAGAAACTACCCCAATGTGAAGAATGAGCTAAAGAAGTGTTAGTCCTAGTCGGAAGTTAAAAATTATTTGTAGGAAATAATATGCCCCCATGTTTTTGCCTCCAGCCAATGGGGAAAAACAGGAAGAAAAAAAACCCAAACAGGCCACAATTTTTTTTCACATTTTTCGGCCCATTTTAGGCTATATATGGGCTTGGTAGAAGGGTCATTTTCACTATTCACTGCGAGGGTTTATTTTGAGATTTCGAGCATCTAAGTGAAAATGCCTCGCAGACGAGATTTTTGAGTGACCAAGATCAAGGAGTAACATGTCGCGGTAGAGTAGGACTAGCCTTGAGATGGGGTAGGCTTTGTTTGACCCCTCCTGGTCAATTTTTATCATTGTTTTCTATCTTTTCAGGATTCGACGTAGTGCATGCGTCCAACTTTTGCGCGTGTCCAACTTCTGCGCGTGTCTTGGACTTTCGCCTTGGTTCTAAGATTTGCGATGGCATCCGAGTTCTGCACTACCGTCTAGCATTGACATCCGAGTTGGCTCCTCCAGGTGCGCGAACATTCTGAATTAGAAATGTTTAAGTGATTTCTGCATTTTGATTTTGCACATATAGATGATTGAGCATATGTCTGATGCATCACTTTCATATATGTTTGGAGATCCTCTCGGAGCTTCGAGAGCACACATCCAAACACATTTTGAAAATTCTCTGAGATTGTACTGCAGAGATGACTCGTGCAAATCAGAAAACATTACACAGGGTAGGGCTATGGTGGGTCTACTAGTTGCTAGAGATGAGGTTCCACATGCCCATGTTCATGGCACTCATGGGTCAGACACATACACTATGTCCTTCCATCTCCCTACTAGGGAGATGACTATTACATTGATGGACGTTTATCATATCTTGTGTCTACCCATCCACAGAGAGCGGGTGTAATTAGATGAGCAACTCACTATCTAGGAGTTGCATGAGGGCCAGTAGTGGGGAGATGGTCGAGTGTCTAGGGACGACATACATATCTACCTATGGTGGCTGTAGCATGGACATGTGGTGATCCCACTACTACGTCGCATACTCATCACCATAGTGGCACTGCGATTGGTGACAAAAGAACAAGGCTCTCACCCACTTGGGGGCCTCATTTTGTACATTACAACGATGGAGGAGAGAGGACAGGTGTACACATGGGGACGTAGCATTCTTGCACATTTAGATTATAAATTGAGCCACTACGTCCACCACGAGTTCCCTAGCATCACTGCCTATACCCTTATATAGGTTTGGATCTTCAAGCACATCACGTGCACTCGACTCGTGGGATTTCCCATTGGTATTAGTAGATTGCTCCCCGCACCCATCCCTATCCTTTTTGTGGCATGGTGACTGGAGATCCAGAGATCTAACACACTGTGGATGACCATAGACCACCTCAGTATGGGTGACATCATGTGGCGCCCCTATCAGGGTATGACTATTAGGAGAGCGAGTGAGATGACTTGCATGCAACAAGACCACTTCCTGGCAGGGCACCATAGTTACATTGTGGTGCCTTACTATTGGAGGCATTGTATGAGATAGTTAGAGTAGGTTCAGCTTGTACTAGTTTCCCTTCCCACCTACGTGAGATCAACACAGAGTCAGACGTGACCCCAATACCTACCTCGACCTATACTCAAGGATGTTCCCGACAACCCTCTTAGAGAGGCTAATGATGATGCAGAGTTTGTTATACATTGATGACATCGGGGTGGTTGATAGGTTCACACAGTGGGTGGTCCAGAAAGGGCCTAGCTTGATCTTTCCATCAGATGTAGCAGATGAGGATCCCGACCCCCTAGTGGATGACAAAGCTGATGATCCGCCACCATAGATAGGAGTAGAGGGTTCCCCCGTGAGGAATCCTTTGAGGAGTCTCCCACAAAAACAACAACAAAAAGAGGAGGAGAGATCGAGACAAAGGCAACGAGTGGGATCATCATCACTTGTTGCATCCACACTTGTGCAACTCCCACTAGTGGTGTTACCTATATAGAGATCACCTGCACCCTTGTCTCCATATTATGGCGAGGGTGACACCACCAACACTATTATTGGGAACCTCGGGGGTATCAGGCAGTCGTGTGCCCCCAACTGACCAAGACTAGCAGATGGAAGATCCAGATATAAATGAATCATTTGATATAATAGTTGTTGATGTTCATTTGTTATATATATAGATATATATATATGTACATATATATACATATCTATATACATACACACACACACACACATATATATATACATGTATAGATATGTATATATATGTACATATATACATCTATATACATGTATATATATACATATATATATACATGTATATATATACACATATATATACATGTATATATATATACACACACACACACACATATATATATATATACA